>CM066331.1:110133862-110368862 GCA_033807585.1 Hydrophis major
TGAAGCATTTATTAGAACATCATGACAGAGAACAATACCAGTTACTGGTGCTTGCTCTATGCAAAATACCAACTGCCATGTATGTCTTCTTAAACCCTTCACAATATGTAATTTCTAACAGATGCTCAAAGATGCAATATCAAAGATTGCCACAGTGCAAAAACACATTTAATCTTACACCACCAATACCCCCAAAAGGAAGAAAACCGTCCTTGTATAAGATGCAGCTTTCCCATTCAGTAAGATCAGCAAAAGAAGAATTAATATGTCTCAGTGCTAGGAAATAAGGACTTTTATTTATTCATTAGGAAGGGTTTTTCCCCCCTTGGCTTGTATTTGTTAACTTGATTGAACAGTTGTTTGGTGAAGATTGTCTCTCGGTGTATTAATACATATTGATATTGTAAATTAGATTGATTTCTTACTGCTCTGCAACATTTCTCCGTGGCGTAACAGTCTTCCAGAGTCCATTGTAAAATATAAGTGCAAGAAAAGGGTCTAATAAAATGCAAAGCATTACAACAACAAAAAGCATGTGCCCAGGTAATAAAAAATGTGGGAATGTTTACTGGCTAAAATTTAAATATGCACATTCACAACTTTTGTTCATTTACTTGACAGCAGAGTGATAGTGCTGAACAGACTCAAAGGGAACACATTTATGTGCAAGAAAAGATGCACTATTTTGCCTTCTGAAAGAAGCTTCCTCATCTGAAAGTCCCCAAGTGAGAGGAACCCACTAACCATGGTGCTTTGAATCCTGTCCTTAAGAACAAGCAGAACAACAGAGTTGGAAGGGACCCTGGAGGTCTTTTAGTCCAGCCCCCTGCTCAAGCAGGAGACCCTAGACCATTCCAGATAAGTGGCTGTCCAATCTCTTCTGAAAAACCTCCAGTGATGGAGCATCTAGAACTTCTGGAGGCAAGAAGGCTTGTTCCATTGGTTGATTGTTCTCAGTGTTAGGAAATTTCTTGTAAATTCTAGGTTGCTTCTCCCTTTGATTAGTTTCCATCCATTGTTCTTGGTAATCCAATTTCTTCTGAAAAGCCTCCAGTGATAGAGCATCCACAACTTCTGGAGGCAACTTGTTCCACTGTTTAAGTTTCTCCTTAATTCCATGTTGCTTCTCCAGTTGATTTGTTGCCATCCATTGCTTATGTTAGGGATAACATTGTTTACCCTAACTGGTTTAGGTAAAATAATAAATATGTTATCATAGTTTGTTAGTTAAAGTGTCTGCAACTTTAACTGTAGGAATGTAATTAAGGGAGTGGTTGTGAAAGCACTTTAAAAGAAGCAAAGCAACGGCAGCTTGCTCTCTCTGGCTTTGATGATCCCTAATTACTGCATGGACTCAAGACTGCGTTACTCGAACGGGAGAGAGACAAAGGATTGATTTGTAAGTGAACTGACATAGGATATTCTATACGGACTTTGCTAACTGAATATCCTTGAATGGACTGACTAAATGATACATGACTAATGGGCTGTTATTTTGACTATGCTATGAACTTATAATGGAATAAACTATATTTTTGATAGCACAAGCGTATCTGTTATTTTTACTGTATGTTAATAAACATACAAGCTTAGCTCACTCATTTATCTGTGTGCCTATCTGACTAACGCTGCACATTCTGTTCAGCTTGTCTCCTTAACCATTTGCTCAATTGTGGTCGTAAGTCAAGGACTACCTGTAAACCTTCCGAAAAAGCGAGAGATGGTGACCAAAACTGACAGCAAACAAGAGTTGTTCCTGCTAATGTTGAAAGTAATGAATTGGGGATGGAAGCTCACTGCTTCTATTGAAGGTCCTTTTTAACATTGGTTATATATGCACAATATATTTTAGGTACAGTTATATTTCCGGTTGAATAAGAATTCCTCACCTTGAGATTGGTTGAACTTGCTTAATAAGGTATGTGATGGTTTTGAAAAAATTCTGCCTCTCCCACTCCAGCCCAATAGTTTTTATCTTCTTGGAAGTGTTTTGATGTTGGAAGGAGCCATGGAAACCTTATCAAATGAGCTCCCATTGAAGTTGTATCATTTTTCACATGGGCCGAGGATGAAAAAAGGTGTTTCAACAATGGAAACCTTTCACCTCTCAATTATACAGGGCAAAAACATGTGACTTGTGGATGTTGCTGGATTACCACTTCAATCTTTGCAGTCCATATTTCATGAAAGTTGAGATATTCACCACCATCCAACCTTCTATTGTTCCTAAGTATGTAAATACTATGGTATTTATTTATTTGATTTCTATCTCAAAAGTGAGATTGAGTCACAAGTCAAGGATGATGGCTCTTTATCCTTTCCTATTCTCAGTATGTTAGACTTCAATTATCTTTAGCCCAAGAAAGGAATGGATGCAGTCATAGATCTGAAATTACTGAAAGCTGGTTCAGAACTATAAATTCCACTTATATAAAGCACCACACAAAGAAAACAAAGAGCACAGTCACCATGTGCTTTACTGCTCAACTGTTCAACTGTAACAGAAAACAGGAAACTCTACCCAGAACATAAAGAACATAAACCATATATTATAACCATAGATGCACACTAAAAACTGCCATCTAATGGCTGAATAATTCTGTAGTTGTTGCAATACAAAATACATTCTAATATGTATTCCAATAAGAACAGTTACAACAGATCCCTCATGCAGATCCAGGCATTAGTTTTTAACTACTGTAACTTTCTGTGATATAGGCTGGATCTGTTCAGGATCTGTTCAATACTTTCACACCCATATCCTTAAGGCATTGTTTCTTTCAAAGACAACTCTCCCCTGGTCAGCCAGAAATAAGTTCCAATTGTGAAATAAAAAATTCAAAGAAACAATTAAAACGTGTGATTGTACAAATGGTAAAAGATGCAAAGGGGCCCCCAAAGGAATTACAAACCATGCCATCCATTCCAGAGAAGTAAATTTCACTTAATGGAACATGGATAATTAAAAGAATTCTTCAATTTACAGTACTAAGTTTTTGCCCTTTGTTGAGTAAATACTCATGATAGAGGAAGGAAGAGAAATTAATGCAACTATCCCTTCTAAATTTACGCAGGTTGCAGTAGATATTACTTCTGCAGGTATCATAATATCACAGAAAACCTCTTTCAGTTCATGAACCTGCAGGATTCTCTGGATATGATATATATACACATACCTTATCTGCATATTATATTTCAGTGTTTCTTTTTTCTTTTTTGAAAGAAAATTTTATTAATTTTCTACAAACAGACAAGACAAACAAAACATTAAAACATACACCTCTCATATTTACATGCAGTGTGTCAGTTGGTTCATCATTTTTGTGCATTCATTTTGTAGTCCCAGTTACAATTATGTCACATAACAACTCATATTATCAATCCAAACTTATATATCCTATAATCACTAAACAAAAAAAAATTTTTTGACTATACTTTTAATCATTCATGCTTTATAAGCTAACAATACTTTAACCAAATTATTCAACTAATCATATAATCATACCAGATCAATCCTAAAAAAAAAAAAACCTTTATAAATATAATATCGATTAACAAAATAATAGCAAAATAACAAGATAAAGATATTTCTTACTATCTAAAATATTCTATTATCGTATTTTATCATCTAGCCATTTATAAAAAAGATCCCAAATTTCATAGAATTCTATATTTCAGTGTTTCTTAACCTTGGCAACTTTAAAATAGGTGGACTTCAACTCCCAGAATTCCTCAGCATCCCATCCCATCTCCCATCACTACGGCTCGCTGCCTTAGAAGAGTGAGAAAAATGCTTAGGGACGACTCACACCCCGGTCAGCACTTCTTCACTCTCCTACCATGAAGTAGGAGATAGAGAAGCATTAGCCAGCCACACCAACAGGCTGAAGAACAGTTTCTACCCGTGGGCTGTCAGACTCCTGAACAGAAAGTAACTTCATGTCAACATAGTCGGATAGACTTGAGGGGCCGGCGCGTTGTGCAACATGGTCACATAGGGTTATAAGATTGGGTCTGGGTTAAGGACTTCTGTTCTCACTGTGAGTTGTGTTGGGTGCACGAAGGGAGGCTCAGCCAATCTCACTGTACACATGTTGTACTCTGACAATAAAGGTAATAGTATTAATAATAATCTCAAGGTTGCCATGGTTGAAAAACATTGCTTTATTTTATAAATATATTGGCAGAAATATGTCTCCACCCAATACAGAAAACCAATTTATTCCCTCAGACATCAATAGTCCGCATGCAGCCATTGACTGTTTGGTGTTTTTTTTTTTTTTTTGAAGCCTGTAAATAAATATCCCAATTCTCTAAATTCTAAGACATTGATGACTAATCTTTCTGAGAAATGAGACTCAATTCCCAAAACTTACATGCTGTATTTCAAATGGATCATATGCCTCTTAGTACCTGTCTCGAAAAGCAAATAAATGCTCCCAAATACAGTTCCAAATGTGCTGAATCTCCATAGTGGCAATTTAGGGCACCTTGCTGATGAATCAAAGTGGAAAGAAGTCTTTCAAGGTAACACACACACACACATACAAACACACAAGCAAATGGAAACAAAGATTTGAGCTTCTCAGCCACCTACTCAACACTTAACTTTCTCATAGAGGTATCTACAAGTTATCACTCCATTCTAGGTCTGTCCTCCTTATATTAAATCTGTTGTTGTTTTTTTAACCAATTGGCTATATACAAAATAAAGCTCAAGAAAGCCAAATTCCGAGTTCCTGTTTTTTGAAACTTGTGCAAGTCAATACATTTTTGTGGCTAGCAACCATCCGTGTTATTTATAACTGTCAGAGGAAAGGAAATTTGTAATTGTTAAGAGAGAAACGCCTGTGCAAATTCTTCTCTTGGCAAAGAGAACAGTCAATCACTTTTACAAGGACAGGAACAACTGAAACTATCCATTCGTATACTTTCCTTTAGTCAACAATATTACCTTTAGTAATCTGGGGAATGTGCATCCATAAATTACAGAAAGTGTTATTGCATTGCTGAATAAACAGCAACATTTCCATCAGTGGCCCTGGCAGCTTCACAAAGGTATAACAAACAGACTCAATCATTTTCTTGTCATGAGTCCAGAGTTTACTGCTGGAGATAATGTTGCTTTCCTCAGCATTGTGTGCCAAACTGCAAACTGCTTATTAAAACAAAACCTCATTTATTTATTTATTTATCCCTTCCCCTCCCCCAAGTAGCATGAGTTGGATAATCACATACTGCACTCATGAGGGGGGGGGGGATGGAAGGAAGAGAGAGAAATAAATTTTTAAAAAATGGCTTTGATGACCCAGAGTTAGCAATCAAGCTAAAAGAGTTAACGTTCGGTAAGCAAAAGCTGGTTTGGGAGAAAGGAAAATAATAAATTAGACCAAAATGACCTGCTGGAAACAATGTCCCAGGTTGAACGATTTCCCTGTCATTCCAGACAATGGGGTAAGAATGTGAGCTCCACCATGGCAGGTCAAGGCAGTGATTCATCCAGTTCAACCCCTTCGGTCTGTCAGCAGTGGCCCTGCCCCCATGCCTCTGGGAAGTTCACAAGCAGGGCATGGTGGCTGTCATCCATCCTCCTGTCCGTCTCTGGCATCTGCTAATCAAGAGAGGTGTTTCTGAAAAGAGATTCCCCCTCACTTCCTTGCGTCAACACAGTTCTCCATTTTGTTTCTGTAGACATAAGAGTCATCCTTTCATGCCAATGGTATCACAACCGCCTCTGGCCATTTCATTACTGTTGTGTCCGTTTGGAAGGAGGCCAGAAGTCGGGGACTTTGTATCAGCTCTTTATTGTTGCTAGGAACCGAACTGGCTCTTTGGAAAATCTTGCGGCTTTTTATTTCCAAGCCGCGGCGGCCGCGGCCAATAACACCACTTTGAATCTCCCGCGATTCGAATCTACCAATCGCGGGAGATTCTCAGGGAGCCAATTGGCGCGGCTCGCCTAACCAATCCGATCGCCCCACACTTTGGCCAATCAAAGCGCGGGGATTCCAAGAATTCAAATTAAGGTATAGAACACCCCTCCCCTCTTGGTTCGGTCCTTATGTAGCGTAGTCCCGTAGGTAGGCGGGGCTCCATCTTTGCCTACTGGACCTGCGCAGATCAGTTGTAGGTTGGATCCCGGCCAGTTCAGTCGGGGTCTCTGTTGCTCCAGACTCCGTCGCGGGAACCGCCTGGTATGTCTGGCTGGGCTGCTTTTCGCAGCTCCCTCCTGGACTACCCGGGTTGGTTGAGCTGGCCTGGCTGTCTCTTCCTGGTGAGGTTTCATGCTGGCTGCTTGCAGGTGAGTATGGTTGGTTTCTTTCTTCTGAGTTTTGGTTCCTGGGGTATCCACTCCCCTCTTGGTTTGTGTTGAGGGGTTTGGTTTTGTTTGGTTGTGTGTCGGTGGTGTCTTGTGTGGCAGTCCTCGATCTTAACTGATCGATGTGGCATTTCCACACTCGTCCGTCGGTTGTTTGTAGCTGGTACGAGTGTGGGCCTGTTAGCTGTGTTATGATTGCTGGTATCCATAATGGGTCTCCAGTTAGGTTCTTCGCGGAGACAGCATCGCCTGGTGCGAAGGTTCGGTGTTTGCTGGTGGAGTCTGGGGGTTTCTCTGGGTTGTAAGTGAGGTGTAGTCTATCGAGTGGGGACCTTATTTTCCTCCCCATTAGCAGTTCTGCCAGGCTTTTATTTGTTGTGGTGTTCGGGGTTATGTGCTGTATGAAGAGTAATTTATTTATTTTGTCCTGGATCTCCCTGTGGTCTATTTTCTGGATGGTTTTTTTTGTGAATTGAACCATCCGTTCCGCCCTTCCGGTCGCCGCCGGATGCGCCGGGGCTGTCAGTGCGTGTCGTATGCCCCTTTCCGCTAGGAATTTTTCGAATTCCAGCAAGGTGAATTGGGGCCCGTTGTCGGATACGAGGACGTCCGGGAGGCCGTGTGTTGTGAAGAGTTTGCAGAGTTCTTTGGTCACGGCTTCCGTGGTGGTTGTTCTCATGTTGCTTACCTCCAGCCAGTTGGAGTAAGCGTCTACGGTTATTAAGAAAGTGTGTCCTTTTGTGGGCCCGGCGAAATCTATGTGGATTCTAGACCAAGGTCCCCTGGGGGTTTCCCACTCTAGGATGGGTGCTGTGGGTGGGCTTGGTCCAGTTTCCTGGCATCGTTGACACCTTGCTACCCAGGCCTCGATTTGTTTGTCCATCCCTGGCCACCAAGCGTAACTTCTGACCAGGGCTTTCGTTCTAACGATGCCCGGGTGCCCCTCGTGTAACAGTTCCAGTACCTTCCCTTGTAGTTTTTCCGGAATGACCACCCTATCCCCCCATAGTATACACCCTTTTAGTAACGAGAGTTCCATTTGCTGGTTTCGGAATGTCCTGAAAGTCTCGTCATTTTCCTTTTCCGGCCACCCTTTCTCTACCCAATGCAAAACCCGTGCAAGACATTTGTCTTTATTAGTTTCTCGGGCAATGTCTGACGCGGTTATGGGTAGGTTGGGTAGAGTCTCTATGCTGAGGGTGGTCATCGTGGGTGCTGGGTCAGTGTCTGGTTCAGGTAGCAGTGAGCGGCTTAAGGCATCCGCATGGGAGATAGTCTTACCAGGTCGGTGTGAGCCCGTAGTTGTAGGCAGCCAGGAATTTGGACCACCTTGTCATTCGGGGAGACAGAATGTTCGGGGTGGCCCTGTTCCCTGCAAGGATTCCCAGCAGCGGTTTGTGGTCAGTGATGATGGTAAATGTCCGGCCATAGAGGTACTCATGAAACCTTTTGACTGCGGCGACGATAGCCAAAACCTCTTTGCCCAGCTGGCTGTAGATCCGCTCTGGTTTGGTGAGGGTCCTTGAAAAGAACGCGATGGGTGCTTCCTTTCCATCGGGGAGAGTGTGGCTGAGGACAGCGCCTATGCCGAAGGGTGATGCGTCGCATGTGATGGCTAGTGGTAGGGTCTCGTTGTACTGGATGAGGACAGCATCCGAAGTGAGCAGGTCCTTGGTTTTCCTGAAGGCGGCTTCCTTATGTTTCCCCCAAGTCCAGGTAGCCACCTTGTCCAAAAGCCTATGCAAAGGCTCCGCCGCGGTCGCCTTTTGGGGCAGGAAGACATTATAAAAGTTAAGTAGCCCCAGAAACGCCTGCAGTTCTGTTTTTGACCTGGGTGTGGGGGCTTCTTTGATGGCTTTAATTTTTTTGTCGGTGGGGTGAATGCCGTGTCGGTCTAGGAGGTATCCTAGGAATTCGACCCGCTCTGTGTACAGCTGGAATTTTTCCCTCTTCACTTGAAGCCCGGTTTCTTTGAATCTCATTAGCACCTCCCTTAGGCGACTCTCTAGCTCAGCCTGGTTGGTTGCCGATACTAGTACATCGTCGAAGTAGGGTACCACCCCCTTGATGCCTTGTAAGAGTCTTTCCATGAGGCTCTGGAAAATTCCAGGCGCCACGCTGACTCCGAATTGGAGTCGGTTACATCTAAAGGCTCCCCGGGGGGTGACTATGGTTTGTGCCTCTGCAGTTTCCTCGTCGACTGGCAGTTGCTGGTATGCTTGGGCCAGGTTGAGTTTCATGAAAACTTTGCCCCCTCCCAGTGAGTGTAGGAGATGTTGCACTACTGGGACGGGGTAAGCGCTTTGCTGCAAGGCGCCATTTAGGGTGGCCTTATAGTCTCCGCAGATTCTCACTGACCCATCAGGCTTGATTGGGGTGACTATTGGTGTCTCCCACCGGGTGTGGTCTATGGGTTGTAGGACCCCTTGCTTGACGAGCTTGTCAATTTGCTTATCGATTTTCAGTTTGAGTGCGAAGGGTACCTGCCTTGGTTTTAGGCGTTTCAGGGGAACGTTTGGGTCTAGGCTGAAGGATATAGGGGGCCCTCAGTACTTGCCTAGGGTGCCGTCGAACACTTCTTGGAAATCCCGGGCCAGTTGCTGCTCCCAGTCTGCTTCGGCGATGTGGTCGATGCCCGTGACTGCGATGCCGAGCGGTGCGAACCATTGAAGTCCCAGCAGGCTAGGTCGGTCTCAATCGACAATGGTCAAGGAAAGTCTTTTGGTGTTCCCCTTGTAGGTCACTGTGAACTGTCCTGTTCCGACTACAGGGATGCGGTTTCCCTGGTAGTCTTTGAGGATTAGTCTCTGGTTTTCTAGTTCCCTTCTCTGGATGGTAGGCACCAAGCATTTAATTTCTTGCCAGGCTACCATTGAGAGGTAGGACCCGGAGTCCACCTCCATTTTACAGGGTTCGCCTTTGATGCCTACTTCCACGTAGACTTTTCTGGCATCTGAGGTTGTTGCGTGGCCGATGGTGACCGTCTGATGTGTCTCTTCTCTCCGCCGGGTCTCGCCACCCCATTGGGCTCGTCCGTTCTGGTCCCAACGGTTGTCTGCTGGCCAGTCTCTGGTCCTGGGGGGTGTGCTCTCTCGTCTCCGCTTGCTCGGGTCCCATCATCTGGGGCTGTGGTTTTTCTTGAGGCGGCAGACGCGGGCAATGTGGCCCCTCTTGTCGTAGTGCTGGCAAACAGAGTTGAAGAACTGGCATTCGGATCTGGGGTGGTTGCCTCTGCAACCGGCACACGCGGTCCTCGACTTATGACTCCGCCGGCTGCGCTGGTCGCAGCCTGCCTGGAGACGGTGGATTTCTTCCTCCTCGCCTAAAGTGCCCGAGGTGGAGTGGAGTTCACCCTGGTGGGTGGTAGTTTCAGGTAGGCCCTCGGTCGACCTTGCAGGTGGTTGTTTGTGGTGCGGTCCCCGGCGTTCGATCTCCGCATGCGGTCTGCTGATTGTCAGGTGGCTTCAGCTGCCTTGGCTTCTGTGATGGCATCAGCGAGGGCGATGTTGCCCTTGGCCATCAACCGACTTTGGAGAACGGGGTCCCAAAGGCCGAGCACGATTTGGTCCCGCAGGGCCTCGTTCATATTGGAGAACTCGCATCGTCCTCCAAGGTGCCGCAGCTCTGCGACGAAATCACCGAGACTCTCGCCCAACCGCTGGTCCCGCCGATAAAATTCATGTCGTCGGATGAGGATGTGTACGGCTGGAGCATAGTGTCTCCGGAGTATTGGCTCGAGGTCATCCTAATCCATCGCGGTAATGTTGGCGGGCTTGGCTAGCGCTTTTGCCATCTTAAACACTGCGGGCCCGCAGTGCGTTAGGAAGACGGCTCATTTCTTCGGTCCGGTGGCGTCCTTCAGGTCGTTGCATTCGAGGAACATGCGGAATCTGTCCGTGTAAGATTCCCAGTCCTCACTAGCAGGGTTGAAGGGTGTTGGTGGCACGATGTTGGCCATCTCGTTGGTTGGCTGGCTTCCGTCGAACACGTGCTTTGGTTCAGGATCAGGATCCCATCCTCGTCGCCAGTGTTGTGTCCGTTTGGAAGGAGGCCAGGAATCGGTGACTTTGTATCAGCTCTTTATTGTTGCTAGGAACCGAACTGGCTCTTTGGAAAACCTTGCGGCTTTTTATTTCCAAGCCGCGGCGGCCACAGCCAATGGCACCACTTTAAATCTCCCGCGATTTGAATCTACCAATCGCGGGAGATTCTCAGGGAGCCAATCGGCGCGGCTCACCTAACCAATCCGATTGCCCTGCGCTTTGGCCAATCAAAGCACGGGGATTCCAAGAATTCAAATTAAGGTACAGAACAATTACACTCCTCTTTGATTCGTTGTACTGGCACAGAGGCATGCAACCAATCGATGTCCATAGGATATTTCATCAGAGCTGCAACACAATGGGCCCAAAATGTGGTGACCCAGGGCAAGGCATGGAGGCAACACAGTCAATGTCCCCTTTATTGCTCCAACTTTTCCCCAAATGCTCCCACGTTTATGGCAAGTCCCAGAGCAAAGCGCTCACATATACACACCTCCAGCAGTTTCTGGCTATGTGTGAGTAGTCCAGCAAAATGCTGTTAGTGTAATGGCTTCAAGGAAAGAAGTCCAGTGGGGCAAGGGAACAAGGCAATAAGTCCAACAAAGCAAAGAAGCAAGGCAATGAAATTCCACAAAGCAAAAGGACTAGGCAAGAAGTCCAGCGAACTCCAGACATCAGCAACAGCACACAAAACCCTACGAATTCAGCGTTTGTTCCTGACCAGCACCCCTCTCCACAGTGTCTCCTTAAGTCTCAGTCCCCAGGTGTGCCTTGTGAAGAGGGGCAGGGCGCTCTCCTCCTAAATCATCAGTTCAGCCTGCACTATTCCTGCCTCCACTCCACTCTCTGTGCTTGGAGATCAGGAGGGGACAGTCCTTGCTTGTCACTCCTCATCACCACTGCCTGCCCTGTCTTGTCCCCTTTCTCAGTCATCCTGTCCCTATTCTTCCTTGCTGGAAAGCTTTCCCAAGCCTGGGCGACATGAGGCTGCCTCGTTCTGCTCCTCCCCATGTTCCTCCGAAGCCAACGAGGCCTCCCCCTCAACCTCCATCACCGCCAGCTCTGGCTCTTCCACAGACTCAGTCTCCGACACAAATAAACTGTAGGACCAGGAGTCATCCCACAGTTAATGATGGCTGCACTGCATTTTTATTAGTATTGGAAATAACTGTCATCTTTCCTATCAATCTCCTCTCCTGCTTGAGCAGTGGGTTGGCTGAGAAGACTTTGGATTAGGAGACCCCTTCCAACTCTGTTATTTTGTTATCATCATCAATTGCATGTATAATCTGCCTTTTCACAGAGCCTGCATGACAATCTGCTAGTTTTATCTTCACCAAACTCCCCTGTAGCATTAATTTCCTGATCTCAGACCAACACCTTAACCACAATAACACCTGTGTATTCCAAGTGGAACCTAGATAATGAGCAATGCTTGGATCGGTTACACCCTGGGGTTTGAACTTCTTAAATGAGGAATGAAATCAGTGGAGGAAAAAAAAAAGGTCCCTGAAGGAGACAGGAGAAGCAACCATGAGTATCACCTTTAAAGCAAAAGTGAAACATTTCTATGTACTTCACCTGGTTCGGAAGGTGATCCCAAATGGGTTGAAGTTGGGACAAATGAATTTGTGTGAATGTTGTGTGTTGAGATTTGGATAGATGGATGGAGGTGTGTGAAAGGTTCCAGGTATATAGCTTTGGCCTTAGCCAACTCTGACAGGTAGCCCACAGAAAGTTGCCCACAAATCAGCTACCTTGGAGGTAGAAATAAAAGTTTACTGTGATATAATCTGAATTCTCTTCTACAGCATTTTAATGTTGCAGATCCCTTCAAACATTTTCAAATGCAGCTAACCCAAAACCCACCCCAAGAGTTATTCTGAGGCTGCTTCGAGCACCTGGAGCCGTTCTCACACTTGAGGACATCTAATTGAAATAAATCCTGTGGATTTGCAAATTACTCCAAGGGATCACGCCGTCAGAAAAAAACCCAACAGCGGCCTGTGCAATTGTCACTGCACGAATGATACATCCAGATTCACGCCTGATCAAATATTTAGATGTGGAGGCAAGAAGAAAGAAATCAACTGTGAAAACACCCCCACCGATAGAAATAAATAAAGTTCTTCAATGTGAAACCAGGAAGGGAGAAGCAAGTGTACTGCATAAGAAGCCTCCCACAATCCTTCATTTTGTCCAGAAAATTTTGGAATGTGTATTAATAAGGGATGAAAGACAAACAATTAAAATAGTTGGGTCCGGTTTGAACATAGAGCATATTCCAGAGATGCCAGAGGCTTCACAAAGAGGTTGGTCTCGACAGAGAACTTAGTTTCAAACGAAACTGGATTCATTTCACACCAAGCCCTGAGATTTTCTGGGCCTCAGGAGCTTCCCAATGCCATTCAACTCAATCGTCTCTCATTTCCCAGGTGTACAATGCAGCAGTCAGGGGAAGTCAACACTGTCTAATGGTTTCTGAAAGACTGTATCTGCTTTATCTAAATTAAATGTCCAGAAGAGGCATTAAAGTTGTGAGACACTGTGTAAAACCTAGCTTGGTGATCCTAGTTTAGAAGAGACTAATAGTCCTTATCACTCAGCTGAAAAACAAAACCTATAACAAAAATGAGTTTAACTAGAACATAGAATAAAAGGGTTGGAAGGGACCTTGAAGATCTTCTAGTCCAGTGGTGGCTAACCTTTTGGGCTCCTGTGCTAAAAATTGTATGGCTCATGCTCGCGTGCCAGCACCCAGAAGGCAATCCACGCCCCCCTCATGCTCCCTATGCATGCACACACTGTTAAGTTCTGTGCATGGGTGCAAGGAATGGAGACGAGAGGGTGAACAGTGAACTTCAACTCTTTATTAATCATTTTGAACAGAGCAAAAACCTAGGGCAGCAGCAGCCTTTTTATAGGGCAGGCTGCTGATCTAGTAACCAATGAGAAACGTGGAGTGTTTAACCCCTTTAACCAATGAGAGTGGCTCGTTAACAGCCAATCAGATTCTCCTGAACGGACCAATCCAATATCGCTATTATCGGCCAATCAGAAGTGCAGGATTAGAACCCTGCTATTTCTAAAGGTTTGATAAAACTTTATTAAAGCGTTTTATTAGTTCATAACACTCCTTCCCCCCGGGTTCCGTTTAAGGGGTGCAGTGACGTAATCCCTGAGGTATGAAGGTTGTTTTGACTGTCTATTGAATTTACGCTGTCCCACCGGTTCCTGTCTGTAACCCGGTTTCGGCAGGACATTTTTGGGCAAGTCGGGTGCCGCTGATTCCTCATTGGATGACTCGGTGCCGCTAATGTTCTCGCTGTCCTCTGATCTTTGCGGGCTTGCCTCTGTTGAGGTGTTCCTCTGTGGTGAGGACACTCCCTTCCCTGATTCTTCTTCATTCGTTATGCCTGATTGCTGACTTCTTTCGCTCCTGCTTTCCGCCATCTTGAATTTGGTTTCTTCGACATCCCCTCCCCCCTTAGTTTGGGAGTTACTGGAGTCGTGGAAACTAGGTTGCAGCCTTGAGCGAAGCTGATCTATATGGCATTTCCATATTTTTCCATCGCAGGTTTTCACCCGGTACGACCTGGGTCCAGTGGCATGAATTACAGTTGCCTCGACCCACAACGGTTCGCCAGAAAGGTTTCTGGCAAAAACTAAGTCGTCTATCTTGAACTCGCGGCATTTTCCGCTAGATCCACAGGGTTTCTCTGGCTCGTAAGATGGGTGAAGCCAGTCGAGGTGGGAATGGAGTTTGCATCCCATTAATAGTTCAGCTGGAGTCTTGTTGGTGACGCTGTGTGGAGTGATGTGTTGGAGAAGGAGTATTCTGTTTATTTTATCTTCAATGTCCCCATAGTCCATTTTGTAGAGGGCTTTTTTTGACAAATTGTACCATGCGCTCGGCTCTTCCGTTAGCCGCAGGGTGCACTGGCGAAGTTAGCGCATGGCGAATACCCCGGTCTGCTAAGTATTGTTCAAAGGGTAGAGCGGTAAACTGGGGTCCGTTGTCGGAGACCAGAACGTCTGGCAGTCCATGCGTCGCGAATAGCCTGTTCAACTTCTGGTTGATGGACTCGGTTGTAGTACTCTTCATTTCGTGGATCTCGAGCCAGTTGGAATAGGCATCCACTGTTAGTAGGAACGTATGTCCCTTAGTAGGTCCCACAAAGTCAATGTGGATGCGGGACCACGGTCCCCAGGGTGTTTCCCATTCTGTTGGAGTTGCTTTAGATGGGGCACTGCTAACTTCTTGGCACTTTAAACAAGTCTTTTCCCAGGCTTCGATCTGTTTGTCGATGCCCGGCCACCACACGTAGCTTCGTGCAAGTGCTTTCATACACACGATGCCAGGGTGACCCTCATGCAGTGTTTTTAATACTGCTCATTGTAACCGCTCTGGGACAACGACTCTATCCCCCCATAGGATGCAGCCTTTTTGCGAAAAAAGTTCTGTTTGCTGGTTCTTGAAGGGGGTGAAGTCATCAGGGGTTTGTTCTACTGGCCATCCCAGTTCGACCCGGCTAAGAACTCGCATTAAGACAGGATCGCATTTTGTTTCGATCGCAATATCTCTAGCTGTTAGCAGCGGTGAATATAGCATTTCAATCTGGAGTGTCGTGAGGGTTGGAGTTGGGTCGTCGATGGTTTCTGGAAGTGGTGCACGGCTCAGCACGTCAGCATGGGGAATGGCTTTCCCCGGGTGGTGTTGCAGCCTATAATTGTACGCAGTCAAAAACTCCGACCAGCGAGTCATTCCAGGAGATAATATATAAGGGGTTGGCTTGTCTCCCGCTATAATCCCCAACAAAGGTTTGTGGTCGGTAACAATAGTAAAAACTCGTCCATATACATATTCATGAAACCGTTTCACAGCAGATACAACAGTAAGAGCCTCTTTATCAATTTGACTATAGTTACGTTCAGCCTTTGAAAGGGTCCTTGAAAAATAGGCAATAGGGGCCTCACTACCATTTGGTAACACATGGCTCAAAATGGCTCCTACTCCAAACGGTGACGCGTCACATGTAATTATTAAAGGCAAAGTCTCGTTATACTGCATTAAAACAGCATCTGAGGTTAATAAGTTTTTCACTTGTCGGAACGCGTGCTCCTCTCGGTGCCCCCAGACCCAGGTTGCTTTTTTGTCAAGAAAGCCCCTATGTAGGGGCTTAGCTACGGTCGCTTTGTGGGGCAGGAAGATGTTATAAAAATTAATGAGCCCCAGAAAAGTTTGGAGATCAGTCTTATTTCTGGGTCTTGGGGCGTTCTTGATTGCTTTTAGTTTGCTATTGGTGGGGTGAATGCCTTGTTTATCGATTAGGTACCCCAGGAACTCTACTTTATCTGTACACAGTTGACATTTATTTTTTTTAACCTAAAGGCCGGAGTCTTTACATTTCTGGAGAATCAATTTAAGATGCTCTTTTAGTATTTCTCTATTCGGGGCAGCAATTAAAACGTAATCAAAGTATGGTACGACCCCTTTGATCCCCCTCAAGAGTCTCTCCATCAAACTTTGAAGAATCCCTGGGGCTACGCTAATTCCGAATTGGAGTCGGTTGCACTTAAAGGCGCCTCGGTGCGTAACGATTGTTTGTTCCTCTGCTGTTTTTTTTTATCTACAGGCAGTTGTTGGTACACCTGTGCTAAATCCAATTTAGCGAAGACTTTTCCGCCCCCCAGAAAATGGAGGAGGTGTTGTACTACCGGCACCGGGTAAGCGTTCTGTTGAAGGGCGTGATTCAGGGTGGCACGGTAGTCCCCACAAATCCTTAATGATCCATCCGGTTTGATAGGTGTTATGATTGGGGTTTCCCAATGAGCGTGGTCTGTTGGTTCTAAAACACCCTGGGCTATTAATTTATCAAGTTGCTCGTCAATCTTTGGTTTAAGGGCAAAAGGTACCCGACGAGGCTTAAGGCGGATGGGGGCTACTTCAGGGTTAAGGTTAAATGATATCGGGGTCCCCTTATACTCGCCTAGTTTGCAAAGATGTCCTGGAATTTCTGGACGATGGCCTCCTCCCAGTCGTTGCTTCTGGTTTGGTGAATGCCTGCTACCTTGATACCAAGTGGAGCAAACCATTGAAGGCCTAACAAGCTAGGCCAATCACGGTCGACGACAGTCAATGGTAAAGATGCAGTACGATTTTCGAATGAGACCTGGACTAGCTGGATCCGACGACCGGAATTCGATTTCCTTGATAATCCTTCAGTATAATTCTTTGGGTTCTGAGGTCTTGCCGCCGGACGGCAGGGATTAATTGTTTAAAGGTCTTCCAGTAAACCATTGAGAGGGACGATCCTGAATTGACTTCCATCACTCAAGGCTGGTTTTCGATGGCGACCTTCACTCAGATCTTCTTTGCATCTAATGATGAGGCGTGACCAATTGTAATGGTTTGGTGTGCCTCTTCTCGTTTCGTTGAATTGGCCAGTGGTTTATTTCTGTAGGAGTGGTTGTTCCATTGGTGGTTCAAATGTTCCCAATTCACAGGACAATTTCCTGTGGTTTGGCGGTAGTTGGTCCCCCTCTGAAGTGGGCTGGATCCTTGCTTGCTTCTACAGACCTTTCCGATGTGGCCTCTCTTCCCACAAACATGGCTGAGTGCATCGAGGAATTTGCAGTCTGATCGTGGGTGGTTTGCCCCACAACCTGCGCATTGATACTGCAGTCTCTGGTTACGCTGTTGGCATTGCTCTCGTTCAGACCGGAGTCGGTTGACTTCTTCCTCATCACTTTCTGATGACGATTCGAGGTCCTCGTGGTGGGTTGCCATTGTGTGTCCCTCTAGGTGAGATGACGTTTTGCTGGTGAGTTGGCGGAGCGGGGCGTTGGTGCGGCGCATTCAGGCAGCCAACTTCCTGGTTGTTTCTGCTGCAGTAGCATCAGCGATGGTATCTGCAAGGCTGATGTCGCCTTTTGCCAACAGCTTACTTTGCACGTGCAGTGCATCTAGTCCTAGAACTATTCGGTCTCTTAGAGCTTCTTCGAGGTCAGTGAACCCGCAGAGGCCTCCCAGGTTCTGGAGATCCGCGATGAAATCTGCAACGCTTTCTCCTTTCCGCTGGTCTCTCTGGTAAAATTCATGTCTTCGGACAAGCGTTGGTACAGTAGGTGCATAGTGGGCCCATAGAAGGGGCTTGAGGACGTCCCAGTCCATGGATTTCACCTCAGCCGGTTTCGCCAGTGCCTTGGCCATCTTAAAAACGCCAGGTCCGCAGTGGGTCAGGAATACCGCTTGCTTTTTTCCTGTAGTGGCATCCTTCAAATTGTTGGTCTCCAGAAACATCTGGAACCGGTCCATGTATGAATCCCAGTCTTCTTGTGCCGGGTCAAATGGAGCGGATGGTATGGTGCCGCCAGACATGGTTTCCGCCGTCGATGTGCCTTCAGCCACATGCTCTGTTTGGTGCTCTGTAGTTTTCAGTCAGCTCTGACGTCTCTGTATCCCCCCTTCGTCGCCAGTGTTAAGTTCTGCGCATGGGCGCAAGGAACGGAGACGAGTTTCCACCCAGTGAACTTCAACTCTTTATTAATCATTTTGAACAGAGCAAAAACCTAGGGCAGCAATAGCCTTTTTATAGGCAAACCGCTGACCTAGTAACCAATGAGAAACGTGGAGTGTTTAACCCCTTTAACCAATGAGAGTGGCTCGCTAACAGCCAATCAGATTCTCCTGAACGGACCAATCCGACATCGCTATTATCGGCCAATCAGAAGTGCAGGATTAGAACCCTGCTATTTCTAAAGGTTTGATAAAACTTTACTTTAGCGTTTTATTAGTTCATAACACACACAATCCCCACCCACCCCCGCCACCCCCTTACCTGCACTGTGCCTCTCCGCTGATTTTTGGCCAGTTTGAGGCCTTTTTCAGTCTCCCAAAGGCTTGAGGAAGGCTTCTGCAGGCTTCTGCAAGCTTTGCAGGCTGAAAACTAGCCCCATTTCATTACTTTCTGTTTTTCTGAAAATACCGGAAGTGACAAAACGGGACTAGTTTTCAACCTGCAAAGCTTGCAGAAGCCTTCCTCAAGACTTTGAGAGGCCAAAAAAGGCCTCAAACCAGCCGAAAATCAGCTGTGAGGCACGCACATGCTCAGTGAGGTAAGTTTGCCTGCAGCTCGCGTGCCGGCACAAATGGCTCTGTGTGCCACATGTGGCATTCATGCCATAGGTTCCCCATCATAGTTCTAGTCCAATCCCTGCTGAAGCAGGAGATCCAATACCGTTCCAGACAAATAGCTGTCCAGTCTTGTTGAAAACCTCCAGTGATGGAGCACCCACAACTTCTGAAGGCAAGCCAGTCCACTGGTTAATTATTCTGCCAGAAAATGTATCCTTAGTTCTAGGCTGGATCTCTCTTGTTTCTCCTTAGCTCCTGGTAGGATCTCTCTTTGAGTTTCCACCCATTATTTTTTGTCCTATCCTATGATGTTTTGGAGAGTAGGTCAACTCCCTCTTCTTAATGACAACCCCTCAAGTTCTGGATGACAGATATCATGCCAACCTTAGTTCTTCTCTTAGACTAGACATGTGTGTTAAGAAGATCACTTGTTTCTCTTGTAATTCATCAGGAATGAGTGAGTTGGACCATTTCTGTATCTTTTTCATCACTAATGCTTCCACATAGTTCTTTGAGAGGCAATCCTGACGCTCTTTTCAAGAAGGGGAAGAATTTGAGAATTGGAGACATACAGATAGATTATGAGTTTCCTTAACAAAAACTTTTATCATTACTTCCCCAGATCTTCCAATCTTGAAGCTGATACATATTTAAAGCATCTTTCTGTGCACCTATGTATTGTTTTAACTATAGAAGGTTTTGCTTTCTTTCAGGTTTCATGTTAATTTTATAATATTTTTTGATTTGCTATAAGTCAACTGGAGAACTTTGATTATTGACAGTCAATACACATTGTATAATAAATGGTAAGTTTCAATCAATCAGAAGATAGCTGGAAGGCACCTTGAAGGTCTTCTAGTCCAACTCCCTGCTCATGCAGGAGACCCTATACCATTCAGACAAGTGGCTGTCCCGTCTTTTCTTAAAAACTTCCAGTGATGAAGCACCCACAACTTCTGAAGGCAAGCTATTCCACCAATTAATTGTCCTCACTGTTAGGAAGTTTGTCCTTAATTGCAGGTTGCTTCTCTCCTTAGTTTCCATCCATTTTTCTTGTCCTGTCCTCTGGTACTTTGATAAATAAGTTGACCCTGTCCTCTTTGTGGCAACCTCTTAAATACTGGAATACTATCATGTCACCCCCAGTCCTTCTTTTCTCTAGACTGGCCATACCCAATTCTTGTAACCATTCTTCATATGTTTTGGTCTCAAGGCCTTTAATCAACTTTATTGTTCTTCTTTGCAGTTTTTTCCAAACATCTTTTTCATAATGTTGCGGTATTCCAGGTGTGGCCTTACTAAGGCTTTGTAAAGCGGTACTAATGCTTTACATCTCTTTCCTTCTAGTTTGATACTGGAAATATTGTTTTACTCCAGGTGAAACTTTATATGTCCTCTATCCAGAAAGGGATGCCCTGAAGTTTTTAGGAGATATTTGAGTAGCATAAAGTCAAACTGCAGGGCAATCCAAACATCAAAGATTGCCTTGAAAAAAAACAACTATTTGTAAGATTTTTGTTAGCTAACTAGATTTCTAGTTAGCCTATTTGTATTTGTATAAATATTTAAAATGGAATAAAAAATTAAGCCAAGCAGATTTCCTAAACTCTTTTCTGCCTGGTCTCTTGAAAGTACAATACTCTATGGGACTAGCCTGACTCTTAGATACATTTTTCTTTTCTATTGATATTTAGTCAAAGACATCTTCTTCATGGAGATCTAAGAACTGGGAATGTTTGTGGCTACCTTCCTTTTAATTAGAGTACTTTCATTTCTCAAGGCAGCCTCCTTTTCTCACCTAAATCACCGATGGCATTTATTTGTGCTTGACCATGTCTGAACTGCAAAATTTCTGAAAGAGTTATCGACACTATCTCTAAAAAAAAAGCATGCTATTTTCACTTTAAAAATATAATTTAGGCCTTCTGTAGTAGTTAGCCTTGCAAAGTTTTTCTTTTTTCTCTTTTGGTCTTTGATCTAGGCCCTTCATATTCTCTCCACATCCAGATGCATCTTGTGTTGGAAAGCAATAGCAATAGCACTTAGACCTATTTACTGCATCACAGTGTTTTACATCCCTCTCTAAGCAGTTTACAGAGTTAGCCTCCTGGCCACAACAATCAGGGTCCTCATTTTACTGACCTTGGAAAGATGGAAGGTTGAGTCAACCTTGAGCCGGTCAGGATCAAACTGCTGGCACTGAGCAGAGTTAGCCTGCAATACTTCATTCTAAACACTGCGCCACTACGGTTTACGTAAAGGTATCTATTATCATTATTCTTGTTGTTATTTATTGTTTTATCAGTTTAATGTTTACTAGTTTTAATGTTTTTAAGCCGCTCAGAGTCACCTTAAGCAAGATTGGCATCACAAAAATCTAGTAAATAAGTAAATATTCTTTATACTTCCAAATGCCTTTCTTTCTTCAAATGATGTTTCATGGAGAAAAATTAATTTTTGAAAATTAATGATTGGGAGAGTTGCTCATAATGGCCACCATTCAGAAGCTCTTAGCTATTAAAACAATGTTTTTCTCTTGATTTAATACTGACTAATCTAACAAGTGATGGGATGCAAAACTTTCTGCCCATTACTGAAACTGCATGCCCCTGTACCTAGATTCAACTAGATGAAAATACTCCTTATTTGCAAATAATTTCCTAAATATTGTATAATCCTATTTCTCCTTAATTGCATTACATTATAGAAGTGCTTCCAAAGAAATGATAACAGAATAACAAGAGTTGGAAGGGACCTTGGAGGTCTTCTAGTCTAACCCCTTGCTCCGGCAGGAAACCCAATACCATTTCAGACAAATAGTTGACCAATATCTTCTTAAAAACTTAAAGTGTTGGAGCATTCACTATTTTTGGAGGCAAGTTGGTTAATAATTCCAACTATCAATCTCATAATGAATCACCTCAATAAATAAGCCAAATAATTTAAAATTTTAAACGGATGACTGATTTTCCTGCACAGAGAAGCTGCAAAAATCAGAAATATCATATTTACAATTGAACAAAATGCACCAGAGAATGATTTTGGATAGGACTTTTTGGAAGGAAGCTTTGGTTAGAATAAAGAAATAAGTGAATTTTGGCTTTTGGAGTCAGCCAGTTTGGGAAAGAAAAGGATTGGAAATATGTTAATATTTACAAAACCAAAGTCACTCGATCAGGTCAGATACACATTCAGCTGTAGTCCCTGAGTGGATATGACTTTATGTCAGGTCTCATCAAAAGAGTAACACTCTGAAAATTAATCTGAAGGAGTCAGCTCAGCACCGCCCTGGACTGAACCAGAATCTGTGGAGATATCAGCAAAGATCTGAATTGCCATAAGGCAGAGGGAAAGAGACAACATTCAGAAAGAGAGACCACAGCTCGGTTAACCCTCAAGGAAACAACAGGCATATAAGAGCTCAGACCAAGCATGTGACTCAGAAAGAGGTCTTCTTATGAGGAAAATCTCATTCAGAAGTAGTTGACTACCTCAGAGGAACATCTAAATGACTTCATCGTTATGAGTTGGAGTTGGCCAGTTTGATTCCAGGAGCTCTCAGTTCCTAGCAGTTGATTTGTAAATCTAATCTTATGAAGCTTCTTCTCCGGTAATATAGAATTGCTAACTAGGGCATACAAAACCTTTGCTAGATCAATATTCTAATTGTTGTGTCTTCGGAAATGATGCCAGGAGTCAGTGACTTTGTTTCAAGCTCTTTTATTGATGTGGGAACCGAACTGGCTCTATAGGAAAACTTCGCGGCTTTTATTCTTTTAGCCGCGGCGGCCGCAGCCAATGACACCACTTTGAATCTCCCGCGATTCGAATGGACCAATCGCGGGAGATTCCTAGTGAGCCAATCGGCGCGGCTCACCTAGCCAATCAGAGTGCCCCGCGCTTTGGCCAATCAAAGCGCGGGGATCTCAAGAATGCTAATGAGGGGACAGAACACCCCTCCCCTCTTGGTTTAGTCCTTACGTTGCGTAGTCCCGTAGGTAGGCGGGGCTCCGTCTTAGCCTACTGGACCTGCGCAACTCAGTCGTGGGTTGGATCCCGGCCGGTTCGGTCGGGGTCTATTCTTCTCCAGATGCCGTCGTGGGAACTGGCTGGTCGGTCGGGCCGGGCCGCTCTCCGTAGCTCCCTCCTGGGCTTCCCGGGTTGGTTGAGCTGCGGGTTTCGCCGCTCCCGCTCGGTCTCCCCGGGTCGGTCGAGCTGGCCTGGCTGTCTCTTTCTGGCGAGGGGTCGTGCTGGCTGCTATCCGGTAAGTATGGTTGGTTTATTCTTCTTTGGTTTTGGTCCACTGGGTATTCCCTCCCCGCTTGGTTTGTGTTGTGGGGGTTGGTTTTGCCTGCTTGTGCGTCGGTGGTCTCTTGGGTGGTCGTCCTCGATCTTAATTGGTCGATGTGGCGTTTCCATGCTCGTCCGTCTGTTGTTTGTAGCCGGTAAAAGTGTGGGCCTGTTATTTGTGTGATGACGGCCGGTACCCATAACGGGTCTCCCGTCAGGTTTTTTGCGTATACGGGGTCGCCTGGTGCGAAGGTTCGGTGTTTGCTGGTTGAGTCTGGGGGCTTCTCTGGGTTATACGTGGGGTGTAATCTGTCGAGTGGGGACCTTAATTTCCTCCCCATTAACAGTTCGGCTGGGCTCTTATTCGTTGTGGTATTTGGGGTTATGTGTTGGGTGAAGAGTAATTTATTTATTTTATCCTGGATCTCCCCGTGGTCTATTTTCCGGATGGTTTTCTTAGTGAATTGCACCATCCGTTCTGCCCTACCGTTCACCGCCGGATGCACCGGTGCTGTCAGCGCGTGTCGGATGCTAAAATTCCGCTAGGAATTTTTCGAATTCTAGCGAGGTGAATTGAGGCCCGTTGTCAGAAACGACGATGTCTGGGAGGCCGTCTGGGAGTTCCTTGATCACGGCCTCCGTGGTTGTTGTTCTCATGTTGCTTACCTCCAGCCAGTTGGAGTAAGCGTCTACTGTTATCAGGAAGGTGTGTCCTTTTATGAGCCCGGCAAAGTCTATGTGGATCCTAGACCAAGGTCCCCTTGGGGTTTCCCACTCTTGGACGGGTGCTGTGGATGGGCTTGGCCTAGTTTCCTGGCATCGTTGGCACCTTGCTACCCATGTCTCAATCTGTTTGTCCATCCCTGGCCACCAAGCGTAACTTCTGGCCAGGGCTTTAGTCCTAACGATGCCAGGGTGCCCCTCGTGTAATAGTTCCAGAACCTTCCCTTGTAGTTTTTCTGGAATGACCACCCTATCCCCCCATAGTATACACCCTTTTAATAATGAGAGTTCCGTTTGCTGGTTCTGGAATGTCTTGACGGACTCGTCGTTGTCCCTTTCCAGCCACCCTTTCTCTACCCAATGCAACACCCACCCCAGACATTTGTCTTTATTAGTTTCTCGGGCAATGTCTGACGCGGTTATAGGTAGGTTGGGTAGAGTCTCTATACTGAGGGTGGTCATCGTGGGTGCTGGGTCGGTGTCAGGTTCCAGTAGCGGCGAGCGGCTTAAGGCGTCTGCATGGGAGATCGTCTTACCCGGTCTGTGTATGAGTCCGTAGTTGTAGGCCACCAGGAACTCGGACCACCTTGTCATTCTGGGAGACAGAATGTTCGGGTGGCCCGGTTCCCTGCAAGGATTCCCAGCAGCGGTTTGTGGTCGGTTATGATGGTAAATGTCCGGCCGTAGAGATACTCGTGGAATCTTTTTACCACGGCAACGATAGCCAGAGCCTCTTTGTCCAGCTGGCTGTAGTTCCGCTCCGGTTTGGTGAGGGTACTTGAAAAGAACGCGATGGGTGCTTCTTTTCCGTCGGGGAGGGTATGGCTGAGGACAGCGCCGACACCGAAGGGTGATGCGTCTCATGTGACGGCCAGAGGTAGGGTCTCGTTGTACTGTATAAGGACGGCATCCGAAGTGAGGAGGTCCTTTGTTCTCTGGAAGGCGGCTTGCTCGCGTTTCCCCCAAGTCCAGGTAGCCGCCTTGTCCAGGAGCCTATACAAAGGCTCCGCCGCCATCGCCTTTTGGGGCAGGAAAACATTGTAAAAGTTAAGTAGCCCCAGGAATGCCTGTAGCTCCGTCTTCAACTTGGGTGTGGGGGCTTCTTTGATGGCCTTGATTTTTTGGTTTGTGGGGTGAATGCCGTGACGGTCTAGGAGATATCCTAGGAATTCAACCCGTTCCGTGTATAATTGGCATTTCTCCCTCTTTACCTTGAGCCCGGTTTCTTTGAATTTGGTTAGGACCTCCCTTAGGCGACCCTCTAGTTCGGCTTGGTTGGTTGCCGACACTAAGACGTCGTCGAAGTAAGGTACCACCCCCTTGATGCCTTGTAATAGCCTTTCCATTAGGCTTTGGAATATTCCAGGTGCCTTGCTGACTCTGAATTGGAGCCGGTTGCATTTAAATGCTCCCCGGTGGGTCACTATGGTTTGCGCTTCTGCCGTTTCCTAGTCGACTGGCAACTGTTGGTATGCCTGGGCGAGGTCGAGTTTGGCAAAAACCTTGCCCCCTCCCAGTGAATGCAGTAGGTGTTGCACTACTGGGACGGGGTAGGGCTTTGTTGCAACGCGCCATTTAGGGTGGCCTTATAGTCCCCACAGATCCTCACCGACCCATCGGGCTTGATCGGGGTGACTATGGGGGTCTCCCACCGGGCGTGGTCTATTGGCTGTAGGACCCCTTGCTTGACAAGCTTGTCAATTTGCTCGTCTATCTTGGGTTTAAGTGTGAATGGCACCCGCCTTGGTTTCAGGCGTTTTGGGGGGACGTTTGGGTCTAGGTTGAATGATATAAGGGGCCCTCGGTACTTGCCTAGGTTTCCGTCGAAGACCTCTTGGAATTCCCGGGCTAGTTGTTGCTCCCAGCTGTCGTCGGTGATGTGGTCGATTCCCGTGATTGCGATGCCGAGCGGGGTGAACCATTGCAGTCCCAGTAGGCTTGGGCGGTCGCGATCGACGATTGTCAGGGGAAGCCTTTCGGTGCGCCCTTTGTATGTTACGTTGAACTGTCCGGTTCCGACTACCGGGATGCGGTTTCCCTGGTAGTCTTTTACGATTAGTCTCTGGCTGTCTAGGCCTTTCCTTTGGATGATAGGCACCAAGTGCTTTATTTCTTGCCATGCTATCATGGAGAGGTAGGACCCGGAGTCCACCTCCATTTTGCATGGCTCGCCTTCGATGCCTACCTCCATGTAGACCTTCCGGGCATCATTGGTCGTGGCGTGGCCGATGGTGACCGTCTGATGGGTCTCCTCTCTTCGCTGGGTCTCGCCGCCTCGTAGGGATCGTCCGTTCCAGTCCCATCTGTTGTCAGAGGGGCGATCTCTGGTCCGGGGTGGTGTGCTCTCTCGCCTCCGTTCGCTCTGGTCCCATCGTGGCGGGCTGCGGTTCTTTTTGAGGTGGCAGACGCGGGCGATGTGTCCCTTCTTGTCACAATGCCGGCAGATCGACTCGAAAAACTGGCATTCGGACCTGGGGTGGTCGCCTCCACAACCGGCACAGTTGGTCCTCGACTTACGACCCCGCCAGTTCCGTGGGTCGCGGCCTGCCTGGAGGCGATGAATTTCCTCCTCCTCGTCAGAAGTGCCCGATGCCGAGTGGAAGTCTCCCTGGTGGGTGGTCGTCTCGGATTGGGCCTCGGCCGACCTTGCAGGGTTGTTGTTCCCGCTGTGGTCCCCAGCGTTTGGTCGGCACATGCGGTCGGCGGATGTTCGGGTCGCTTCAGCGGCTGCGGCTTCGGTGAGGGTATCTGCAAGGGTGATGTTGCCCTTGGCCATCAGCCGACTCTGGAGGACGGGGTCCCACAGGCCGAGCACGATTCGGTCTCTCAGGGCGTCGTTCATGTTGTCGAATTTGCACAGCCCCCCTAGGCGCCGTAGTTCGGTGACAAAGTCGCTGAAACTCTCACCCGACCACTGGTCCCGACGGTAGAACTCATGGCGTCGGATTAGGATGGGCACCTCTGGAGTGTAGTGCCGCCGAAGTATTGGCTCGAGGACGTCCCAGTCCATCGCGGTCACGTCGACGGGTTTGGCAAGTGCCTTGGCCATCTTAAATACCTCGGTCCCGCAGTGGGTCAGGAAGACGGCTCGCTTCATGTGGCCGGTGGCGTCCTTCAGGTCGCTGCACTCGAGGAACATGCGGAATCGGTCGGAGTACGATTCCCAGTCCTCGCTGGCGGCGTTGAAGGGTGCGGGGGGTGCGATTTTCGCCATCGTGGAGATTCGTCTGGCTTCCGTCGGACACGTGCTTCGGTTCAGGATCTGGATCGCACCTTCGTCGCCAGTGTTGTGTCTTCGGAAATGATGCCAGAAGTCGGTGACTTTGTTTCAAGCTCTTTTATTGATGTGGGAACCGAACTGGCTCTATAGGAAAACTTCGCGGCTTTTATTCCTTTAGCCGCGGCGGCCGTGGCTTTCCTTTAGCCGCGGCACCGCTTTGAATCTCCCACGATTCGAATAGACCAATCGCGGGAGATTCCTAGCGAGCCAATCGGTGCGGCTCGCCTAGCCAATCAGAGTGCCCCGCGCTTTGGCCAATCAAAGCGCGGAGATCTCAAGAATGCTAATGAGGGGACAGAACATAATAGAGCTCATCTGTCAGGAATACGCACTGTATATCGGACATTAATACAATTGAGCGAGTCCACAAGTATTTCACAAGAACAGTACTTCACTCCTCTGCTCTCAGAGGATTGGGATTGGACAACCTGGAACTAGGCCGCCGATGGTTGGATTTAAGTGTAGTCCACAAAATTATCTGCTGTAATGTCCTACCAGTCAATGACTATTTCAGCTTCAACCGCAACAATACAAGAGCACACAACAGATACAAACTCAATGTAAACCAAACTCGATTGCAAAAAGTACAACTTCAGCAACAGAGTAGTCAATGCCTGGAATGACCTACCTGACTCTGTTGTTACATCCTCTAACCCCCCACTCCTTTAACCTCAAACTATCCACTATTGACCTCAGTTCATCCCTAAGAGGTCTGTAAGGGGCGTGCATAAGCGCACCATCATGCCTACCATCCCTGTCCTATTGTCTCCATTTATTCGTATCTATTTCCTGTATTCTTACTCATGTTTATATTGATACCTATTATCTTGTAAGCGACTGACAAATCAAATAAATAAATAAATAAATTTGGGGTCACCTTTGCTTATTGGTCTTGGATCCTTCCTACTAAATGGATTTCTCTTATCCCTCAGAAGAATCCTGGAATCTGTCTTAAGATTTGGACCTCTGTTCTGATTCCTTGGTTGGCTCATCTGGCTTTGGACTAAGCACTTATCTGATGATATGCATATATTTTGGCTGTCATGCTTCCTCTCATCTTATTGTCTCATCTTTACTGCCTTGCCTCTGTCTGATTTTAATTTCAAAAGGGGGAGGAAGGGAGTGAGTTTTTTTAAAAAAAAGCAACTTTATTTTTTCATATTATTTATCCTATTGCTGATTACATTCTGACCTGTAGAGTAAATTGGATGCAAGCATCTGAGGGAAGTATTTTTTGAACCACGCTGCTCCAGTCTCAAGTTTTGGATTTGAATATTTAGCACTGAATCACAGATGACAACCTACAATTAATTCAGAATTACTTGCCTTTGAGAAAATAATGTACAAAGAGCAGGTATTTTAGGAGACTAGCCATGGCCATAGTTTCAAACCACAAGACTTTGAAGATTTAAAACTAAACATTGTAGCAAATCCTGGGGACTTTTTTCTTCTCCTCTGCATTTTTTTAAAGCATGATCAAGTATAGCAGAGAGGAAAGATTAAAGACGCTGGTTTTTATCTCTATTTTTCCTCTTTAAAGTGTTTTCTTCACCTTCACCCTTCAGAATCTCATGTAGGCCTTTCCCATCCCTGGTTTTTAAAAGATGAAAGGTATTCTTGACTGTTGATAATAGCTACATGGCCCCCTCCCAAAAGACACTGCTATCCTGCCCAATTATGCCTTTAAAAATGCAAAAGGGAAAATGCCAAGGAACTCCATGGAACACAGCCAGTCAAGGAGCCTTAAATCTTTCTTTTAAAGCAACCAATCCCACAATGCACTTTTTTTTCATCTTATAATACAGTTCACAGCATCTCTTTCTCCTTGTTTGATTAGGATTTAGACTGTGCTGACAGATTAGCTCTGGAAAGACCCCTGGCTGTGCCCAAAAGGACAAGTTAAGCAAAGGATTAACCAATAGGCTCTCCCTAATGCAGTCAAACTGTCACCAAGATCAAAGGCTTTCGAGACAGACAGAAAGTAATTTAGGCAAGTGTCCTTCGATAAATTAATGCCAAAAAAAAAATGAACAATCAAACTGTGCCTGAGTGAAAGGGGAAAATAATATTCTGCTTCCTGCTTCTCAGAAAGGAGTCTGGATTGTTTCCAAACAAGCTAGATTTGTTTTATATTGTTATTGTTATTATTATTTCATCTTGGCACAACGGCTACAAATACGAAAATCTCAGAAAGTGTTTTGAAATCACAATTGTGCCTTTTTTTAACCTCACCACTTCCAAAAATGGAAAACTTCAACTCATTCCATTCATTTTCATTACTTATTTCCAATCTGCTTTATTCAACTGGGAAATTTGGTCTGATCTCGCAGGGAAACCATTGCACCAAAAAAGTTAAATGTCAGTTAAATTACAAGGAGGATACCTATTTTTTTCTTTTTACACTTTTCATCTGTTATATTATTATATTGCGGAGCCACCATCACAGAGATGGGTTGTATAATTTAAGAAGACACAGGCTAAAAATATTCCCATGCCTCATTTGAGTGTTGCGGTGGTTTTGTCCTCTGCAGAATAAGAACTGGTGTAATGATAATATTCATAGTAGCTGTTGTCTCCGTGTGTAAGATTTCCAATAGGAAGTAGGACTTTTCTTTCTAAGAAATAACTCTGTAAACTATAGCTCCCTACATGTATTTAACATTCATTCCAGGAAATGATAGTATTTTTATTATTTATATTCTGCCTTTATTACTTTCTTATAAACAACTCAAGGTGACAGACTTATCTAATACTCCTTCTTTCTCCTATAACAGCAACCCTGTGAAGTGAATTGGACTGAGAGAGAGTCACTGACCCAGCTGGCTTTCATGCCTAAGGCAGTACTAGAACTCACAGCCTCCTAGTGATTGGCCCAAAGTCACCCAGACAGCTTTCATGCCTAAGGCAGAACTAGAACTCATAACCTCCTAGTGATTGGCCTAGAGTCACCCAGTTGGCTTTCATGCCTAAGGTAGGAGTAGAATTCACCCTTTCCTGGTGATTGACCCAAAGTCACTCAGCTGGTTTTCATGGCTAAAGTAGGACTAGAACTCACCATCCCCTGGTTTCTTGCCATGTGCCTTAACCACTAGACCAAAGTGGCTAAACCAAATTGCCCACCTTCATAGCTTTACCCCAACAAAAATGCTTGAGCTAGATGTGCATGGAACCCAGATACCTGTTGTAATCCTTCCAAACTGGTCTTAAGAAAATTCCCGAAACTGCTCACACTCCATGCTAAACAATAGAGGAGCCTGCAGCCAAATATACAGCCCACAGCCGCTGAGCGTGATAAAATCAATTTACAATATCTAATATTGATTTTTCTTTCACTCGCAGATGTCTTGACACAAATTAAGATTGGGGCTGTGTAATTCAATTCGGCACTTTCAGGTGTTTTGAACTGCTTGTTTCCAACATCTTGGGACTGGCCAAACTCACTGGGGATTAAAGGAACTGAAGTATTTATCTTTTAGAGGCATTATTTTAAGACGGCAGGTATAAGCTCTTTATCCTAATCTGCAACACAACCAGGTATTGGTAATGAGAGAAATAGGTTCCTGAACAGATCTCAAAACCAGCATACAAAGGCTGAATTTTCTTTCCGGCTGTAAGAAAAGAATTACTCCGATATTGTGGTTCTGATTTCATATTTCATTTCATTTCAGTGGGCAGTAATCATGCTTATTTATATAGGGACCAGCCAACAAACCCATGTGATGGACTTCCAAGTCCATCTTCCACTGATAGATTTACTCAGATACTCCTTGACTTATGACAACAACAGCGCCCAAAATTAATGTTGCTAAATGAGAAATTGGTAAAGTGAATTTTGCCCCATTTTACAGCTTCCCTGGCCACATTTTTAAGTGGAGAGAGACAGACAGACAGACAGACAGACAGATAGGGAGGGAGGGAGGGAGAGAGGGAGGGAGGGAGGAAAGGAAGGAAGGAAGGAAGGAAGGGAGGGAGGGAGGGAGGGAGAAGGAAGCAAGGGAGGGAGGGAGGGAGGGAGGGAGGGAGGAAGGAAGGAAGGAAGGAAGGAAGGAAGGAAGAAAGAAAGAAAGAAAGAAAGAAAGAAAGAAAGAAAGAAAGAAAGAAAGAAAGAAAGAAAGAAAGAAAGAAAGAGAAAGCAGCCAGAAATTATCTCCAGTGAGAGTGACATGTGGCCTCGTATGAGAAAAACAACATGCTTAAATTATTATTGCAGGGAAGCAATCTGTCAAAGTCAGACTGGGTTTGTCCCGGCCAATACCGACCACTGGTGAGATCAGAGAACTGGATTCCACTGGCACTTCCTGCCAAAGAGCCTGGCAGAAAGGCTGCCTGTTATCAATTAGTCCCCTGGCCTCCAAGATACTTGGACCTCTGAAGTTGCTGATGTCTTTGGTTTTGTAACAGGCCAGAGAAAAGCTTCCCCATGACCAATCCTTTGCCATTTTCCCCCCTCCCTGGGGGCATCATTAACGAGTCGATTAAAATTTTGCAGTGTGGGCTGGAATGCTTGCAAGGTGCAGGTGGGCACACACTTTTTTTTTTTCCGAAACACAGCACCAGGCGTTCCTCTGCCTTGGAAAAGCTGACCAAAGAGGAGGCCCCATCCTTTCAGCCCTCTCTTTCCTCATCAGCTGTTGGGAAGGGAAGCATAAATTCTTTCTAACATCGTTCCCAAATACTTCGGAGCTGGCTTCCTGGGCTCCCTCTGCACTTTTAACGCAACCACATGTTTCACATTTTTGGGCAGGCGAGGAACGCAGCAGAGATGGGAGGGAATGAAGAAATTTCAGTTGAGGTTTAAACAAAAATAGAGAAGGGCAAAATAAAATAAAATAAAATATATTGTTTTGGGATACATTTCTGGCCCAGGCTATTCCAGAAACAGGGGTTGTTTTGTTTTCTAACAAAAAGCAATACATACACACATTTAAAAAAAAACTGACCCCATGTATACCTACAACCTTGTGATCAGTTATCATCTGAAAGTAAGTAAAAAGTACAGGCGATGTATACTTTTCTACATTGTTCCAATCTCTTCCTGAGGGAAGAACCTCAACAGGCAAGCAACCAGTATAAACTCAAGGTAAACCGCTCCAAACTCAATTGTAGAAAATATGACTTCAGCAATAGAGTGGTCAACACCTGGAACACCCTACCCGACTCCGTTGTTACAGCCTCAACAACCCCTAGCAGCTTCAACCTCAAACTGTCCACCATGGACCTCACCCTATTCCTAAGAGGTCCTTAAAGGGGGCGTGCATAAGCACACCAGAGTGCCTACCGTCCCTGTCCTACTGTCCCCATTCATCTGTATTTACTCCCTTTTGTTGTTTATGTTCATACTTATACTTGTTAATTTGTACATGTTTGACAAACAAATGAACAAACAAACAAACAAATAAATAAGATGAACTGGGATGATCAGGAGATCATCTTACAAACTCTTACCAAAAAAAAGGATCGAGGAAATCTGTTTGTTTAGCCTTGAGAAAATATATTTTAAAAAGCAGGTGGTGATATTCTACTGAAAGTTGATGTCCACAAGTCCACAAGTTTGGAGGCCCCTGGGCTAACCCTTTGCTTAAGTCCTCAATACATGGAGTGTATAGTCAAATTCCAATTTTTGAAACTTCCAGGGAGGTTAAACACTTTTCATACCTACCTCTGTTCCACATTTAGAACATAGAATCCCAAGCCGGAAGGCACCTTTGGAGGTCTTGTAGTCCAACCCTCTGCTCAAGGCAAGAGTTCTTATATCATCCAAGATAAATGGTTGTCCAGTCAATTTTGGAAAACCAGTTTTCCTGATGCCAAAATTCCCCACTGTCATCCACACAACTATAAATCCTAAATTGCATTAACAGAGGGATACAATCAAGATCAAGGGAAGTACTAATACCACTCTATAAAGCCTTAGTAAGACCATACCTGGAGTACTGCATCCAGTTTTGTTCCCCACATTACAAAAAAGGTGTTGAGACTCTAGAAAAAGTACAGAGAAGAGCAACCAGGATGTTTAGGGGACTGGAGACTAAAACATATGAAGAATGGTTACAGGAACTGGGCATGGCTAGTCTAGGGAAGAGAAGGATCAGGGGAGACAGGATAGCAGTCTTCCAATATTTGAGGAGCTGCCACAGAGAAGAAGGTGTCAAGCTATTTTCCAAAGCACCTGAAGGCCAGACAAGGAATAAAGGATGGAAACTGAACAAGGAGATATTTAACCTGGAAATAAAAAAGAATTTTCTGATGGTGAGAACAATCAAACCATGGAACAGAAGTTGCCTTCAGAAGTTGTGGGAGCTTCCTCCCTGGAAGCTTTCAAGAAGAGACTGGACTGCCCTCTGTCAGAAATGGTGTAGGGTCTCCTGCTTAGGTGGGAGGTTGGACTAGATGACCTACAAGATCCCCTCCAACTCTGTTAATCTGTATCTGTACCTATGACAGCCTTCCCCTGCTTGGTTTTTGTTGTTGTGGTTGTTGTTGTTCTCTTTTCTTTCAACAAAAAAAATCTATGGCTTTGAGACATCTATCCATCTTTGTTTCTCCTTGAAAGGTTTACAGTAAAGTGGCCCAATGAATATAACAACAGTTAGAAGAGGCAGGGTTGCTTAGAAGCTATTCCAGCCAAGAAGGAAAGAATTTTGAAATTGACAGGGTTCAACTCAATATAGGACAGTTTTAATACTTTCAATGTCATCTAGTGCCTCCTAGGTAAGCAAGGTGTACCTTCCTCACAGTTAAGTTTTTATTTGTATATAATGTTCAAGGCAGAGAAAAATAGGCCTTATAAGAAAATTAGCCAATTTAACAGGAATAATGTTAAGGTAGTTCTTCTTCTTCTTTGTCTTCATCTTCGTCTCCTCCTCCTCCTCCTCCTCCTCCATCTTTCAATGAGTTTAGTCATGCAAGGAAAGGACTTTTTTTTTTTAGATTTACTATAGACTTTGTTCCAAAGCTCAAGAAAATGGGAATTCCCAGTATCCTTTTGTGTAGATTCTGCAGCCTCTCCCTGGTACTTCGGTGACCTTGTACACTCAAACCATCTGGTTCCTTTCTCAAATAAAAATCAGGATTAGCAACTGATTTCCTTCAACATTTGGAACAGAAAAAAAAGATATACACCCAGTAGCGGGGGGGGGGGAGAGAAACAGTGTCCTTCCTCCTAACCTCCTTTGCCAGAGCCCCCCACACACACTGGTTAGAGTAATTCATGCTAAGCATCGGAGCAGGTCAGGATGGGTGAGCAACTAACAAGATGCATCTCAAAGGATACTCACATGCAACAGCTGAAGCACCGTAATCCCAATGCGAAAAGGTTTCGAATGGAAATCCTTCCCAATAAGAGACCCCCATGCACCTTGACGGTGTTGGATTTGCTATCAATTTGACATTTGAAAAGGCTACAGCCAACCTTGATTTTTCAAATGGAAGAATTAAAAGCATGGGGCAAGCCAATCGTTGACAATGAGACTGGATGGATGAAGCTCAAATATAAATGTGTGTGTGTGTGTGTGTGTGTACACATACACACATATACATTTCCTTCAATGAGGAAAGTTCTTATTTAACCTTTTTGTTGTTTGAGAACAAAAGTTATGGCCAGGGATGTCATTGGGGGAGGGTCAAATGGTCAAGATGGGTATGCAAACATGAGAGCAAAGTTCTCCCTTTTTGATATTTGTCACACACATGTACCCCGTCATTTTTCCCACCAAAAATGGCACCAGGTCTTATTTTTGAGAGAAGTCATCCACTGGCTAACCTCACTTATGTGCATCGCCCCCGGCCTCCTTTTCACAGTCAGAGGCCTTCAGAAACTTCTTCTTCTATGGCCGGCAAGGCTTTCCTGAAGGCCTCTGCAGCCGATAACTGAGCTCTGGATCGATCCAGAGCTTTGTTCTCAGCTCCAGAGGCCTTCAGGAAAACCTTGCCAGCCTTGCTGGCTGCAGGAGAAATGGGCCAGCCAGGCAGATGATGGGATGTGTGAGGCTTGGCTACAACTGTCCAAAGGTAAGTAGTAGGGCAGCTCCACTCCCTCATCCCAACCCTAGTTTAATGCACCCTGGAGTGGGTAGGATCTTAATTAGGGCTTATTTGGGGGTAGGACTTATATTGGGAGCATGTGTAAAAGAAAAATCAAGCTAGGACTTACTTTCAGGGTAGGTTGTAATTTTGGGGAAACAGGATAAAAAAATGTGTTTGATCACACAATTGTCTTTCTGTTTCTTGCGATCCCTCCTCCCTGGCCTGCTAGCACCCATGTTCACTCCAACATCCTGAATTCAGAAAAGTTGCCAAATTTAATTCTCGTCCTTTATATGGTGTAAAGTTTCTATCTTTTGACAAGTTTAACATGTAACATGTTACAATAAAACACCAAGGTTTTTATTTAAGTCACGATTCTTGGTCTTACACAGGTAGTCAAGTAACGTGAGATGAGCAAACTTTGGGGCAAATTTCTAACCCCTATAAAATAGAGATGGTTGAAGTCTACTAACTAAGAGATGCCTTCAGCAAATTCATTTGATTGCTTCTGGCACTGGAAGACAAGAGTTTTCCACAGAAACCATTGAATATAAGCTTATAACTTGAGAGCGGGATCCTATCCCTCTAATCAAGAAAATCTTATTGTCCTTTGGTCGATGCTTCATTGAAAGATGTATGACAACTTAAACCGCAAATACCCCTAACGAAGAATTAATAATACATAAAGTTACAGAAAATGCTGAGATGAACATGTTAACATTGAAGCTGAAAGAAAAAGATGACTCTGAATTCTTTTTAATTAGGAACAATTGGTATAAATGGTTAACAAGCAGAACTAAGAAGTGAAACAAGAAACCTAACTGGAATAATCCTTAAGAAAGTAAAACATAATTTTGTAAATTATACAAAGATATAACAATAGTAATCATAGTTAAAGCTATTATTTAACATTAGATAAATGTAATATAATGTATTAGGATATTTAAACCAAGAACTTGTATAGATGCCAAGAACGCTGTTCATACCATGATGTTTTATGATGTAATAAAAGAAACTCAATAAAAATATATTTAAGAAAAAAGAAAGAAAGAAAGAAAGAAAGAAAGAAAGAAAGAAAGAAAGAAAGAAAGAAAGAAAGAAAGATGACAGCTGAGCTGCCTCTTACACAATTTTAGACAACACTGAAGAACACTTCAACAAACATACTGGATTGGCGAGAACGTTCCGCTTCCTTTTTCAGAGGATGGTGATATTGGATTGGATGTTCTTTTCCACCAACAACCACAAGAGAGAAAGAGAAAGAAAGTGGATTTTCAGTTGAGGAGTTGATTGGGGGAAGGCTCTTTTACCCCACACCATGGATTTTTGCCCAGTGGGCTCCAAAATTCTTTCCGTTGACTACCTTCGTATTCCTGAAAAGTTGGTGGTGTTCAGCTCTTTCAAGATTGCATGGATCAGTGTTAAAACATCTAAAATATTAGAGCAGCCCAAACAGACTTTGTTCATTTGGGCAAGAAAAACCAAAAGAACACATGTAAACTGAGTGAAACCGGGCTTAATAGCAGTTACTGTGAGAGGGATCTTGGAGTCTTAGTGGACAACCAGCTAAATAGGAGCCAGCAGTGTGCAGCAGCAGCCAAAAAGCCAATGCAATCCTAAATTGCATTAACAGAGGGATACAATCAAGATCAAGGGAGGTACTAATAACACTCTATAAAGCCTTAGTAAGACCACACCTAGAGTACTGCATCCAGTTTTGGTCACCACACTATAAAAAAGATGTTGAGATTCTAGAAAAATTACAGAGAAGAGCAAACAGGATGATTAAGGGGACTGGAGACTAAAACATATGAAGAATGGTTGCAGGAACTGGGCATAGCTAGTCCAATCGAGAGAAAGACCAGGGAGACATGATAGCAGTCTTCCAATATTTGAGGGGCTGCCACAGAGAGGAGTGGGTCAAGCTATTTTTTAAAGCACCTGAAGACCAGACAAGGATTAATGGATAGAAACTGATCAAGGAGAGATTTAACTTGGAAATAAGGGGGAATTTTCTGAAATTGAGAACAATCAACCCAGTGGAACAGAAGTTGCCTTCTGAAGTTGTGGGAGCTTCATCATCACTGGAAGCTTTCAAGAAGAGACTGGACTGCCATTTGTCAAACATTTCATAGAGTCTGCTTGGGGGGAGATTGGACTAAATGATGTACAAGGTCCCTTCCAACTCTGTTAATATGTTTCTGTATCAGTTTATGTGCTACAGTAGATCAAATCCAACTGCCCTTTCCATTAGCAGCTCTTCTGTCTTAGGTATCTAATGCAGAATAATACAAGATACAGCATGTTGTAAGACCACATTCACTAGGGTTGACTTATTAACAGCTCCCAAGTTAAGTTGGGTCTTAATCAAGTAGTACTCAAATAGTTTATTGTGTTTCTAATATGGCAGAAACAATTAGTTCATCCTTGGTTACATCTCTTCTTTGGACTCTCAATTCAAAACCCAATGACTTGGAAGACCTCGCCTGTCAACCAATGTCAGCTTGAGCCTGACTGATTCATCAAAGGACTAGTTTGTAAGGCAAAGACCTTACTCAGTCAAAGACTGTCCTCTGCCCTGCTCAGAGGTAAGATCCAAGAGAAATGAAAAGCTTCTTTCAAATTTTGGTCCATCCCTAATTAGCACACCAAATCCATCTGAGTTAAGTGGAGAAAACTTGCCCTAGTCCATTAAGAATGTTAAGCAATTTTAAAACTAGAGGCTAATTGTCTGCCTCACCTCTTAATTGTAGCCATCACAGTTATACCCCCTCACTTGTCTTTTGCAATTCTTGGAATTTTTAAGGCTGTCTCATTTGTTGTTAATTGGAAGTAACGACTTAAAAGACCCCCTTTTTTAATGTAAGGTTTTGAGTAAAAACTGCAGCTGCAACCAAGTCAGGTCCTGGCTTGTTAAAATGCTCCTATGGTAAGCAGGAAAAAGAACCACCTTCCCCAAACACCAACCCACATATACACAATAAACCTCACAAAAGATTAGCTGCCCTCAGGGAAAATGCTATGGTCCCTGAGGTGGGCTGCTGGGGGTTCGCAGGGGTTCGGGAGATCCCCTGGCTAAGATTCTGCACAATTCAGAGAACCCCCAAATCCCATTCCTGGCTGGCCCCGCCCACCACACCCCTCTCAGGAGTCCCCACACAGGTGTTTTGGATGTACGTAAGTGCAGGGCATGTGCAGAGACTCGTGGAGGGCAAAAAATGGGACTCCCGGAAGTTCAGGAAGGCCAGAAATGAGCCCGTTTCCAGCTTCCAGAGAGTCTCCGGACCCAGGGGAAGCTGTTTTTGCCCTCAAGGAAAGCCTCCGGAGCCCGGGGAGTGCAAAACTACCACCCCTGTCATGGTGCAGGAAGCCAACTAGGCCACGGCCACCATGGCCACACCCAGCCAGCCACCGGACAGAGAACCCATTGCTAAAATTTTTGAAGTCCATCCCTGTATGTGTTCTGACCAAGGCTTCCCGAGACCATAATTAAGCACACTCCAAACAACTCTCTTTTTATTTCAGCGCTGGGAATTATGTTCATTCCCAGACCATAATGAATCCCAAACAGTCCCTCGAGATAAGCATCCACCTTTCTCTCCTTTGAATTGCTGCCAACAACTAAAGTGCCAAATTAACTGCAGAAAGCCAACCGGGGTACGAAGTCCACACAGAGCTTCAAGGTTTAATCCAAACAGATTGAACAAAGTTGCTTCCTGCAAAGGTTCCTGTCCCTTTGCTCCTCCTTTATGTCTTATGGGAGGGCCAATCACCTCCAAGCCTTACTCCTGAGTCACCCCTTTTCTTGCCTTCTGACAGCTCTGTGCAAGCGTGTACTGGGAACAGGTTCCCCTTGTTCCTCTGCCTTGCTGCTGTCAGATTCTGGAGACTCCGGAGTCAGCACCCCACTCCCAAATGGTCCTGGCCCCATCTCTGCATCAGATGCAGGACCCTTGTCCAAATCCTCTCCAGACTCCTGGACTGGCCCATGTTCCTACCCACTGTCCCACTCTGCTGCTGTCTCCGCAGGCTGCCGGCAGACCCCAACAGTATGGTACTCACAACAGAGTTGAGCTTCCTCTTAGCTAGTTCACTTCACAGGGCTATTAACATGCAGATAAAATAACAGGTGGCTCCATGTGTATGTAGATGTTCACCAACTTGACTTATTTGTAAAAAAAATAAAATAAAAGGCAGTATGAATAAAATAAAATAATACCTCAAATAAATATCACCTCGAGCTCACAGAGGAAATGTAGGCTTAGATAGGCTGCTCATTATTTCACGAATCATGACCCACAACAGGTAACCCTTGACATTCAAAAAGTTCCTTGAGTGACCCGTTCAAAGTTACAACGGCACTGATAAAAGTGACTTGTGACCATTTTTCACACTTACGACCGTTGGAGCATCCCCATGGCCACGTGATCAAAATTCAGGCGCTTGGCAACTGGTTCCTATTTATGATGGTCACAGTGTCCCCTTTGGCAACCTTCTGGCAAGCAAAGTCAATGCAGAAGCCAGATTTCTTAAATCAGCCGTGTGACTGACTTAACAAAATGCAATGATTTGCTTAACAACAGTGGTCCGAAAAGTTTTAAAACGGGGCAAACTCTCTTTCACAAATGTTTCACTTTGCAGCCTAAATTCCAGGCTCCATTACAGTCCTCACTTGGGGACTACCTGCAAGGGTGGGATTCAACCGGTGTTACTACCAGTTTGGTGACTAAGCTGCGCGCGGGTATAAAAATACCTTAAGCTGTGCTGCCCGGACAGCTGAAAAGCGCTGCATGTGGGTGCTCAGCATTTGAAAAGCCTCTTTTTCCCACTTTTTCAACCTCAGCTGTGCCACGCAAAGCAGCTGAGGTTGAAAAAGCAGGAAATAAAGGACAGGTAAGAGCCCAAGTGGGCAGGTGGGCCAAACAGCAGCAAACACAGAACCACTTCAGTGTCTGATGCTCTTCAGAGTTAGCAGTTCTTTAGAACCGGGCAGAACCGGTAGCTTCCCATCCCTTACCTGCTCTCTGTACCTCAATGGCCCGAAGAAGAAGCATTGTTATCCAACTCTGTTGGTGGTGAACCTTAGGGAAATCTTGAGAAGGGGAGCTATGAAGCATAAATCAGATGGATTAGATTTTTTGAGAACTATGCCCATTAAATACATCCACACATTGAAGTAATCTTTCCTGCAAATACAACGTGTGAGCATCAGGGTTAAATTCATATTTCCCATCGTCCCTGCAAATAATAAAACCCTAACTGGGAAGGTGGAACTGATAAGACATGGCGATTCCATGGGTAACTGCAACATTGTTAATCCTGCCTTGGGATAAAGTTGTTTATTTTTCTGTGCTTTTGAAAACCCAATGCCTACTGAATGAATGCCTGACTGTTCATAAACCTGAAATCCGTACATCTTAATTATATTTCTGAGCTTAGTTTCTCCATGCATGCCAAACATCCATACCACTAACTTCCCATTCCCCCCACATTTGAGCTCAGAGCTAAAATCAGATTTACAACAACTGTTAAAGCTGAGGATGACAGATAAATTAATCTTCCCTTCATGAGTTTACATCCAGCAGCATCTGGGCTCTTGATCTGCCCCTAACAAGCACAGGGTCTCTACCAGCTGTCTTTTAAAGTTGATGTTTTCATGACTGGAGATGAATTATTCTATCAGGAGAATCTATTTATTCAGCAGTGGCTGAGGTGTGGTTTGGCTTTCAGATAGAATGAATTCATGGGTTAAGGTCTCCTTGAAACATCATTTTGAAGCTCAGAACAGTCAGGTCTGGGGGAAGGGAAAAAAGTTGCATCATAGCAAGGACGTTTTCAGAAAAGAAAAGAAAAAAAAAAAAAGCTGAATTGTCACAAAATAACCAAAACTTCAATTCCACCAAATTGATCCACAACCATCTTCGAGGAAAAGTTGTTCTATCAATGGGGAAAAAAAGACACAAGGGGCATTTCTAAAGCACCCTTAGGCCAAGCAAGGAATAATGGATGGAAACTGACCAAGGAGAGATTCAACCTGGAAATAAGGAGAAACTTTCTGACAGGGAGAACAATCAACCCATGGAACAGAAGTTGCCTTCAGAAGTTGTGGGAGCTTCACCCCTGGAAGCTTTCAAGAAGAGACTGGACTGCCTTCTGTCAGAAATAGGATAGGGTCTTCCCCATGGGCGGGGGGTTGGATTAGATGACCTACAAGGTCCCTTCCAACTCTGTTTATTTGTTTACCTGTTCTCCTGTTTACCATTAAGTTAAAAACTAAACAAGAAGTCCTGGTTCTGAAGTTAAGTCAACTACAGTAGGTATGCAGTTCTAATCCCACCACAATTTCCTTCCCAATTTGTAGGAAGAAGTCTCAGGAAAACAGAAGGGTTTGTGATGTGAAGAACTTACTGATGATCAATTATTTTGTGCTCCAAATGGTGGTTCCTCAAGTTATTTGGCCTCAGAAAGAGAAGTAGACAAATATTTCAAAAAATGTAATGATAAATACAAAAACTAAAAATGATTCCAGACATTATTTCTCTGTTGGAGAAATTACACAACATTGTGTAAATCCCATGTTTTGCTGAGGTTGTAAAGTCAAGTTTGCAGTCCAAGATGAAAGAAAAGAATGTTTTCCAGAATATTAGCAGAACTAATATTCAGTGAAACAAATAAAGGTTCTCATTCAATATACAAACACTTTTACATACATGGTAAAATAATCTGAGAAATTTATAAAGCAATTGTCAAGAAAGAGTTTTAGAGAGAGAGAGAGCAGAAAAGTATGCTTCTCCATTCCAAGAAGGAAGGGCTATTAATAATGTAGCTGTTTTTAAATGACATCTTCTAATGATGTATGCAATGTCCTTCAGAGGCCTGAAATAGGAGACAGTTTAGTTAAATATAAGTTTTTAGCAGCTTAAATTTTTGACACAAAAGACTGTTGCAATATTAAACCCGGTTTCCATTATTCTAGTGAACATAGCTGTTCTTCAAATGAAAACATTTGGGTTCACTGTATAAGATAATGAAAAACAATCATTATGTATGATAACGATAATGAAAAAAAAATTTTTTTTAAAAAAAGCAGACAGGCTAATAAAGTAAAATAGAAGTTTAAAAATAAAAACCATCAAGCTTCATCACTATAAAGGCAAGTATTATATTGGGACCTCAGAAGTCATCTAGTCCAACCCGCTGCTTGAGTAGGAGTCTATTCCAAATATTAGCCTCTACCTAGGATCAAACTCACATCCTCCTGATTGTGAGGTGAGAGCTCCACCTCTAGGCCACCATACTAGACCACCGTACTAGACCACCATATATTATAATAGGATACTAAATAAAGGCAAATCAACATAAATCATGAGACACCAAAACCAAAGTTATAGTCCTAAGAAGCTAAGGAAATAGGTAATGGGAAAGATGAAAAGATAAGGAGGACGGTAGATAATACAGCTCTACTAGGTGGGTTTTACACAGTGTTGTGGGAATTGGTTGTTTAGGAAAGTGAACAACTGTCTTTGTGTCTGGTTGTTTTCATGTGCAATGTCCAAGGATGTGAGGGGTCTGCAGATATTCCCAATGTTGCAGATTAGATCAGAAATCCAAAAGAATCTCAAACAAAGGGAAAACCATTTGCATTTGCATTCTATTGCTCCCCCCCTCCAAAAAAACCCCCTAAACTCAATGGCAGCTTTACCATGCTCTTGTACCAGGAGTTGCATAATTCAGCCTGCAAGTCAAACTAAATTAGAGGATCCATCATTTAAGTCCATGCCCGTCAGGACAGTGATGGGAAACAATTGGCTTAAGAGCAGTACATGAAGAGAATTGAAATTTCACATTGACCTTGGCCCACTTTTCAACTGCAGTTAGCTCTTCATATGTCCCAATCTGGCTTTTGTATCATGGAAAATATTCCTTAGATTTTCACTCAAGAAACAAAGAAGGGGTTTGATTTCAACAACAGGAGTAAGAGTGACAAATGGTAGTGAGACTAGTAAATGGGACACCTTGTTGCTGCCAATGCGATGCAGCCAACTCGCAGCAGGACAACTTGCCACAGAACAATTTAACAATTCAATTTAAGAATTTAAAATAATTAAAAGAATATGTTAATTTTTGCCATTCACATTTCATTCTCTCCCTTCCTTTGCCACCCTTTCTTTCATGATTCTATTCCACCATTTCTTTGATATTTAGTGTAACCTTTGTCCTGTGGCAAGCTGCCCCATGGTGAGTTGGCCATGGCAAGTTTTTCCTGCAGCAAGTTGGATGCAGCGAGGTTCACTATTTCTTCAAGGATCCAGCGATCAGCATTGTAATTCTCCTCCAACGGGCTGGCATGTTGTGGTCCACGGGCAGCTGCAGAAATGGCAGCAGAGTCAGATACTGGGGAGGAACACAGGCCAGTCTGGGAGTCCGGGGAGGACTCGGACAAGGGTCCTGCATCCAATGCAGAGATGGGGCCAGGATCATCTGGGAGTTATGTGTTGACTCCGGAGCCTCCAGAATCTGACAGCAGCGAGGCAGAGGAACAAGGGGAGCTTGTTCCCAGTGCACACATGTGCAGATCTGCCAGAAGGCAAGAACACTTAAGACAAAAGGGGTGATTTGGGGGTAAGGCTTGGAGGTGATTGGCCTCCCATAAGACATAAAGGAGGAGCAAAGGGACATGAGCCTTTACAGGAAGCAAATTTGTTCGCTCTGTTCAGATTAAACCTTGAAGCTCTGTGTAGACTTTGTACTCCAGTTGGCTTTCTACAGTTAATTTGGCACTTTAGTTGTTGACAACAATTCAAAGGAGAGAAAGGTGAGTGTTTATCTCAAGAAACTGTTTGGGACTCACTACAGGCTGGGAATGAACATAATTCCCATCCATTGAAATAAAAAGAGGATTGTTTGGACTAAGCGTGTGCTTAATTATGGTCTCAGGAAGCCTTGGTCAGATCACAGCCTCCTGCAACATTCTGCCAGCCAAAAACAAGCCAAGGAGAGGCACTCACATGAACACCCCATGGCCCATTTTGGTACTGCGGGCCGGTCCTTTGATATTTCTAGGCTGCCCTTAGTTTTCTTCCTAGGGTAGAATGGCAGAATCTACGACGCCCACCTACCCAGCAGCAAGTTGCTCTTTCTGTCCATTCCAGACATAAAACACAAAATAGTCCCAAACAAAATAAAAATCATTCAAACACCAGAGGCAAAAGGCTGGTTTCAAAAGAGGGTTAAGAATTGATTCCTGGTGACAAAAGAGCAGAAAGGATGCTGTCGAAGATTGCAGTGGGAGGGAATTGAACCTTTGGGTTTCAAATACTGGATATCTCAGAATTATATGCACACACAGTGACAGATAATTCTGCAGATATTCATGGATTTTAGTCATTCCAGCAAAGCAAAACAAAAACAGATGAAGTAAAATGCATGACATTCCCAAGCAGGGAGTTTCTTCTGTAATTCATCTTAAAATGCAATATTCTGTCATCTCAAGTAACACTTGCTGAAAGCAGCCATCAATACTTTTTGTCAAAAGCTAGCACTTTGTGTAAAACGATCCATCAATCTCTATTTACATAAAACACAAAAAACTTTCCACATGATTTTATAAAGTCGAACCATTCCAAGCCTCTGTCATCCACTTCCACGCTTCACTGAAATATAATTTTGACTACTAGCAAAATGGAAAAAAAAAGAGAGAGGAAAGAAAAATCATCTTGAATTTATAAGAGGAAAGGATTTATTTTTAATATAACGCTGACGCATGTCGCTATTGCCGAGACAGTTTCAAAAAGAAAAATGGGGGGTTGTCTGTCAGTGTAAGTTAGGGACTTTTTTTTATTTATTTATTAGATTTATATGGCTGTCCATCTTATCCATTATTCCTCTGAGGCAGCTAACAACAGCAACAGAGAGAATAACACAGAACTCTGTGGAACGTGACTAGGGGTGGGCTTCAAAAATTTTAGCAATGGGTTCTCTGCCCAATTGCTGGGTGGGCGTGGTCATGGTGGGCGTGGCCTAGTCAGCCTCCTGCACCACGGTGGAGGGGCGTTTTCACCCTCCCCGGGCTCCAGAGGCTTTCCTCGAACCTCCGGGAAAGCGAAAATAGCCTCCCTGGGCTCCGGAGGTTCTCTGGATGCCAGAAACAGGCCCATTTCCGGCCTTCTGGAATGCCTGTTTTTTGCTCTCCCTGAGCCTCTACCTACCTGGCATCCAAAATGGGCCACGTGGGGACTCCTGGGAGGGGTGGAGTGGGTGGGCAGAGCCAGACAGGGTGGGATTTACCAGTTCACTGAACCGGGTGTTAAAAATGATAAAATTAGCTACCGGTTCACCCAAACTGGGGAGAAACGATAGCAGCTCACTCCTGAACGTGTCCATCAGCTACAGCCAAAACACCATAGCCTTTTCATGCCCATTGTACATGTGCTGGATTCAATTCACATCCTCTCCAGTTGTCTGGAGGAACAGCCAGGACTTCAGGACTATGGGAAAAGCTAAAGACATAGAACGGGTTGGAAGGGACCTTGGAGGTCTTCTAGTCCAACCCCCTGCTTGATCAGGGGGCCCTTAAAGCATTTCAGACAAACGACCCTCCAGTCTCTTTTTGATTCAAGGACCACCCACAACTTCTGAAAGAAAGCCCTTCCCTTGGTTGATTGTTCTCAGCATGAGGAAATTTCTCCTGAATTCCAAGCTTCTCTAATTCTGCTAAAAATAATCTCTAAATAGCCAGAGCAAAATAGGGCTCTGATTACTTGAATTATACAATCATCCTGCTCGTCTAACTCAGCGCGTAAATGAATTACAAAGAAGTTACACGTTTCTTCACTGATTAAACCAACAAGAAAATGTCTAAGAGATGGCTAGATGTTGCATTAAAAACATCTAATGAAAAGCCACCACGTTCTCAGGAATCATGCACAGAGGTTTTTTTCTTTCCACCAACCCTTGGCAAATTTCAATGCCTGGTAAATTAACTCTTCCCTATTGTTTGAGAATTTTGAGGGCAAGGAGAAATCACTTTCAATTGTCTCCAAAATTACTGCATTGGAAAAGCAGGGTTGTGCAAACATTGAAAAGAAAAAAATTCATTGAGGGAAACATCCTTTCTTCAATATTGGGTGTGTGTGTGTGTGTGTTAAAAAGCCAATTGCTTTTGGAGAGTTGACACACTAGGCTTTTTACAGAAGGCTATGTCTGTTTGCAAAGGCAAATGTTTCTCTGATATCAGAAGCAGAGTTAAGGCAAACAAAGATAGTCTTTAAAGCAACTGCATCCAGCTTTCAAAAGATGCAACGCTGAAATGTAAAATCATAGGGCTGGAGGAGGGGCTACAATCTTCTAGTCCAATCCCTGCTCAGTGCAGGAGACCTTATAAATGGCTGTCCAATCTTTTCTGGAGAACCTCTGGCGATGGAGCACTCAAACTCCAGGAAGCAAGATGTTCCATTGGTCAATTCAGTGGTGGTATGTTGTTAGTTTGCACCGGTTCTGGCAAACCAATAGTGCCGGTCAGCAGTTGGCCCCGCCCACCCGTCCTTTTCTGTCCTATATTTCCTTTGTAGCTCAGCTGATAGGCATGGCAGAGTAGAAACAGCGCCTCAGCTTGTTTTACTCACAAGCACTGATGGTAAGTTTTCATGCTTAAAATTGCCCATTTTAGAATACTCCACGTGCACCCACAGGACCGGTAGTAAAATATCTTTAATTCCACCACTGGGTCAATTGTTCTCACTATTAGGAAATGTCCCCTTAAGCTCCTGGTAGGATCTCTCTTGGAGCTTCCACCCATTGTTTCTTGACCTGCCTTTAGGTCCTTTGGAGTAGAAGTCGATTTCCTCTTCTCTGTGACTGCCCCTCAAATGCTGGAAGACAGCTATCATGTCATTCCCTAAACTTCTTTGTTAGGCTAGATCAGAGGTCTCCAAACTTGGCCACTTTAAGACTTGTGGACTTCAACTCCCAGAATTCTCCAGGCAGAAGTCCACAAGTCTTAAAGTGACCAAGTTTGGGGACCCCTGGGCAAGATATACCTAGTTCCTTAACCGTTCATCATATATTTTAGCTTCCAGACACCTTATTATCTTTATTGCTCTTCTTTGCAATCTGTCTAGGGTTTCCGCCCTTTTTTTTCTATCATAGTCACCATAACCTAATTATATATAAGATTCCTGCTTTTAATGTGAAATAAAGAAAGCCAATTTGGTGTAGCGGGTTGAAGCATCAACTAGAAACTGGGAGACTAGGGCAATCCAAAGGTGATTTTTCAGGAGGCAATTGGACTTCCTTGTTTTTTCTTTGAAGAAGTTTCACTTCTCATCCAAGAAGCTTCCTCAGCTCTGACAGGATGGTGGGGAATGGAAGAAATTATATTCCTTGCAGACAGCTGGTCATTTGCCCCTTTGGAGGATCCTTGAAGCACTTGGAGGTTCCCTGAGGACACAGATAAACCTCCAAGTGGCCTCAATGACCCTCTAAAAGGATGCAAATGACCAGCTGTCTGCAAGAAATATAAATCCTTCCGTTCCCCACCATCCAGTCAGAGATGAAGAAGCTTCTTGGATGAGAAGCAAAACATCTTCAAAGAAAAAACAAGAAAGTCCAGTTGCCTCCTGAAAAAGCATCTTTGGGACAACCATGACCTGGATGGCTGAGAATCATTACAGACTTTTGGGAGTCTGCAAGTTCCAGTCCCACCTTAGCACACAGTGTAATTTTTTTTGCTGGGTTTTAATGTAAAAGAGTTCACAAAAACTCAAGAATGTTAAGTGCAAGCTATGAAAACCCAAAGATCAAAAATTGTAAGGCTCTTTCTTAGTTAAATTAAAACCATCAAAATTCCTTATATCTGAATCCATGCAAACACATGGATCACATAAGACATATCTGTGACAACTTATGTCAAAGCCAGACACATTTCATCAGCAATAGCGGTTAATAAATAGAAGTATATTTTCCACAGGTTACTCTCAATGAAGCCAACCTAAGAATAAATAATAACGATATTAAAGTCGTGGGTAGCTTTTGCCTTTGAGGATCAACCAAATGGATCAAGGGATCAGCATCTGAGAAATACATTGCAGACCAGCTCTTGATCAGGTAGACATTAAGGCCCCAGAAAAAATTCTTATGTCATGATTGATATGTATCTACAATGTTCAGGATTGCACAAGTAATTGTTTTCTCTGTGATACATTATGGAATAGAAAGTATACTATACTTTTGAACTTTGGTATTGGAGAAGAGTCTGGAGAATACCATGAACGATCAAGAAACCAACCAATAGGTTCATAGACAAGTCAATCCAGAGTCCTCACTTCAGGCATAAATTATCAGATTCAAACTATTGTATTTTGGGCACATTATGTGAAGACCTCTTGAGAAGTCCACAATGCTAGAAAAGGAGAAAAGAAAACTATGAGACTAACCAGCAGTAAGGTGGATGGTCTTGATGAGAGCAAGATGGGGTTCAATCTGGAAGTTGAGTCATGGCCAGTGGACTCCAGTTGTCATGACACAATTTCCAGACAACTCAACCTGAATGACAGAGAATCTTCATGGACACAGTGGGTTCGATAATTATAAATAAAATACAAAAGGGCAAGTCAAGGACAGCTCATCTTGGAGAAGATCTACCTTCCTGGTTGCTGAGAATCAAGATCAATTTGATAGCACAGGATCCTTCAGTCAATCAATCAAAACTCCTGATTTACAAAGCATGCAGTGTTTTGAAAACCTATAGGTCAAATTTGGTCAGTGGAGATCTGATCATAAGAATTCATATGTGATTGACTAAAAGGTAAAGTTAAAGGTTCCCCTCGCATATACATCCTAGTCGTTTCCAGCTCTAGGGGGTGGTGCTCATCTCCGTTGCAAAGCCGAAGAGCCAGCACTGTCCGAAGATGTCTCCGTGGTCATGTGGCCAGCAGGACTAAACGTCGAAGGCACATGGAGCGCTGTTCCCTTCCCACCAAAGGGGGCCCTGTTTTTCTTCTTGCACTGTTTTTTATGTGCTTTCAAACTGCTAGGTTGGCAGAGGCTGGGACAAGTCTCTGGAGCATTATGCAGTGCTAGGGATTCGAACATATATGCATTATATATGCATATACATATGTGTGTATGTGTGTGTGTTTGTGTCTATCTGTATGTGTATCTGTGTCTATCTATCTATCTATCTATCTATCTATCTATCTATCTATCTATCTATCTATCTATCTGGAGGCTGTTGAAGGCTCATTTGTTGCTGCATGCGCAATTGTTGTTTGCAGTCACAAGGCATATTTCAACTAGTTCAGACTGGCTAGGAACTGCTTAGGCAGCCTGATTTTCCCCCTGTGTGTTTCTTTGTACCAAAACCAGAAGAGATCATCAGGTTTGATGAGTGGACAGAAGTGGATATGGACTTTCTTGCAACTAATAGCTTCTCTTCATTGACTCAATTTGTACTCTGAGCCTGTGTTGTCCCCTCCTCCTCCCCACCCTCCAGCCGTGCTTTTAGCTGACAGAGATATAGCTCAGCATAGACTATTACTTCAACCATTTTGCCCCAGGAAAAGCATTAGCAATTTATAAATAAAATAGGAGAAGTCCAACATAGGTTTATTGACAACAGTTGCACTATTAATGTTAGGCAAGCAGTTTGAAGTTGAATTAGGTATATTTACTGATTTATGAACTGCTGTTCTTCCCATCTAAAACAGATCATTTGAGCATTGAGCAGTAACTCATTTGGCCTTGCAAGACGAGCATAAAATTAGGACTTTTGAAGGGAAAGTGGAATGTGTTGCATCTCGACCTTCTACGGGTCATCCTTGACCTATGAGCTCAATTGGACCTCCAAATTTCTATTGCTAAGTGAGACAGTTGTTAAGTGAGTTTTGCCCCATTTTACAACCTTTCTTGCCACAGTTGTTAAGCCTAATCCCACTTGGTCAAATAAAGTATTCTACATATTGTCATACCCCCATCAGAGTCTGAATCCAAGGAGGAAGACGAGCAGCTGACAGGGAATGGGGGTGTGGCTCTGTTGGCTGTGGAGGAAACTGGGGAAGGGCAAAGTCCGGCTGGGCAGAGGAGGGGCGAGGGAGAACAAGGGAGAGGGAATTCAGAGGAAGACCCAGGCCCACCCCCTCTTCATCCTAGGGCATGCATGAAGGAATGGAGAAGAGAGCAATGTGGGTTGCATGGCTTACAGAGGAGGAAAGGGCCCTGATTCCCTTCATTAGCCACACCTGGGAATGAGATTTTAAAAGAGATGCATGCTGAGTGCGGCAACTGCTGGGAGTAAATATGAGTTTATTTTGCGTTGACTTTGGTTATCTGCATTCCTGGCATCCTCCCAACTGGGTTGAATTACTGTCATTTGGAATTTCTGCTCCTGCCCTGCTGGACTAATGACCTCATCTTGCCTTGATTGGACTTATAGTTACAGTTTTTGTTGACCATGTTTTGGACTTAATTCTCTGCAGCCAAAGGCTCTTCCTGGGAGAGTTTTTCTCCAGCTCAGAAGGTAACCAGGACATTGGGGGCAAAGTTGGAGCTAATAAAGGGACTCCTACTGATTTTCTGACTGGGTTGCCTTTGTGCCACACCCTTTTGGGTCATCACACATATTCTATATTTGAGCCCTGTCCTTTTTTTTTTTGCAACTCAACCTACTTCAAGGGTTGTTATTATGGGGACAAAATAAACAACCATCCTGAAGGTAAACCCAACCAAGTGATTATGATGATGATCATGGTAACCAGCCCAGACCATATTAAAAGTTGAGGCGAGCTTTTATAAAAGGAAACAACCAACATTTATGTCTGCAACTTCCTTCCTCGGGGAGTTTCCAAAATTAAAAGATTTATTTTATTCAGGAGGGAGGCAAGGGAGGGTGCAGATCTAAAGCTTTGCCTTTAACCAAACAGCCTCCCCTCCTGAAATCCTGTGTTTAGAGAATATAGCCGCACCACTATAAGAATTCAATTTGGAAACCATCATCTGCAGCCCAGAAAAGAACAGGAAAGTCATATTGCTATAATGCTTAGATTATCAATCATCTTGACAGCTTATTGGCTTTATCGCCACACATACCATTAAAGTGACGTCTGGCCTAGAATGTCAGAAGGCAAACATTAAACAGATCAGGATTAAAAAGCAGACCCCAAACAGCACTCCAGCAAAGTTTCATCTTCCACTCTCAAATTAGTTAGAGCTGGCTAAGTAACTGATGCTTAACTTTGGGACACACACACACACAGAGAGAGAGAGAGAGAGAGAGAGAGAGAGAGAGACAGAGACAGAGACAGAGACAGAGAGACAGACAGACAGAGAGAGAGAGAGAGAGAGACTAAAAGGTTCAGAGCCTGCACGGGCTTTATATATATATACACATGCAAGAGAAGAGCCGAGGAAACTCTTTAAGTCAGGTAAGAAATGGTAATAATTTCCCTATTACCGACCAAATAATAATATTGCTCTTGGCATTAAACCAAAATTCACAGCCTCAGGAGAATTGAAGTGGCAAAGTATTCATAATTCACCAGCTCTAGTTAAGGTAAAAGCAGGAACACCCCTTTTTTTTTTTTTAAGAAGGAAGACATACTTGCAGAGTCAAATTTAACAAATAAAATCCAAACACTGGGGGGAAAAAATGAAGACTTCAATAGACCTGTCATGCCCCTGTCAGAATCTGACTTGGAGGAGGAAGCCAAACAGCTGACAGGGAGTGGGAGTGTGGCTGCGTTGGCTGTGGAGGAGGCTGGGGAAGGGCAAAGTCCAGCCAGGCAGAGCAGGGATGAGGTAGAACAAGGGAGAGGGGGTTCAGAGGAAGAACCAAGCTTACCCCCTCTTCATCCTAGGGCATGCAGGGAAGAATGGAAAAGGGAACAACATGGGTTGCGTGGCTTATGAGGGAGGAAAAGGCCCTGATTCCCTTCATTAGCCACAGCTGGGAAGAGAGTTGATAAGAAAGGCAGGCTGCATGCGGTAGACTGCTAGGAGCAAATGTGTCTTTATCCTGTGTTGTTGTGACTTATCTGTGTTCCTGGCATCTTCCCAACTATGTGAGTTTTGCCATGCCTTAAAGTCTGAAATTCTTGCTCCTGCCCAGCCAAACTAATTACTTTAGTATGGCTTGTTTGGATTTTAAGTTACAGTTTGTATGTACCTGCCAAACTAATTACTTCAGTATGGCATGTTTGGATTTTAAGTTAAAGTTTGTATGTACCTTGTTTTGGACTGAATTTTCTGCAGTCAAAGGCTGTTCCTAGGAGAGTTTTTCTCCAGCCAAAAGGTAACTGGACATTGGGGGCAAAGTTGGAGATAATAAAGGGACTCTTATTGCTTATCTGACTGTGTTGCCTTTGTGCCACACCCCAGGTCATCACAAGACCAGAACAGAGATTCAAGTGCTGGCCATTGACAACACAAGTCGTCCTTGACTTACAACCATAACTGGGAGCAAAACTTCCATTGGTAAGGAAAGTGATTGTTAAGTGAGTCATGTCTCATTTTATTACCTTTTCGCCATGGTGATGCAATGAATCATTGCAATTATTAAATTCCTTGTGTGTCCAATCACACTTGGCCAACAAAGAATTGAATTGAATTGAATTATATGTTTGTGCACTGGTTTTTAAATTGTTTTTGTTAAATTGTTTGTATCTGTTGTGACCCGCTGAGAGTCACTCAGGTGAGAGGGGCAGCTGCACAAATCAAATATTAAATAAACATGCATGCACACTTGTGTATTTGTATGTGTATATATAAATAATAGGAGTAGAGAAATAGAAATAGAGAGGTAGATGGAGGGAGAGGAGAGGGGGAGGGGGAGAGAGAATAGAGGGGGAGAGAGAGGGGGGAGAGAGAGACAAAGACAGACAGACAAATCAATCTTGCTGTCATATATTTAAAACTCAGTGGCGAGATGCTACTGGTGTAACAACCAGTTTGGTGATCACGCACTTTGCAGGCGTGAATGCCTTTCAGAAAACACTTAACTACTATGTTAGTACTGGGGAGTAACCAGGGGATCCTCCTGGCATAACAACTGGTTCAGGGAGCATGCGCATGTGTGTCAAATGTGTGCTGCATGTGCGTACGTGCTACTGGCTCCTTTGAGCATTTACCTTGTCCAGCTGATGAGCGGCACTCAGCAGGGCTGTGCAAAACAGCTGAGGAGGTAAAAGCATAGCATAAAGGACAGCACAGAGCCCAGATGGGTGGGTAAGCCAAACAGATAACCAGACCATTGTTGCAGCGAACCAGTTTTGGTGTCAGCTGCTCTTCAGAGCTACTGGATCTATAGAACTGGGCCAAACTGATAGAATCCCACCCCTGAGAGTAACACAATCCACATGGCAATCCACTCTGCAGCGCAAATCAGCTGAGAGGATATAAGTAAGTACAGTGCAGGGATGGGTGGGTGGACCCACATGATCATCAGAACAAATCAGTTCACTGCCAGCTCATCGTCGGAACTAGGGGTTCACCCGAACCAGTCCAAACCGGTAGAATCCCACCCCTGTTTAAACTCTAGTACATAACCACCTTGGAACCTTGGACAGCAAAGCGATCAAACCGGTCAGTTCTAGAGGAGATCAACCCTGACTGCTCCTGAGAAGGCCAGATCCTGAAGAGGAGACTCAAATACTTTGGTGACCTCATGAGAAGGAAGGACTTGCTGAAGAAGAGCCGGATGCTGGGAACGATGGAGGGTAAAAGAAGAAGAAGAAGACAGCAGAGAAGGAGATGGCTGGATGGAGTCACTGAAGCAGTCAGCGTGAGCTCCAATGGACTCCAGAAGATGGTAGAGGACAGGAAGGCCTGGAGAAACATTGTCCATGGGGTCAGGATGGGTCGGATACAACTTGGCAACTAACAGCAATATCATCAATAACAACAATAACAACTGTTGTGAATGAATAAATGTGTTAATAAAGTTATCAAGAGCTTGAAGTCAAGTGCAGGGTTCTGGCCCTGCACTTCTGATTGGCCGTTAATGGCGACATCAGATTGGTCCGTTCAAGTGAATCTGATTGGCCATTAACGAGCCTCTACCATTGGTTAATGGAGCTAGCGCTCCCAAGTTTTCATTGGTTGAATAGTTAATAAGTTACCTATATAAGGAGGCCCGTTTCAGCCATTAAGCTGAGCTGTCACACCATGTTAATAAAGAGTTTTGAAGTTCACTATTTCACCGGCTCGTCTCCATTCTTCGCGCCCACGCTCAGTACTTAACACTGGCGATGAAGGTGGGATGTGGAGACATCAGAGCTGACTGAACAACGAAGATCGATAACCGAGCACGTGACTGAACGCACAACGGTGGAACCATGTCCGGCGGCGTCATATCACCCGCTCCATTCGACCCAGCGCAAGAAGACTGGGACTCTTATATGGATCATTTCCAAATGTTCTTGGAAATCAACAATTTGAAGGATGCCACTACTGGAAAGAAACGGGCGGTATTCCTAATGCATTGCGGGCCGACTGTATTCAAGATGGCCAAGGCATTAGCGAAACCGGCAGAAGTGAAGTCTATGGACTGGGATGTCCTCGAACCTTTACTGAGAGCCCACTACGCGTCAATCGTTCCAACGCTCGTCAGAAGGCATTATCAAAGAAGTCAACAGAAGGGCGAAAGTGTTGCAGATTTCATAGCGGATCTCTGGAATCTGGGAGGCCTATGTGGGTTTGCTGATCTCGAAGAAGCCTTAAGAGACAGAATAGTTCTGGGATTGGATGCATCACACATCCAAAGCAAGTTGATGGCGAAAGGTGACATCAGCCTTGCTGATGCTATCGCTGAGGCTACTGCAGCAGAAGCAACCAGGAAGTCAGCTGCCCGAATGCGCCGTAACCGCGCCCCGGTTCACCAACTGACCTGCAAAATTTCACCTCAGTCAGAAGGGCAGCTTATAACGGCCCACCACGAGGACCTCTCTTCGTCGTCAGACAGCAATGAAGAAGAGGTCCATCGACTGAGGTCCAAATGGGACCAACACCAGAAATCTCAATATCAATGCGCTGCTTGTGGGGCAAGCCACCCCAGATCAGAATGCAAATTCCTCGACGCGCTCTGCCATGTGTGCGGGAAACGAGGCCATATCGGATGGGTCTGTAGAAGCCAAATAGGACCCAGCCAGCCCTCGAGGGGGGCTAACTATCGCCAACCGACAGGAAGCCGTCCTGTAAGGCGAGAACCAGTGAACCACCAATGGAACAACCACTCCTACAGAAACAAAACCATAAACCGCCCCACGAAGCGAGAAGAGGCTCACCAAACTATCACGATCGGTCACGGCTCATCTTTTGATGCCAAGAAGATCCGAGTGAAAGTGGCCATCGAAAACCAGCCCTGCCTGATGGAAGTCGACTCAGGATCGTCTCTCTCGATGGTTTCATGGAAGACCCTCAAGCAACTCATCCCTACCATCCGGCAACAAGATCTCCGATTCCAAAGACTCATACTCAAAGACTATCAAGGGAATCGGATTCCAGTCATAGGATCCAGTCGAGTTCGGGTATCGTTCAAGAACCGTACAGCATTCCTACCCCTGACTGTGATTGACAAGGACCAGCCTAGTCTGCTAGGCCTCCAATGGTTCGCTCCGCTCGGGATTGAGGTGGCAGGCATTCACCAAATCGGTAGCAGTGACTGGGAAGAGGACCTCGTTCAAGAATTCAAGGACGTCTTTGCAGAAAAACTAGGCGAGTACAAGGGGACCCCGATATCATTTAACCTCAATCCCAAAATAGCTCCCATCCGCCTTAAGCCTCGTTGAGTGCCATTTGCCCTTAAACCAAAGATTGACGAGCAGCTTGATAAATCGATAGCCCAGGGTGTGTTAGAACCAACTGATCACTCTCCCTGGGAGACCCCAATCGTTACACCCATTAAGCCGGATGGTTCGATAAGAATTTGTGGGGACTACCGAGCCACCCTGAACCACGCCCTTCAACAAAACGCATATCCGGTACCGGTGGTGCAGCACCTCCTCCATTCCCTGGGGGACGGAAAAATCTTTGCTAAACTAGACTTAGCCCAGGCATACCAACAACTGCTGGTAGACAAAAAAAATAGCAGAGGCACAGACAATCGTTACACACCGAGGTGCCTTTAAATGTACCCGAATCCAATTCGGAGTGAGCGTAGCCCCAGGAATCTTTCAAAGTTTGATGGAAAGACTATTACAAGGAATAAAAGGCATTGTTCCATACTTTGATGATGTGTTAATCGCTGCACCTACCCTGAAAATTTTATGAGAACGCCTGAGGTTGGTTCTCGAGAGATTCAAAGACGCAGGGCTTAAGGTTAAGAAAAACAAGTGTAAACTATGCACTGATCATGTCGAATTTTTAGGATATTTGATTGACAGTAATGGCATTCACTCTACTGATAGCAAATTGAGGGCAATCAAGAACGCCCCAAAACCCCGAAATAAAGCCGACCTCCAGGCGTTTCTAGGCCTTATCAATTTTTATAACGTTTTCTTGCTGCACAAAGCAACCATAGCCAAACCCCTACATCGTTTATTGGACAAGAAAGCAATCTGGGTATGGGGACATAGAGAAGAGCAGGCATTTCAAAATGTAAAAAAATTATTGACTTCTGATGCTGTACTAATGCAGTACAATGAGACTTTGCCGTTAACAATCACGTGTGATGCATCGCCTTTCGGAGTAGGCGCCATTTTGAGCCATGTTTTGCCAAATGGTAGCGAAGCCCCTGTTGCCTATTTCTCGAAAACGCTTTCAAAAGCAGAACACAATTACAATCAGATTGATAAAGAAGCCCTTGCCATTGTGTCTGCTGTCAAGAGATTTCATGAGTATGTATACGGCCGAGCCTTTACTATACTGACACAAATCTTTGCTGGGAATAATAGCGGGAGATAAGCCAACCCCCTATATATTATCTCCCAGAATGACTCACTGGTCAGAATTCTTGGCTGCCTATAATTATTGGCTGCAATACCGCCCGGGGAAGGCCATTCCCCACGCCAACGCATTGAGTCGAGCACCGCTTCCAGAGACCATTGATGACCCTATAGTGTGTGTTGCAGATCGAGACATTTCAAACACCGCCATTAACAGCCCGAGATATTGCGATGGAAACAAAACGCGACCCCACCTGAGCACGAGTTCTCAGTTGGGTCGAGCACGGATGGCCATTAGACCAGATACCTGATGACTACGCCCCATTCAAGAGTCAACAAACGGAATTGTTTTCACAGAAGGGCTGCATTATTTGGGGAGATAGAGTTGTTGTCCCAGAGCGGCTACAACGAGTGGTACTAAGAACCTTTCACGATGGCCACCCCAGCATCATGGGCATGAAAGCCCTCACACGTAGCTACGCATGGTGGCCGGGCATCGACAAGCAAATCAAGACGTGGGTCAAAGCTTGTCACAAATGCCAGGAAGTAAGCAACGCCCCACTGAAAGCGACCCCAACCGAATGGGAAACACCGTGGGGACCCTGGTCCTGTATTCATTTGGACTTTGCGGGACCTACCAAAGGCCACACATTCTTGTTAATAGTAGATGCCTACTCGAACTGGCTCGAAATCTATGAAATGAGGAATACAACAACCGAAACAGTCATCAAGAAACTAGACAGACTATTTACAACACATGATTTACCAGACGTTCTGGTATCCGATAATGGACCCCAATTTACCACGTTGTCCTTTGAGCAGTACCTGGCGGACCGCGGTATTCGCCATGTGCTGACTTCACCAGCGCATCCTGCGGCCAACGGAAGGGCTGAGTGCATGGTACAATTCATCAAGAAAACACTACACAAAATGGACTATGACAATATTGAAGAGAAAATAAACTGGATACTCCTTTTGCAGCATATCACTCCGCATAGCGTCACCAACAAAACTCCCGCTGAATTGCTAATGGGGCGGAGGCTCTGTTCCCACCTCGACTGACTACACCCATCGTACGAACCTGAGAATCCACACGGATCCAGCGGGCGATGCCATACCTTCCAGGTAGGCGACTTAGTATTCGCTAAGAACTTGTCGGGCGATCCGTTGTGGGTCGAGGCGACTGTGGTCCGAGTAACCGGCCCCAGATCATACCTCGTGGAGTGTCACAATAATAGACTATGGAAGCACCACATTGATCAGCTACGATCAAGGCTACAATCAGGAATCTCCGAGTTACCTGATATCCAAACTGAGGGGGGAGGAGATATGGAGGAAGATGAACTTGGAATAGCAGAAAGTTTTAATGATAGAAACAACGGCGAAACGAAAACACGTGAAGAAGAATTGGGAATGGGAGTGAGCTCGCCTCATGGTGATACCGAAGATGTTGGTGACAATGAGAATTCGAAGTCAGAGTTAGAGACACCCCTTTCGCCAGTTAACATCCTACCTCAACAAGATTGCAGCCAAATACTGGGTGCAATACGGAAATCAAATAGACTAACAAAACAACTGGCCTACCTCAAGGACTACGTAACCGCACCCCGTAAACGGAACCCGGGGGGAAGGGGTGTTGTGAATGAATAAATGTGTTAATAAAGTTATCAAGAACTTGAAGTCAAGTGCAGGGTTCTGGCCCTGCACTTCTGATTGGCCGTTAATGGCGACATCAGATTGGTCCGTTCAGGTGAATCTGATTGGCCATTAATGAGCCTCTCCCATTGGTTAACGGAGCTAGCACTGCCAAGTTTTCATTGGTTGAATAGTTAATAAGTTGCCTATATAAGGAGGCCCGTTGCAGCCATTGAGCTGAGCTGTCACACTATGTTAATAAAGAGTTTTGAAGTTCACTATTTCACCTGCTCGTCTCCATTCTTCACGCCCACGCTCAGTACTTAACAACAACAACAACACCTCCCTTAACACTTCAAGTTTATTAACAGTTTTAGTGTTCCTGCTGCCCTATGCTTCAACTGGGAAGCCAAGAGAACTGTCTTGGCTGACTCCTCTAGAAAGGAACTAGTTAACCCACTAAATCTGTAAAGGAAGAGGAGGAGGAGGAGGAGATCAAAATCCCCCAAACAAGAATCAAGCTATCTAAGATGCTCTTTGTTGCTGCTTTGTTAAAGAATCCTTCTGGTACAACAGAGAGGATTATGAATTCACATGTGAATTTATCCCCTATTAAACTTTTAGCAGAAGGGTCAGTTAGCAAGAATGATAAAATCACATGCTGGCAGCTCATTTCTCCAACTCCAAGGAACACAGACAATTGAGCACATTCTGTTGTTAATGTATTTTCCCATCATATTTTCAAACAGGACACGTTTCAAAATATGTTCCCAACTCCGTCACACTTTACAGCTTGCTTTTTTTTAAAAAAAAAAAAAATTGACTTGGACAACGTATTTTCAGCTTTAAACTTCTCACCTGCATGTTTCAAACAACTGTGATTCAACGAAACAAGAATTTTTTGGGGGGGGGGATTTTTCCTCCTACGTGCAGGAAGTGGATCTAGCATGCTATGCTCATTTTTACTGTAAGCAAAGCTTAATTTGAATTATTTCTAACAAAACCCAAGAAAATCCACCCAAGCCTTGCCAAAGATTCTTCCCACATTTTCAACTCCACTTTCATCTCTCTCTTCCTTCCTCCCTCTCTTTCTGTCTCTCTCCCTCCCCCCTCTCTCTTTCTGTCTCTCTCTCTCTCTCTCTCTCTTTCTCTTTCTCTCTCTCTCTCTCTTTCTCTCTCTCTTTCTTTCTCTGTCTCTCTCTCTTTCCCATCCTACTTAGACAGATCTCTTCCTGATGACCCATCTTTCCTCTTTATTTTTCTTCTTATGGAATTCTCTCTTTCTTTTTTCTTTCTTGATGAGATCATGAATCGGATGACTTTAAGCTATGTTATGTTCTTCTTCCTAGAAAAACCAGTTCTCCAGAAACAGACAGAGGAATGACTTCTGTTTTCTTTTGAAATATTTCCTACACATTCTAATATATACATTGATTTAGTCAATTTCTATGCAGCTTACAATCCTAAAAAAGCCTGGCATGATGGCTCAGTGATTAAGACTCATCGGCTCAAAAGTTGACAGCCCAGGTACGAGACCCAAACACCCTGCGACAGGGTTTAGTTCTCATCCACACCTCAGCTCCTCCCAACCTAGCATTTTGAAAGCATGCAAATGCAAGTAGATAAATAGGTACCACTTCAGTGGAAAGGTAATAGATCTCCATGACATCATGCCGGCCACATGACCATGGAAATGTCTTTTGGCAGTGCTGGACATGACTAGCAGAGTAAAAATCTGCTGGGACTCCTTTATCTAGTTTCCTAAAACTATAAAGCAACTAAAACAACTAAAACATCCCAGAAAACAACTAACACAGAATCAGCAGAGTAAGTTCGTATTATTCTGGCCACTGATCTTTGAGAAGATTCAACCAAAAAACCATTAGACAGGCCATTTAAAGATGAGAGCAAGTTCAAACATATAAAATATCTGAACTATAAACAGCCCCACCGATGTTGTGAGGCCTGTATTTCTCGTAGGTCTTTCTCCCCACTTGCAACTGAACCGAGATGGATATTTCTTCCAACACAGGAGTTCCTATTTTTGTGTGTGGGGTGTGCATACGTGTGTGTGTGTGTGTGCATGCATGTGCCTTCAAGTCATCATTGAGTCCTGACAACTGACTGGATCAGACCCTACATTATTCTTGGCAAGTTATAGCGGTAGAAGTTACAGTGACTTCTGACCATTTTTCTCACTTATGACCACTGCAGCATCTCCATGATCACATGAGAAGTGAAATGTTTTCAAAGAAGAAGAAAAAAACCAAGAAAGTCCAGTTTCCTTTTTAGAAAAGCACCTTTGGGATAATCTTGCATGTACAGTGTTTCTGTAAGTCACATCCAATAATTTTTAATGTTGTTCCCTTTTCAAAGAAGACTTAAATTAAATTATCTATCAGTACCTGCACACGTGGCTTTGCAAACAGAGAAAGGGTTTAAAACAATTCGCAAAAACAGTGCACATTACACTGTAATTAATGCAAACTTTGGGATCACTAAGGACTATTTTGCTCTTAGTTCTATACCTCCTATCTTTCCAGAAGAAAAATAAAAGGGTGGGAAACGGGGAGATTGTCATCAAAAGATTCGGAGCCAACAATCCCTACAAAGAGAGGGTGATAATCTTCCCCATATGTTATTTCTCTTTTCAACGTCACAACCAGGCGGAAACTTTCAGATGCCTTTTGTTGAACATTTTGAAGTGGTTTTCAGTTCACAGGAAGGCTAACAACAAACGATAATAAAAAATAATCTTGTCAAGCAAGTACAGAGTGAGTTAGTTGCTTACTAAACCTAATTAAGTTCAACCCAGAGGGTCCCTTCAGTCAGATGGGCGATTCTTATCCATTTCACTAAGAGGATGCCTGAAATTAAATCCAAGCTTGGCCAAATTTAGTATTATGGGAAGCGTCTGTTTGACGTTTAGGGGGGTTGCTAGTCCAGCTGTTGGGACTCTGGAATCCTCAGTTGTCAGTTTCCATAATCAACAAGCAGTAGTGTTTCATCCACAATAAAATAAGTCCCCGAAATACTTGTCATCAAGAAGCGGAACGAATGAAAGATTAGTAGGCTTCTAGAAATGTCTGAGCTGCGTACTTTACTATGTTGTACAAGAAAATGCATGCATACCACACGATACCCTGTAAAAACTTTAAGCAAGAATACAGCACAGCAATCAGGAAATAAAGCTGATACATTGAAAATACCCAAGGTCATGTCGGTGACAGCCCTCCCACCACAAACATTTCTAACACTGCGGTACCATCCCGGTGGATGCTTTTGTGGTTGTGTAACACACTCCTGTCGGAGTTGGGTCATGGCAAAAAGCTCCACCAATATTTGCAATGCTTAAACAATTTCTACTTCCCAGATTCTATGTTGGGAAGTGTATATCAAGAGCTGGTCAGAGGTGGTATTCAGCCAATTCTGACCAGTTCTAAAGAACTGGGAGTGGAAATTTTGAATAGTTTGGAATCCCACCTCTGACTGCACCCACTCTCTTCTATTCTCTGCCTCCCATTGAGTCCCAGCTGATTGGCTGGATCTTCTTTTGTTGCCCTGCCCAGAAGAACAGAACTGGAAAGCAGGTTAGTGGGGCGGGGAGGGAATGGGGATTTTGCAGTATTCTTCCTCTGCCATGCCCACCAAGCCACGCCCACCAAGCCATGCCACACCCACCAACTGGTAGTAAAAAAAGTTTTGAATCCCACCACTGGAGCAGGTGAAAAATCTCCACTTTCCAAAACAGGAATGATTGCAGAATGCAATTCTGAAATGCATCAAACATATCTTTACAGAGAAGGAAAGAATGTTAAGGTGGGTTTGTAACCAAATATTTCAACAACAACAGCAAAAATATGCAGGTAGCACAACGAGTAGGAGACCCTATACCATTTCAGATAAGTGGATATCCAGTCTTTTCTTAAAGACCTCCAGTGATGAAACACCCATAACTTCTGGTAGCAAGCTGTTCCACTGGTTATTTGTCCCCACTGTTTGGAAGTTTTTTCTTAATTCCAGGTTACTTTTCTCTTTGATTAGTTTCCATCCATTGTTTCTTGTCTTGCCTTCTGGTGCTTTGGAGAATAAGTTGACCCCCTTCTTCTTTGGGGCAGCCTCTCAAGTACTGGAAGACTGCTACCCATGTCACTCCTAGTCCTTCTTTTCTCGAGACTGGCCATACCCAATTCCTGCCACTGATCGTCATATGTTTTTGGTTCCATGTCTTTAATCATCTTAGTTGTTCTTTTTCAGTGTCTTTCTTTCTTTCTTTCTTTCTTTCTTTCTTTCTTTCTTTCTTTCTTTCTTTCTTTCTTTCTTTCTTTCTTTCTCTCATTTTCTTTCATTCTTCATTCATCATGTGCTTAATGACTGAATAATTCACTTAACAATGGCAGTGTTTTGCTTAACAACATGGCAAAAAAAGGTCACAAAATCAGGCCCAATCGCTCTGCTTCAGCAATGGAAATTCTGATTGCAATTATGGTCATAAACCGAGGACTACCTGTTCCTCTTTATGCTAGTTGCTATCTAAAAAACAAACTTCGAGTTGTATTTTTTGCCAGCTGAGCATTCCACTGAGTAGAATACATATTTTAGTAGAGGAAGTGCAAAATATGGGGGGGGGGGTGTTGAGAATCCTGCCTATTGGAGAACCCACATGCTTGTCTATAAAATCACCCAATACTTTTCCACAAATGGAACCATAAAAGTTTAATGCTGCCCTGAGAGCCTGGTTGTTGGGAATTTTGATCAGGCTGAGAGGACTCCTGTTCCACTGCCACTGTGTAAATGTTTGGAGCATTGATATTTCTTAATGCAAATGCCATTAATTTCTTTTATTCAAAATTGGAATATAAATGCATTTCAGCAGGGAGGCTTATTTTCCCCCAAATTCCAGATGGGTAAGCTGCATTCGATCCTTTTATTTTTATTTCGCAGTCCGGCACATTTGAGACACCTAAAAACCAACAACTGTATGATGGCATAATTTCTAACTCTAATTTACTACAAGCCTCTCTGAGCCAACAGCAACAAGCACTGGATCTACACATCTTTATTCACACTAATGCCTATTCGCTAACAAGGCACAGCAATGGAGAGAACTGCAACCTTACTGTTAAATATTTCGCATTGTCACTGTTGTTCATTCACTGTCATGGCCGACTCTTTGTGACCTCATGGACCATAGCAAACCAGGTCCTCTTGTCCTCCTCTATGTCCTCCTCCAGAGTTGTCCTCCTCCAGAGTTTGCCCAAATTGTTGCTGACACTGTCTGATAATCTCCTCCTCCACTATCCCCTTCTCCTTTTGCTTTCCATCTTTCCCAACATCAGGGTCTTCTCCAAGGAGTCCTCTCTTCTTAGAGTATCTGAGCTCCAAAGTATTTGAGCTCCAACTTCAGGATCTGTCCTTCCAAAGAACAGTCAGAATGGATTCTCTTTAGGATTGACTGACTTGATCTCCTTGCAGCCCAAGCGACTCTCAAGAATCTTCTCCAACACCACGATTTGAACGTATCAATCCTTTGGCACTCAGCCTTCCTTACCACTCAACTTCAGCTATATTATGTAAGAATTCTACAAGAGAACATGTAAGAATTCTTCAAGAGAACATGGAAGAATTCTTATAGAGAACACGGAAGAATTCTTATAGAGAACACGAAAGAATTCTTATAGAAAACATGGAAGAATTCTTCAAGAGAACATGGAAGAATTTTTCAGGAGAACACAGAAGAATTCTTATAGAGAACATGGAAAAATTCTTCTGGAGAACATGGAAGAATTATTCAAGAGAACATGGAAGAATTCTTATAGAGAACACGGAAGAATTCTTATAGAGAACATGGAAGAATTCTTCAAGAGAACATGGAAGAATTCTTCAGGAGAACACGGAAGAATTCTTAAAGAGAACATGGAAGAATTCTTCAAGAGAACACGGAAGAATTCTTCAGGAGAACATGGAAGAATTATTCAAGAGAACATGGAAGAATTCTTATAGAGAACATGGAAGAATTCTTATAGAGAACATGAAAGAATTCTTCAGGAGAACATGGAAGAATTCTTATAGAGAACACGAAAGAATTCTTAAAGAGAACATGGAAGAATTCTTCAAGAGAACATGGAAGAATTCTTCAGGAGAACACAGAAGAATTCTTATAGAGAACATGGAAGAATTCTTCTGGAGAACATAGAAGAATTATTCAAGAGAACATGGAAGAATTCTTATAGAGAACACGGAAGAATTCTTCAGGAGAACACGGAAGAATTCTTATAGAGAACATGGAAGAATTCTTCTGGAGAACATGGAAGAATTATTCAAGAGAACACGGAAGAATTATTCAAGAGAACACGGAAGAATTCTGATAGAGAACACGGAAGAATTCTTCAAGAGAACATGGAAGAATTCTTCAGGAGAACACGGAAGAATTCTTAAAGAGAACACGGAAGAATTCTTCAAGAGAACACGGAAGAATTCTTCAGGAGAACATGGAAGAATTCTTATAGAGAACACGGAAGAATTCTTCAGGAGAACACGGAAGAATTCTTATAGAGAACATGGAAGAATTCTTCTGGAGAACATGGAAGAATTATTCAAGAGAACACGGAAGAATTATTCAAGAGAACACGGAAGAATTCTGATAGAGAACACGGAAGAATTCTTCAAGAGAACATGGAAGAATTCTTCAGGAGAACACGGAAGAATTCTTAAAGAGAACACGGAAGAATTCTTCAAGAGAACACGGAAGAATTCTTCAGGAGAACATGGAGGAATTCTTATAGAGAACATGAAAGAATTCTTATAGAGAACACGGAAGAATTCTTATAGAGAACACAAAAGAATTCTTATAGAGAACATGGAAGAATTCTTCAAGAGAACATGGAAGAATTCTTCAGGAGAACACAGAAGAATTCTTATAGAGAACATGGAAGAATTCTTCTGGAGAACATGGAAGAATTATTCAAGAGAACATGGAAGAATTCTTATAGAGAACACGGAAGAATTCTTATGGAGAACATGGAAGAATTCTTCAAGAGAACATGGAAGAATTCTTCAGGAGAACACAGAAGAATTCTTATAGAGAACACGGAAGAATTCTTCTGGAGAACATGGAAGAATTCTTATAGAGAACATGGAAGAATTCTTCAGGAGAACACGGAAGAATTCTTCAGGAGAACACGGAAGAATTCTTATAGAGAACATGGAAGAATTCTTCAGGAGAACACGGAAGAATTCTTCAGGAGAACACGGAAGAATTCTTATAGAGAACACGGAAGAATTCTTCAGGAGAACATGGAAGAATTCTTCAGGAGAACACGGAAGAATTCTTATAGAGAACATGGAAGAATTCTTCTGGAGAACATGGAAGAATTATTCAAGAGAACACGGAAGAATTCTTATAGAGAACACGGAAGAATTCTTCAGGAGAACACGGAAGAATTCTTATAGAGAACATGGAAGAATTCTTCTGGAGAACATGGAAGAATTATTCAAGAGAACACGGAAGAATTCTTATAGAGAACACGGAAGAATTCTTCAAGAGAACATGGAAGAATTCTTCAGGAGAACACGGAAGAATTCTTCAAGAGAACACGGAAGAATTCTTCAAGAGAACACGGAAGAATTCTTCAGGAGAACATGGAAGAATTCTTATAGAGAACACGGAAGAATTCTTCAGGAGAACACGGAAGAATTCTTATAGAGAACATGGAAGAATTCTTCTGGAGAACATGGAAGAATTATTCAAGAGAACACGGAAGAATTATTCAAGAGAACACGGAAGAATTCTGATAGAGAACACGGAAGAATTCTTCAAGAGAACATGGAAGAATTCTTCAGGAGAACACGGAAGAATTCTTAAAGAGAACACGGAAGAATTCTTCAAGAGAACACGGAAGAATTCTTCAGGAGAACATGGAGGAATTCTTATAGAGAACATGAAAGAATTCTTATAGAGAACACGGAAGAATTCTTATAGAGAACACGAAAGAATTCTTATAGAGAACATGGAAGAATTCTTCAAGAGAACATGGAAGAATTCTTCAGGAGAACACAGAAGAATTCTTATAGAGAACATGGAAGAATTCTTCTGGAGAACATGGAAGAATTATTCAAGAGAACATGGAAGAATTCTTATAGAGAACACGGAAGAATTCTTATGGAGAACATGGAAGAATTCTTCAAGAGAACATGGAAGAATTCTTCAGGAGAACACAGAAGAATTCTTATAGAGAACACGGAAGAATTCTTCTGGAGAACATGGAAGAATTCTTATAGAGAACATGGAAGAATTCTTCAGGAGAACACGGAAGAATTCTTCAGGAGAACACGGAAGAATTCTTATAGAGAACAGGGAAGAATTCTTCAGGAGAACACGGAAGAATTCTTCAGGAGAACACGGAAGAATTCTTCTGGAGAACATGGAAGAATTATTCAAGAGAACACGGAAGAATTATTCAAGAGAACACGGAAGAATTCTGATAGAGAACACGGAAGAATTCTTCAAGAGAACATGGAAGAATTCTTCAGGAGAACACGGAAGAATTCTTAAAGAGAACACGGAAGAATTCTTCAAGAGAACACGGAAGAATTCTTCAGGAGAACATGGAGGAATTCTTATAGAGAACATGAAAGAATTCTTATAGAGAACACGGAAGAATTCTTATAGAGAACACGAAAGAATTCTTATAGAGAACATGGAAGAATTCTTCAAGAGAACATGGAAGAATTCTTCAGGAGAACACAGAAGAATTCTTATAGAGAACATGGAAGAATTCTTCTGGAGAACATGGAAGAATTATTCAAGAGAACATGGAAGAATTCTTATAGAGAACACGGAAGAATTCTTATGGAGAACATGGAAGAATTCTTCAAGAGAACATGGAAGAATTCTTCAGGAGAACACAGAAGAATTCTTATAGAGAACACGGAAGAATTCTTCTGGAGAACATGGAAGAATTCTTATAGAGAACATGGAAGAATTCTTCAGGAGAACACGGAAGAATTCTTCAGGAGAACACGGAAGAATTCTTATAGAGAACATGGAAGAATTCTTCAGGAGAACACGGAAGAATTCTTCAGGAGAACACGGAAGAATTCTTATAGAGAACACGGAAGAATTCTTCAGGAGAACATGGAAGAATTCTTCAGGAGAACACGGAAGAATTCTTATAGAGAACATGGAAGAATTCTTCTGGAGAACATGGAAGAATTATTCAAGAGAACACGGAAGAATTCTTATAGAGAACACGGAAGAATTCTTCAGGAGAACACGGAAGAATTCTTATAGAGAACATGGAAGAATTCTTCTGGAGAACATGGAAGAATTATTCAAGAGAACACGGAAGAATTCTTATAGAGAACACGGAAGAATTCTTCAAGAGAACATGGAAGAATTCTTCAGGAGAACACGGAAGAATTCTTAAAGAGAACACGGAAGAATTCTTCAAGAGAACACGGAAGAATTCTTCAGGAGAACATGGAAGAATTCTTATAGAGAACACGGAAGAATTCTTCAGGAGAACACGGAAGAATTCTTATAGAGAACATGGAAGAATTCTTCTGGAGAACATGGAAGAATTATTCAAGAGAACACGGAAGAATTATTCAAGAGAACACGGAAGAATTCTGATAGAGAACACGGAAGAATTCTTCAAGAGAACATGGAAGAATTCTTCAGGAGAACACGGAAGAATTCTTAAAGAGAACACGGAAGAATTCTTCAAGAGAACACGGAAGAATTCTTCAGGAGAACATGGAGGAATTCTTATAGAGAACATGAAAGAATTCTTATAGAGAACACGGAAGAATTCTTATAGAGAACACGAAAGAATTCTTATAGAGAACATGGAAGAATTCTTCAAGAGAACATGGAAGAATTCTTCAGGAGAACACAGAAGAATTCTTATAGAGAACATGGAAGAATTCTTCTGGAGAACATGGAAGAATTATTCAAGAGAACATGGAAGAATTCTTATAGAGAACACGGAAGAATTCTTATGGAGAACATGGAAGAATTCTTCAAGAGAACATGGAAGAATTCTTCAGGAGAACACAGAAGAATTCTTATAGAGAACACGGAAGAATTCTTCTGGAGAACATGGAAGAATTCTTATAGAGAACATGGAAGAATTCTTCAGGAGAACACGGAAGAATTCTTCAGGAGAACACGGAAGAATTCTTATAGAGAACATGGAAGAATTCTTCAGGAGAACACGGAAGAATTCTTCAGGAGAACACGGAAGAATTCTTATAGAGAACACGGAAGAATTCTTCAGGAGAACATGGAAGAATTCTTCAGGAGAACACGGAAGAATTCTTATAGAGAACATGGAAGAATTCTTCTGGAGAACATGGAAGAATTATTCAAGAGAACACGGAAGAATTCTTATAGAGAACACGGAAGAATTCTTCAGGAGAACACGGAAGAATTCTTATAGAGAACATGGAAGAATTCTTCTGGAGAACATGGAAGAATTATTCAAGAGAACACGGAAGAATTCTTATAGAGAACACGGAAGAATTCTGCAAGAGGAACTTGCTCCCCAATAACATAAATCTAGAACTGGCATTCAATGCTGGCACAGAGAGTGATTTTTGCCCTTCATAATCGTCCGTGTCCTAATGTCTCCCTTTTATTTGTACCTATTTCATATAATCATAATTATGTTCTAATTATATTCGTTATCTAATACATGCTTGACATATAAAAAATAAATAAATAAATAAAGTGAACGGAAGTGCTGCAATGCCCACAAAATTGATGCGGTGAATTCCAGTTAACTCTGTCTTTGTAAAGCCACATTTGTCCATTTCTTGAAACAGTTCAGGAACCCTAACATACTGTACTTTTTGCACTATAAGCTGCTCCAACTTTAAGATGCACTTAGCTTTGGGGGAGGAAAATAAGGGGAAAAAAATCTACCCATTTCCCAGCAATTTGTCTCCTTGCAGCAAACAGCAAACTGCCTGGTCAACTTCACCACAGCCTGATTTAGCACAAGCAGCTGATTGGCAGTTGGATCGGCCCCCTGGAATACCACCTATCAGCTGTTCCAGGCTGCAGGGATCTATGCTGCCCATTACTTCCACCACCCATTGCTGCTGCCGCCTATCGCCGCCTCTATGTGTCCCTTTTTTGGCTTCCAAGCACCCCATTTTCCACCTGTTCCAGGCAGCGGGAAAAATGGGATGCATAGAGGCCAAAATGGAGGCCAAAAACAGGGTGTGCAGAGGAGGAAAATAGGGTGCCTGGAGGCTGAAAACAGGATGCATGGAGATTGAAAATAGGGCACATGGAGGCTGAAAACGGGACACACAGAGGCCAAATATGGGGCATGCAGAGGCTGAGAATGGGATGCATGGAAACTGGCTGTTTGCTGTTTGCTGCACGGAGGCAAATTGCTAGGAAGCAGAAGCCAAAGGGTGGGGGCTGGTGGATGTGTGGGGCTTCAGCAACAATTGTTCTATAAGATGCACAGAAATTTCCACCTACTTTTTTTAGGTTTGGGGGGCGGGAAGTGCATCTTATAATAAGAAAAATACAGTAATTGCAATCTTTGATCACTTTTGTCATGGTGGCTTTGTTTTTGGGGATTTTTTTTTTTTTTTGCTTTCTGTGCTTTGAGGTTGGGAGTTTTCCCCCTAAAAGTGGATTAATATGAAAGAACTCTGCAATTACACAAGGGCCAAGAATCTCTGGAAAGAAAAAAAGAAAAGAAAACAAGCCACTGCAGCTTTTCCATAAAGGAGATGTTGACCCTTTCACAGTCCCTGCTTCTTTCCCCCTCGCGCAGCCCAGACATACCTTTTCACTAACACAATTACACTGGAGTAGTTCCGCATCCCTAGTTCGGACTAATCTGTCCAACAACGGAATGCACCTTTTAGATTTCGATTGACAGAAACCCATCATTCATCCTTTTGACAAGCGCATCTCCCTTTTGCTGACAAAGCTCCATTAATGGGCAAAAATTCCATAAGTGACACCAATCAGAGAGAAGGATGTATCGCAGGTGGCCGGTAAGACACGGAGACATATTAAAGTGGAGAAAGTCACCGTAAAGAGCTGCTTAATTATTTAGATCCTATTTGTTCTTTCGGAAACTGGGGCATTATTTCTGAGATTGATTGACAGGCCTAGCACTCCTCCATTCTTCGGCATGAGAGACACATGCATAGGGGTGTCATTAAGGTCAAGGTCAAAGTTCCCCTTGAATATATGTGCTGGTCATTTCTGGCTCTAGGGGGCACTGCTCATCTCCATTACAAAGCTGAAGAGCCAGCACTGTCTGAAGACGTCTCCATGGTCATGTGGTTGGCAGGACTAAACACCTTCAAAGGCTCACGGAACACCGTGACCTTCCCACCAAAGGTGGTGCCAATTTTTCTACTTGCATTTTTACCTGCTTTCAAACTGCTAGGTTGGCAGAGGCTGGGACAAGGAGCGGGAGCTCACTCCATTACACAGTGCTAGGGATTCGAACTGCTGACCTTTCTGATTGACAAGCTCAGCATCTTAGCCACTGAGCCACCGCGTCCCTTCAGGGGTGTCATTAGAGCAAGGATTTTACAGGCCGGGTTCAAATTCCAACTTAGCTCCAAACATCGTCAATCAATTGACACTGTTTCCACATTCAGAGAAGTGATATCATAGAAATTTTGTGCATGCCCATTTTATGCTTGGGTATAGATTAAAACCTTTGCATTCTTCCCACCAGCGAAAGTTAGTCTTATAATAGTGGTAGTAAATTACAGCGATCCCTCAGAAGACTGGTTATTTACCACTGGTAAATTGTTAGTTGTCATTCTGAGGAGGCAGATTTTGCGTGAAGGTGTAAATTGAAATTACTTCTTGGCACAACAACAAGAAGTAGATCGTAATATATATGCCAGCCCTGAGCTTGCTCATTTTAGGAAGGGAACTTATGGGAGGATAAATAATATCTGGTGTATGGATCCTACAAACAACCCATCTAAGGGTAAGTAAACTCAGGTAAAAAAAAATAATAATCATTTTTCAGGTAGTTCTTACAATTTACGACCACAACTCAGATCAAAATTTCTGCTGTTAACTGAGACATGTGTTAACTGCCCCATTTTATGACCTTTCTTGCCATCATTGTTAAGTGAATCATTGCCATTGATAAGTTAGTCACATGGTCATTAAATGAATCTCTCTTCCCCATTGACTTTGCTTGTCAGAAGGTCACAAAAGGGGATCATATGACCTTGAGACAAAGCAACCATCATAAATATGAGTCAGTAGCCAAGCATCTAAATTTTGATCACATGACCATGGGGAATGCTACAAAGGTTGTAAGTGTGAAAAATGGTCACACATCACATTTTTCCAGTGCCACTGTAACTTTGAACAGTCGCTAAACGAGCTATTGTAAGTTGAGGATTACCTGTATTTCTAGACACTATAGAGCAGTGATGGCGAACCTTTCTGGTGCTGTGTGCCGAAAGTGCACGCAAGCTGGCACTCACAATGTAATGCACTCCGCCCCCCTGCGCATGCATGCACAACACCCCCATCATAAACCCCTACCTGTATTGTGCATGTGCACACCTCCCAGCTGATTTTCTGCCTGTTTGAGGCCATTTTTGCCCTTCTGGAGGCTTGAGGGAAGCCTCTGCAGCCTTGGGAGGCTGACAAATGGGCCCATTTCAGCACTTCTGTATTTCCGGAAAGCCCATTTGTCAGCCTCCTGAGGCTGCAGAGGCTTCCCTCAAGCCTCCAGAAGGGCAAAAACAGCCTCAAATGGGCCGAAAATCAGCTGGGAGGCATGCATATGCTCAGCATAGATACATTTGGCTAGGGCTCGCGTGCCCACACAAATGGCTCTACGTGCCACCTGTGGCATGCGTGCCATAGGTTTTCCATCACAGGTATAGGGCAACTGGAGGGATTGATCAAATTTTCTACAAACAGAAAGGGTTTCCACTTATGAATTGTGTTAGAGGTATAACCCTCAGCAACTTTAACACCTCTGAATATAAAAATGAATACCAGAAATATTCTTATTGGGCATTCTACTAGTAAAATATGATAAAGAGACTATATACCTGGTTTTACATGTATTAACTGCAGCTAAAATTGTATAAGCTCAACAATGGAAGTGTGATGAGGTAGCGACAGATGAGAAGGTAATTAAGAAAATACTAGAATGTGCAGAAATGGATAGAGTAACGCTTACTATTAAGGACAAAGAAGAAACTAAATACTTTTTGACATGGGACTCGTTTTGTCGATGGCTAGACAATAAAAACAGAGGTTAAAAAGAAGGGGACATAAAAAAGGATAAATGTTAAAATGGAAATGTGTTAAAATGGACAAACAAAATATTACTGTTATTACAGTATTAATGTTATTGTAATGAATGTTACTGTAAACACTTTGATTATGATTGCCTAAAAACAACTGTACCCAGACAGCACACTGTTTGATTGAAATGGAAATATATATATATATATATATCAAATAATACTTTAAAAAAGACCTGTGGACTGATGGCAAATCTATGCACATGAACCGTTGCCCCAGCTCAGCTTCGTGGTGCATACGTTTGTGCATCCTGCTGGCCACCTGGTCTTCAGGTCTCTGCCGTGCATACGCAGGGGATGTGCGTGCATGAACAGGGGGGCAGGGCACATACACAGGAGGCAGGGCCCATGCATAGGGGTGTGCACATTGCATTTGGGGGATGCACGCTCATGCTTTCAGCACTTGGTACTGAAAAGGTTAGACATCACTGGCATACAACATTTGCTTGGAACTTGATTTCACAACAAGCAACCATTCAACCAGGAAAAAAAAGAATACAGCGCAAAAGGAATAAAATTTTACAATAACACCAGAGACTAATCATGGCACAGAAATCTTTTTTTAAAATATATTAAACAATTTTTCTTATATACAACATCATTTCCATCCATTACAATGCTTTCGTGATGGTATACATACTTTTACATAAATCTTAACTATCTGTACATTCGTCTATGTTGCTTAATCTATCTTTATCCACTATATCCTTATTATTTACCTTATTATCTTATTGTCTGGCATAGAAATCTCTTGACGTAGCTTAATTACACATCAGCCTCAAACAACTTAACTTTTAACAACATTAGAACTGCAATTATGTGCCTTGAACTTCTTATAGGACCATCTGATACACGGAGATAATCTTTGCCTTCAAACCAAGACTTCCTAACTTATATCCAGAATAACTGGTGGGAGACAGAGATTTCTAAGGTTTCCATCAGAGGGGGAGAAAAAGCAACAATGAGGTGCATTCCAGTTTCTCCCCAGCCAGTTCCACAAACTGGGGCGAAATAACATAATTTACTCCTGGGTAAGCATATTATATCTCCCTGCTGGATGACTTGTCAGCATCGTTACCATAACGAAGCAACACATCACGAGCAGGGTGCATAATTAGGGGAAAGGAATAATAATTACTTCTAACATGACAAGGCTGACCACAGAAGAAGAGAGACCTGCCAGAGTCAATTACTCCTTTAAAATTAGGGGCTAGGCAATTATTCCAATGCACTCTTCATGAATTATACTGTTCATTAATGGCAGCACTGAAGCAAATCTGTGTTGTTCTGGCTGCTTAGAGGTCTCCTTGATGGAAGCCCAGCTTTGTTCTCGGCGATTCGGGCAAAGCTTGACATCAATAATCACACCCTGAAGAGCCCCCTCTGGGAGATATGTTAAAGGACTGACCCTGGCATTAAGGTTTCGGCCTTGCCTGAAGAGGCAACAGGCAAATCAAAAAGACCACAAGAAGCTCCTTCCAGGAGCAAGGAAAAACTTCTCTCCCAACCTCACCAAATGGCACATTATTTTTAACTGTATTACTAGTGGTGGGATTCAAAAAGTTTTGCCACTGGTTTGGTGGGCAAGATTTGCGTGTGTGCACCAAATGCACACTTTGCCCAGGCACAGAGGTGTTTGTGCAGGTGCAGAGGCGTTCCAACTCACCACCTGTGCAAAGCTGCACTCTCCCTGTCTCTTCGGCGGCTGCCGTATGACACTCTTCTGTGCCACGCAAAGCAGCTGCGCATCAAAAGCAGAGAATAAAGGTGAGTATGGGAACCTGGGCGGGTGGGCGGGCCCAACTGCAGAGCAGTGGAGAGAACCAGTTCTGCCTCCGCTGCTCATCGGTGCTACCAGCTCGGCAGAACCTGGCCAAACTGGTAGAATACCACCACTGTGCATTACGAAGATTTTTTTTTAAAAAAATAATAATAATAATAATGCAGTTAAAAAGAATGTGCTATTTGGTGTGGTTGGGAGAAAAGCAGATTTCATTGAAATAAGAAATCTTATTTTTTCAGAGCCTCGGACCAAGTTGATCAAGAATTTTATTTTGTTATAAGGAGGAAGACAGGCTTTGATATTACCTTTGTGTCTTCTGGCGACTTTTATATGCAAGACCAAAAGCTCAACCGGCCGGGGGGAAAAAACAACGCAAAAAACAACATGGCACACTCGAAGTGGGAGATGATGTTGATCCCTTTGGATTCCCCATCGTGCCACATCTGGAGCTGAAAACATGGTGCTATTTCAAAACAGCGTCATTTTGCAAAGGGGACCGTTTCCCCATTCGCTACAATGAATACTTAGTTTAAGATGAAAAGAGTTCTAATCACTCTCATCTAAACACAGCATAATTCAAGAGCATATAGCCATGATGGCGAACCTATGGCATGCGTACAGGAAGAGGCATGCAGAGCCATCTCCGCCAGCATGTGAGCTGTCACCCCAGAGCAGATCCACTCGCAAGGCTTATGCGCCGCCCGCCTGCCAACTGATCATTGGGTAGCTGCCAGGCATGTGGAGGGGCAGGACTTGGGGGGGCCGGCGGGCATTACCTTATGGATGCTGGCACACGCGCATGTGCGCACATACTTTTGGCATGCGATGACAGAAACTGGTATATAGAATATATAGAATAGCAGTGTTGGAAGGGACCTTTGGAGGTCTTCTAATCCAACCCCCTGCTTAAGCGGGAAACCCTGCACCACTTCAGACAAAGGAGGCAAGTTGTTCCACTGGTTAATTGTTCAAACAGACAACCTCTAAGACTTTAGATAATCATAAAATCCTAGCTTTCAAAGGTGTAGTTTGTGTCCTATGTTTAACCTATGAGCCTGGTTTCAGGAGCTGAACTAAAAATACTGGATATGGCCAACAGAGGTCTGGATGACCAGAGAGGCATAAAAAGGCATCAGATTAGAAGACAATTAGATAGAATAGAATTCTTTATTGGCCAAGTGTGATTGGACACACAAGGAATTTGTCTTGGTGCAAATGCTCCCCGTGTATATATAAAAAAAGATACATTTGTCAAGAGTCAAGAATCATCAAGTCCAACACTTAACAATAGTCATAGGGTACAATAAGCAATCAAATCATACTAGGAAATGGTCTATATAAATCATAAGGATACACGCGACAAAGTTACAGCCATACAGTCACAAGTGCAAGGGGATGGGTGATAAGGAGTGATGAGAAGATTAACAGTAATAGTAATGAAGACTTTGTAAATAGTTGGACAGTGTTGAGAGAAGTAGAAGTAGAAGTAGTGTTGAGAAAAGAGTTTACCACTTATATTCACAAATACAAGTTGAACTAGATGCTAGGAAGCTGTTGATTTGGGTGATTTTGGGTTGCATAGAATTGTGTAGACTACCTCTTCACAATAACAGTTCAAAAAAATACTTCCACCTGCCATTAATGTCTGGATGTTAATTAAATTTGTATGCCTCCCATTTCACTACTAGAACAATTTTGGGCGCCAATTAAAAATTAAATGAAAACAACAGTTAAAATGAAATTATATAATTTAGTCAGTTTAATTAAGTGAAATATAATTTCAGAGAATATTGTCTCATCCCCTTTGTACAACAGATGTATACTTCTGTTAATAGAATGGATATAGAAAGAGATAATATATCTATTTTCCCTTTTTTTCCCCACAGAACTATTTTGTCTTTTCTGTTCTAAGCAATTACACTTTTTAAAGCTCCTTGATGTAAATCTTGTCTTTCAACATTTGTTGTGAAATAACAATCCTTCTGATAAAAGAATGGGGTTAACAAGCTATATAAGAATACCACTTTCCCTGAGAGATTTAAATTACTCAGAAAATGTCATGGTAAAGGTCATATATTATGTTTGGTGAATTTTAGGAACCAGATTTAACTTTCTCTGCAATCATACATCTCATTCCAACTGCCCCCAAAATTATATTAATGAGAATTAATGAGATTTTGTTCTTACAAAACAAATAAACATGATTTTTATGTGAACACACAAGTGTAGATATCAACAATATGTCTGCCAAAAGAACATCAGACAAGAAACTGATCCATGTCCTAATCAGAGTGAGAAACTTCTCTATGTCTACAAATAATCCTTGGAGCCCAATAAAAATAACAAATATATTCCTAATCGTTGGAATTCACTGTTGGAATGTATTTCTATGCAACAACTGCAGTAATATTCAGCCAGTAAATGGCAGTATTTACAAATTTGGATATATGGTGTATTCTCTATGCTCTTTTGTTCTGAGTAGAGTTTCCTGTTTCCTGTTAGAGTTATATAGTTGTGCAGTAAAGCACATGGTGACTGTACTCTTTGTTAGAGCTGTGATGCTATATATAAACAAAATTTCTAACACTAATGAATGAGCAGGATTCAAAGCCATATGGATGCAGAGAAAGTCCCTGAGATCATATGATTCAAAATGAAAGGAATGTTGGTGGAAAACTACAAAGGTCAGAATGAACCAACCAAATAGAAGAAGCCCTCCTTCAATCCCACCTGGTCTCTTTTTATTTCAGCATAAAAAGATCTCTTGATGTTAGGTTCAAAGAACCAAAGTCACACATGAAGCATTCCATAAGTCACTTCGTTACTGTAAGCCTATTTCATAGGAATCTTCCCAAATTGGCAGTTTGCCCCTGGGCCAGACTAGTATGTTTCTACAGCATTCAAGGGGACCTTGACCTCTTATGCCTACGTAGGAATGCCAGATTAATTCCCCACTTGACTCCTTCTCCTGGCTCAGTAGCCTGTGTCCTGTACTTGACCATGGAACAACATCTCACCAACCCAGTATAGATTCAAAAGCTAACCAGGGTTGGTTCTGTTCAGAAATTGGATGGGAGACTTTCCAGATAACTGAACTACAACCTAGAACAGAATTGTTAAGGCATTCTTAAAGGCAGTAACAGCAAAATACCTCTTTACTGTTCCTAAGAAAAATCAGCAATAATTAAGGAGTGCCTCAAAGATATTCTGTTGCTCTCAACTATATTAAAGAACTACAAATATGGATTTCTAAAACCCATAACTGATCTGTTCAAATGAAAATAAGCAATAATCCAATTAACAAGTCATAATTTTTGAAAAATTAGAATGAGCCTTCAGCTCTAACATCTTGATCACTCTGGTTATACTTCGTTAATAGCGTTAACAGTTTCATTTGGATCAAAACAGAAAGAAAAACAACAGAATAGTTTAGTTTTAGCATCAAAACATCCATCTCGTTCTACTGTTCTTTTTTTCTCTCTCTCCTTTTCTTCTGCAAAAACTACACAAAAGCAAAGTTGCCAAAATAGCTCAGCACACCACACAGCTGATTAAAACAATGACATTTTCTCCCCAATCCTTTTGCCCTACCAATGTAGTTTGCATCCAGATGTGTAAAATAGGACATTTTAGCAAAAATTTCATTTTGGCTCAAGAGCAACAATTTTCAACAAGCAACATTTCAAATTAGATTTTAAAAAGTTTGCATCATTTGATTTATATTGACCATTTATACGGACTGTTTCTGTTAAGTCTGGAGCATGGGAGCGAATGATGGAGACGAGCCGGTAGAAACAGTGAACTTCAAACTCTTTATTTACATATTGTGACAGCTCAGACTGGAGGGCTGCTATAGCCTTCCTTATATAGGCAACATTAATTATTCAACCAATAGCAAACCTGGAGTGCTAGCTCCGTTAACCAGTGGGAATGGCCTGTTAATGGCCAATCAGATGCTCCTGAACGGACCAATCCGATCCTGCCATTAACAGCCAATCAGAAGTGCAGGGCCAGAACCCTATACTTGACTTCAAGCTCAAGATAACTTTATTTAACATTATTCATTCACAACACCCCTTTCCCCCGGCTTCTGCCCACGGGGCGTGGTTACATAGTCCTTAAGGTAGGATGGCTGTTTTGTTAGTCTTTTCGATTTTCGCAAAGTGCTTGGTGGTTGGCTGCACTTCTGCTGAGGTAGATCGTTGTTTATCGGTAGGGGTGCCTCTGGTTCCAAGTTCGCGTTCCTGTCGTCACCAATATCACTAGCCACTCCCTGAGGTGAACTCACTCCAGTCCCTGGTTCCTGTTCCTGCGTTTCAGTCCCATTATCGGTTTCTTCAAAAAGGTTTCCCTCTAATTGCAATTCGCTTTCCTCTGTATCTCCCCCCCCCCTCAGTTTGGTCATAAGGGAGTTCGGAAGTGCGCGACAGTAGCCGTGATCGTAGTTGATCTATGTGGCGCTTCCAAAGTCTGTCGTCAGGGCACTGAACGAGGTATGATCTTGGGCCGGTTACGCAGATTACGGTCGCTTCTACCCACAGCGGATCGCCCAATAAGTTTTTAGCGAATACTAAATCGCCTACCTGGAAGGTACGGCATCGGCCGCTGGATCCGAGTGGTTTTTCCGGTTTGTAGGCTGGGTGTAACCGATCGAGGTGGGAGCAGAGCTTTTGTCCCATTAGCAGCTCGGGGGGAGTTTTGTTGGTGACGCTGTGAGGTGTGATGTGCTGTAGGAAAAGGATTCGGTTGATTTTCTCGTCGATGTTGTCGTAGTCAATCTTTTGGAGAGTCTTTTTGACGAATTGTACCATGCGCTCAGCCCTACCGTTGGCAACAGGGTGTACAGGTGAAGTGAGCGCATGTCAGATACCGCGGTCAGCCAGGTACTGCTCAAAAGACAGCACGATAAACTGGGGCCCATTGTCGGATACCAGAACGTCTGGTAATCCGTGGGTTGCAAACAGTCTTTCCAGTCTTTTGATGACCGCTTTGGTGGTCATGTTCCTCATTTGGTGAATCTCGAGCCAATTCGAGTAGGCGTCGACGGTTAACAAGAATGTGTGGCCTTTGGCCGGCCCAGCAAAATCCAGATGGATGCGGAACCAGGGTCCCCGTGGCGTCTCCCATTCGTTTGGGGTTGCTTTGGTGGAGCGTTGCTTACTTCTTGGCATCTCTGGCAAGTTTTAACCCACGATTTGTCTGTCTATGCCTGGCCACCACGCATAGCTACGTGTGAGGCCCTTCATGCGCACGATGCCAGGGTGGCCATCGTGCAAGCTTCTTAGCAGTGCCTGTTGGAGTCGTTCTGGGATAACGACTCTATCACCCCAGATGACACAGCCCTTCTGCGAGAACAACTCTGTTTGACGACTTTTGAATGGTGCAAAGTCGTCTGGTACTTGGTCCAATGGCCATCCGCGTTCCACCCATGTGAGGACTCGTGCTAAGATGGGGTCGCATTTTGTTTCTCTCGCGATGTCACGGGCAGTTAATGGAGGCATGTGGAGTGTCTCGATCTGCAATGCTGTCATAGTTGGTGCAGGATCGTTGATAGTTTCAGGGAGCGGTGTACAGCTCAGCGCGTCGGCGTGGGGAATGGCTTTACCGGGATGATATTGTAGCCGATAATTGTAAGCAGCCAAAAATTCTGACCAGCGGGTCATTCTGGGAGAAAGTATGTAGGAAGTTGGCTTGTCCCCAGCGATGATCCCCAGCAATGGTTTGTGGTCAGTTACGATGGTGAAAACCCAGCCGTACACATACTCATGAAATCTTTTAACAGCTGATACAATCGCCAGGGCTTCTTTATCAATCTGGCTGTAATTTCGCTCAGTTTTCGAGAGCGTCTTTGAGAAGTAAGCAACAGGGGCTTCGTTACCATTAGGTAACACATGGCTCAAAATGGCGCCCACTCCAAAAGGCGATGCATCACATGAAATATTTATTGGCAAAGTCTCATTGTACTGCATTAGTACGGCATCTGAAGTCAGTAGTTTTTTCACATTACGGAACGCCTGCTCTTCTTTGTGACCCCATACCCAAATCGATTTTTTATCAAATAGACGATGTAAAGGTTCAGCGACAGTCGCCTTGTGCGGCAAGAATACATTATAAAAATTGATGAGGCCTAAGAACGCCTGGAGGTCGGTCTTGTTCTGGGGTCTGGGAGCATTTTTTATTGCTCTTAATTTGCTATCGGTAGGGTGAATACCCTGACTGTCAATTAAGTACCCTTAGAATTCAACACGATCGGTATACAGTTTGCACTTATTTCTTTTGACTTTCAAGCTAGCTTCCTGGAATTTTCATAATACCAGTCTTAAATGCTCCCGTAAGATTTTTGGAGTGGGAGTAGCAATGAGCACATCATCAAAATAGGGGACAACACCCTTGATCCCCTGCAATAGTCTCTCCATTAGGCTCTGAAAGATCCCCGGGGCCACACTGACTCCGAATTGAAGCCGCGTACACTTAAAGGCACCTCGGTGTGTTACGATTGCCTGTGCCTGTGCCGTTTTTTCGTCAACCGGCAGTTGCTGATAAGCCTGAGCTAAGTCTAGTTTAGCGAAGACTTTTCCGCCCCCCCCCCCCCAGGGAATGGAGGAGGTGTTGTACCACCAGCACCGGATATGGGTTCTGTTGCAGGGCGTGGTTTAGGGTGGCTCAGTCGTCCCCACAAATTCTCATGGAGCCGTCCGGCTTAATTGGTGTCGCAATCGGCATTTCCCATGGGGAGTGGTCAGTTGGCTTTAACACTCCCTGGGCAATCAACTTATCAAGCTGCTCGTCGATTTTTGGCTTTAGAGCAAACGGAACTCAACAAGGCTTAAGGCGGATGGGAGCTATCTTTGGATTAAGGCTAAAGAATATCGGGGTCCCCTTGTACTCGCCTAGCTTTTCCTCGAAAACGTTTCTGAATTCGTGGGCAAGGTCTTCCTCCCAGTCACTGCCGCCGATGCGGTTAATGCCAGCCACTTCAATGCTGAGTGGTGCGAACCATTGCAGGCCTAACAGACTAGGCCGGTCCTTATCGATCACCGTCAGGGGGAAGTACGCCGTGCGGTTCTTGAATGCAACCCGGACTCGACTGGATCCTGCAACTGGAATTCGGTTCCCCTGGTAGTCCTTTAACACGAGCCGTTGGAATTGAAGGTCTTGGTGCCGGATAGTGGGGATGAGTTACTTGAGGGTCTTCCATGAGACCATTGAAAGAGACGATCCCGAGTCAACTTCCATTTGGCAGGGTCGATTTTCAATGTTCACATTGACCTGAATTTTCTTAGCATCTAGTGAAGAGGCATGACCAATAGTGAGTGTTTGGTGGGCCTCTTCCCGTCTCGCTAGACGATTCACGGGTCAGTTTCTGTAGGAGTGGTTTACTGGTTCTCGCCTTACAGGGCGATTCCCTGTCGATTGGCAGAGGTTGGTACCCTTCGAGGTCTGGCTGGGTCCGAGGAGGCTTCTGCAGATCCGTCCGATGTGGCCTCGTTTCCTGCACTCGTGGCAGAGCGTGTCACGGAATTTGCAGTCGGAGCGGTAATGGTTGGCCCTGCAGCCAGCGCACGGTTGTTGGGACTTCAGGTAACAGTCCCGATCGGACCGCAGGCGATGGACCTCTTCTTTGTTGCTGTCTGACGACGAAGAGAGGTCCTCATGGTGGGCCATCTGCAGCTGCTCTTCTGCGTTAGGTGAAACTTCGCCGGCCGGGGGGTGTGCTGGAACGCGATTTCAGCATAGTTGGGCAGCCGACTTCTTGGTTGCCTCCACTGCTGTAGCTTCAGCTATGGCGTCTTTCAGGGTGATGTCGCCCTTTGCCATTATTTTGCTCTGTACGTTTAGAGCGTCTAGCCCAAGGACTACTCAGTCTCTCAAGGCCTCTTCTAGGTCGGTGAAATCGCAAAGGCCTCCCAAGTTCTGGAGGTCTGCAACGAAATCGAGGATGTCCCAGTCCATGGCCTTCGCTTCCGCCGGTTTCGCTAATGCCTTAGCCATTTTGAATACCGTCGGGCCGCAGTGCATTAGGAATACCACCCGTTTCTTCCCGGTTGTGGCATCCTTCAGATTATTCATTTCCAAAAACATTTGAAAATGATCCATGTAGGATTCCCAGTCCTCTTGAGCTGGATCGAATGGAGCGGGTAGTACTACACCGTCGGACATGGTTCCGCCGTTGTGCGCTTCAGCCACGTGCTTAGTTGTCTTAGTTGGCTCTGATGTCATCCAATCCCACCTTCGTCGCCAGTGTTAAGTCTGGAGCATGGGTGCGAATGATGGAGACGAGCCGGTAGAAACAGTGAATTTCAAAATCTTTATTTACATATTGTGACAGCTCAAACTGGAGGGCTGCTATAGCCTTCCTTATAAAGGCAACTTATTAACTATTCAACCAATAGCAAACCTGGAGCGCTAGCTCCGTTAACCAATGGGAATGGCCTGTTAATGGCCAATCAGATGCTCCTGAACGGACCAATCTGATCCTGCCATTAACAGCCAATCAGAAGTGCAGGGCCAGAACCCTGCACTTGACTTCAAGCTCAAGATACTTTTATTGGTATTATTCATTCACAACAGTTTCCTAGTATGATTTGATTGCTTATTGTACCCTATGACTATCATTAAGTGTTGTATCTTATGATTCTTGACTCTTGACAAATGTATCTTTTCCTTTATGTACACTGAGAGCATTTGCACCAAGACAAATTCCTTGTTTGTCCAATCACACTTGGCCAATAAAGAATTATATTCTATTCTATTTATATATTTTGTTAGAAGATCACATGAATCGGTGTTGCCACTGTTAGGGATACACCCTAGCAGAATGTGCACAGCAGTCAGGCAATCAGGCGAATATGAGAGAAAGCGTTGTTTTAGTTTACACACTCAGTAAAAACGGATATACTGTCTTAGTTGAATAGTTTATTCCTTTTAGAGTTTTAGCAGGGTCAAACAGTCCAAATATCATTTACTAGTGTTCAGTCAGTTCAGTCCGGAGATTGTTCAATTGCAAAAATCCAGTTTCAAACAAAATCAGTTAACTTACAATTTCAATCCATAAATCAGTCCAGTAAATATCTTCTCACAGTAGATTAGATATGCAGCATTCAAAAAAATCTTTTCTCCTTGGACATCAGCAACAAGGAACACGCAGAACAATCAATCATCAATCCAGTAGCAATCCAGTTTCTCTAGCTCCCTCTTATGGCAGTTTCTCAACCGCACCCAAATTATATCATTTAGAGTTTAAAGTGAAAACACATTTAAACTTTGCTATCATGCTTTATATATTATTTACCCAAACAACGTTAGGTAACTATGGTTATTCCTAACAGCCACCATCCCCGATTTCTGAAGAATCTTTGCAAACAAATATAAAATACTAAAGGGTTCTATTAAAATCAGCTCAAATTTGTGCTCATTACTATGGAAAAAATATTTTTGCTTTTCATCAATGCTTTGAAAAGACAGAAAAAGAAGAAGAAGAAACAAGAGGAAAAACTGTGCAGTTATACAGATCAACTGTAGTGACAGTTTCCTCCAATAAATCATTTATTTAAAAAAAAGATGGCAAGAAAATATAATGAATACATTGTCCAACATATACGTTCCAAAAGACTTGGCTCCATATGAAAATCATGTGAGCATCCAAAGTCCTTTATGCGTGTTTAAGATTTTATTCATTTATCTATTTTCTCCAACCATCATGCTTGAAAATCATACATCAGAAATCCGGAGAGGCACTGGAGATTGTGCTAAAAATGGAAAACTTGAAATACTGCAGTGCTATACAGAAGACGCCTGGTACCTTTCTAAATGCAAGATATTATAACTAAGTGCTGGTTTATGTAAATGAAGATATCTACCATCTCAGAATTGCTTTAATTTAAAATTCTCCACGGAGCAGAAGATGGCATAAATGGTCCTTTCAAAGGAACTGTTCTTTGAAAAGCTGTATTCTTTATCATTCAAGTTTTGGAAAATTTTGAATCCTTTTGCCAAAAAATAATAATAATCACTTATTCTTGATTCTCTTTTGCCCATCCAAAGAATCTTGCTGTATGTTCTGAAGATTCAAAATATTACCTTGGACAATCTCTCGAAAGAACAGTGACAGGATCTCAGTTTTAAATGGCATCTGCATAAATTCCAGTGTGGTTATTACATAAAAAATCAAATTCAAAATAAGAAGCCACTTATGCTTATTCAGCCAAGCAGGAGGAGGAGGAAAGGGAGGAGGAGGTGATGGTGGTAGTGGAGAAAGAGGAGAATGACTGTCAGGTTGTTGCTGCTCTCTGAGCTTGGTGGTTTCCTTGCAGATGTTTCATGACCCAACTAGGGAACATCATCAATGCTAGGAGGAGGAGGAGGAGGAGGAGAATTCAGGTCCACTATCCCAACTATAAATATTCTCCCTACTGAGTATTTCCTAAAGAAATAGCAAACAAGAGATGGTTTCTCATTATTCTTTGTGTGGGATCATCTTGTGCCAGATGCAAAGAGATAAAACTGAAACAAGCAACAGCCAGCAAAGGATTAGAAACAGAGCCTTCCTTGAATGTTTGATGCATGATGTCAAGCCCATTCAGGATGCCTACAAATGTAATGAATTAAGCCAAGATGTTGTGAGTTATAATTGAAATCAGAGATTCGCCTTTTACCACCAACATATTTCCAAATAGTACCCCATAAGTTTGGTGTCTGTTTTCATCTATTTCTTTCTCTTTTTTTTAATGACAGCTGGCCGCATCTACCAAGACAATCCAAACACAGGACATAATTTTTGATAGCTCCTTTCTGCCCTGGTTGCTTCTGTAACCTGTTGTTGTTGGTTGGTAGCCCCCAAAAATTTGGAATCGATTTTGTAAATTTGTATTATGCATTTGAATTGTGCAATACTCTATTGACATTGTCTCCCTATGTGGCTGTTATGGTTTGCCAGCAGCCTGTGCAGACTGCAGCAGAATCAGACAGTGGGGAGGAACAGGGACCAGTCTGAGAGTCTGGGGAGGACTCAGACGAGGGTCCTGTGTCCACTGCAGAAATGGGGCCAGGACCATCTGGAAGTTATGTGCTGATTCCAGAGCCTCCAAAGTCTGGCAGCAGCAAGGCAGAGGACCAAGAGGAGCCTGTTCCCAGTGTGTGCGTTAGCAGAGCTGCCAGAAGGCTAGAACAGCTGAGGCAAAAGGGGTGACTCGGGAGATGATTGCCCCTCCCATAAGAAGTGCAAAGATAGAGAAACCTTTGCAGGAAGCAAAGTCATTCACTTTGTTCAGATTAAACCTCGAAGCTCTGTGTAGACTTTGTACTTCAGTTGGTTTTTTACAGTTACTTTGGCACTTTAGTTGTTGGCAGCAATTCAAAGGAGAGAAAGGTGGGTGCTTATCCCGAAGGACTGTTTGGGACTCATTATGGTCTGGGAATGAACATAATTCCCAGTGTTGAAATAAAACAAGGGTTGTTTGGACTAAGCGTGTGCGTAATTACGGTCCCAGGAAGCCTTGGTCTGAGTAGTGGCCTGGCTCTGAGTCCATCATCTCCAGCCACCCAATCTTCCAATTCTGCTAGTTAACTTGATGCCTGCGTTATCTACCATCACAAGCAAAACTCTCTTTAACAATAATTGCGTTGTTATGCTTTTTTTGTCTGCCTAAAACCGCAACTTCAAGCAACTACATAACTAAGCATCTCCCTCCATCCTTCAGATTTCTTCCCCAAAACTCAAATATTGACCGAGATCCAAAGTTCATACCCAGTTCTAACCAAGGTTAGATGCAGTTTTTTTTCTTTTTTAAAAATATTTTTAAACGCTATTTAAAATACATACATTCAATTAATCTTTCATTCAACGGTGTGTTGTCCGGTTACAAGTGTCTTGTGCCATAACAATTAAATTTTACAACCCTATTCATTATTTTAATATTAATTCTCTATTCTTATTATAATCTTATATTAGTGTATAAATTATTTCTATTACTATAACATTTCTCTTCTTTACGTATTCAATTCTATTAACATATTTTGTGTATTTCAATGGTCTTAATCATGATTTCTAGCTTTCATATTTTTTCTTCCAGCTATTGATAGAATAATCCCCATATCTGATAATATTCAGTTTGTTCCTTCTCTTTAATGGCAAGTGTTAATCTGTTCATTTCTGCACATTCTAATATTTTCCTTATTACATCCTCTTCTGTCAGAATATTTTCATTTTTCCAATTTTGTGCAAATACATATAATTTTTTTTTCAACAGCTGTCTCATTTATATACTAAAGATTTTTAAAAAGGCAAAAGCTCCAGGCTGGGCAATTATGAGAATCAGATGCCATATGTATTTGTGTGTTGGTGCGTACACCTGTGCACAGGTAAGTGAATGCATGCATCTCCTTCATCTAATTGGAAAATCCTACTTTTCCCTTTCCTGCAGATGGTGGAGTTATATGTGCATTTTATAATATATCATTATTATACGATGCCAAGCAATCAACTGTGGGTGGGTGTTATTTATTTTCCTACTACACAAAGCCTAACCTGCAAGCCTTTTGTATAATAATTGTGTGCTTTGCCATCATGCATTTATTTCTCCCGCACTGTCATTTTTGCCTATAAACAGAAAAATTGAATTTGTAGTTCCTTTGGTGATGGTAAGTTTCTAGTTACTGAAACCCAATGAAACAACATATATGCTAATAGCATTCTTAAAAATTAAGTATTTCATAAAAATAGGCTGGATTCTCAATCAACACACAATGTCCACAATGGACAAACAATCCCGAGTAGCTACTACAGGTTGTCCTCGACTTACGAGCACAATTGAGCCCAACATGGCTGTGCCTAAGTGGGACAGTTCTTAAGGGAATTAACTGCAGTTGTTAAGTGAGTACTTGGTTGTTAAGGGAATCTGGCTTCCCTGTTGACTTTGCTTGTCAGAAGATCACAAAAGGGAAAGATGTGACCCCCCTGGGACGCTACAATGGTCAAAAGTATGAACCCATTGTCAAGCATCTTAATTTTGATCACGTGACCCATGGGAGATGCTGCACTTTTTCTGTCACTAAATGAACCATTGTATTTATTTGTCACATCTTTGAAGTGTCTTATCTTCCTGAAAGAGGTTTACATCAAGTTTGTGAAATACAAAATAATATAATTGATTGTAACACTGATTAATTAACTAACTGGTTAATTAACTAATTGATTAATTGATTGACTGGCTAATTAACTAATTGATTAATTGATTGGTTGATTGGTTAATTAATTCATTGACTGATTGGTTAATTAAATAATTCATTAATCGATTAATTGATGGGTTAATTACCAAATTGATTAATTGATTGACTGGTTAATTAACTAATTGATTAATTGATTGACTGATTGGTTAATTGATTGATTGACTGAAAGGTTAACTAATTGATTAATTGATTGACTAACTTGTTAATTAACTAATTGATTGACTGATTAGTTAATTAACTAATTGATTGGTTTATGGGTAGATTACTCTTTAACCTATAAAATGATAGCATGAGTAGTGTAACTGATCGATTTTGATTGATAAAGTATCGCTGATTGTCAAGTTAATTGATTAATAGATTAATATTTTAACTTAATTGATTAGAGTGATATTGATTGATTAGAGTGATACTACTTGCTGATTTATTGTCTAACTAATTAATTGACTGATTGTCTATCATATTGAATACCAGGAAATAAGAAATTAATGAATACATACCGCCATCAAAGTCATCATGTGTTTTTGGTTTGACTCTGACCTCACAGGTTCCATAAAATCTACCCAACTAAGATTTATTTAATAAGTGAAGGTTACACAAAGGCTTAGGACAACAGATAGACCAAGCCGGGTCTAGACATACACCTCATTTAATGGTAGACATACACCTCATTTAATGTGCAAGCTATGGATGATCTTGAGGGTGATCTTGAGAGAGTGTGTATGTTTACTATAGACTGAATATAATTCACCAGATGTTTTTGTGCCCCAAATTCCCTTCTAGTTCTCTCCATCTGCTTTTTGTCTGACACCATAGTTTTACACTGTGAAGAGTGAAGGAGAGAGAAAGAAAGAAGGAAAGGGAGGGAGGGAGGGAAGAAAGAAAGAAAAAGAGAAAGAGGGAGGAAGGAAGAAAAGAAAGAAAAAGAGGGAGGGAGGAAAGAAAGAAAGAAAAAAGAAAGAAGAGAGGGAAGGAAGGAAGGAAGGAAGGAAGGAAGGAAGGAAGGAAGGAAGGAAGGAAGGAAGGAAGGAAGGAAGAGGATTCATTTCTCAATTCTAAAAGATCACATGCTGTCAGGTTTCTGATAAAATATGGCTGCACAGCCTGTCTGTTAGTATCAGAGCTTGTTGTTAGCCACACACAAAAACAAGACAATGCTTCATTTCTGGTTTAGGGCAAGATGGGCCTCTTCATAATATCCTAAATGGGGAACTCTGACTTTATGCCAGTTTACAAGCCAGCATAAGAAATTGGACTTGGATGTAATGGATCATTTTGAAGAGCACTTAGCCAGAAAGAAAGCAACAAACTTGCTGCATAGTGGAAAGACTGAGAGATCCCTACGTTCATGTCAAGCCTGCAAAACAATGTCTGAGAAGCCCAGAAAAGGAATTTGGATGCAACCATCAAGAGAAAGATTAGTGAATGACAGAGCCTTTCCAGCAAAATAGCTACATTTGTCTGTTGCACCATAAACAAACAAATGGAGGCATCTTGGAAGATTAACCAACATTTCATGGCACAAAAACAGATGAGCCATCTCTTAAGATTAGAGGCCACCTTCATCAACTGGATGAAATCCTGTCCCAACTACTACACTATGGCTTGATCTGGAGAACTGAAGAATGGTAAACAGAGAGATCAAAGAGAAATGAAGCACAAAATTAGAGACTGTGATAATGATGTTTAACTTCAAAACTCTATGCAAAATCAGGAAGGTTCAAAGCCACGTTAATGATGAACCAAAAATTCCAGCTAATTAAAAACCTGCAACATTCGTCATGTGAACTTCTGCACCTCCTACACAATTACAGCTCTCCCTTTTTAATGCTCATTTTTCAATGTTATGTCTCTAATGCTAGTCATAAGTCCAGAAGCTTTCAGTGTGATCTCCTAAGATTACATCTAAATTGCTATTAATCGCACAATTCAGAACTTTTGGGGACTGGAGTCTTCTCTTTTTATTAAAAACATAGTTCCATAAATTATATGCCTTCCCATTTTCTGTCCCTTGTTCCCCATACCCCTTCACTGCTTCCTGTAAAACCATCGATACTTCAAATAAAATCCAGTATTTTTAACAAACAGCCTGGGTTCTTTTACAACCTCCATGCAGTAGATCATACAAAATTGTCTACCACCTTACTCATGGTCTCCTCTGCCTTCAACTAGCTTTTAGAGAGTTGCGTTTTTAAACATTATTATAATACTATTCATCCGTTTCTCCCTGGATATATAATAGGAGAAGAAACTGAATATATATTTTCAGTATTTGAGAGAGAGAGATGCAAATAAAAGCCTACATTGCAATCATTCAATAGAGGCCCTATAATAAATTAGCTAGTACCAAACAGGAATCTTGCTCTGTAAACTTTATTTTCTGTGCCACCTTACAGAACTCATTACGTTTTCTTAACATTACATTTCCTTAAACTCCTTATAAACTGATCCAGTTACAGTTTTTAAAACAGATGTGATAGATGCAAGCTGAAACATTCCAATTTCAGTTCTGGCATCAATTCCCAGACCTTGTTCCCTGAGTAATTTAAGGACTTCCTCCGATAGTTTTTCATATTCTTTTAAACTGACATTTATCTTTCTCCAGTATCTCTCCAGAACGAGCATGCTCTAAAACAATGACAGCCCTCTTTGGCTGTCATCTTTCATTCTGGCAAAGACAGATGTCTTATGCTGGCTTATGCCAATAATAGACCCAACAGGGGAGGGGGAAAATAGGAAAGAAAGCAGGGGGAGAGAGAAAGAGACTACCTTGTCTCTGATGTAAAGGCACCAATTCACATTTGTGACACTCATTTGTCAATTAACAGATTTCTCCCATTGTTGACACATGGGACTTAAAAGATGTGGGCTAGAAAGTGATGAATTAAAAAAGACAGATGAGTAAGCTATGAGCTGCAAAGTAATACTATAATGTGCTTTAGATAGGAATATCAACTGACACTCCTGACAAGCCATACACGGTTTTATTTCATTTCCCACTGTATCTCAGCTTCATACTTTGTCTTCTTTGTTCTCTTTTCATCAAGCCCCTAACATCTCACTCTGACAGCTGGAGACATTTAAGGCACTTTCATTTCAAATGCAAGTTAGTGTACTTGATTCGTCATTAAAATGCAAAACGATTGCTTTCCCCAGGTAAAAAAATGTAGGTAAGCTTAAAAGGTTCTTTCTGCAAAGTAGAAAAGCTGAAAGTGACTCCGGCTCCTTGGCTTTAACTCTTTCACTCACTGCTACTCAGATTTTGGGGAAAGGGAGGTGTCCTACGGGAGATGGAAGTTTGGGCTAATCTATAAGGATTGGTTTTTAAACATGGAACCTGTTAAGTCTGGAGCATGGGTGCGAATAATGGAGACGAGCTGGTAGAAACAGTGAATTTCAAACTCTTTATTTACATGGTGTGGCAGCTCAAACTGGAGGGCTGCTATCGCCTTCCTTATACAGGCAACTTATTAACTATTCAACCAATAGCAATCCGGGAGCGCTAGCTCCGTTAACCAATGAGAATGGCCTGTTAATGGCCAATCAGATGCTCCTGAACGGACCAATCCGATCCTGCCATTAAAAGCCAATCAGAAGTGCAGGGCCAGAACCCTGCACTTGACTTCAAGCTCAAGATAACTTTATTTAACATTATTCATTCACAACACCCCTTTCCCCCGGCTTCTGCTTACGGGGTGCGGTCACATAGTCCTTGAGGTAGGACGGTTGTTTTATCAGTCTTTTTGATTTTCGCAAAGTGCCTGGCAATTGGCTGCACTTTTGCTGAGGTAGATCATTGTTTAATGACAGGGGTGCCTCTGGTTCAGAGTTCGCGTTTCTGTCGTCACCAATATCTTCGGCCACTCCCTGAGGTGAACTCACTCCCATCCCTGGTTCCTGTTCCTGCGTTTCAGTTCCGTTATCAGTCCCTTAGAAAAGATTTTCCTCTAGTTGAAATTCATCTTCCTCTGTATCTCCCCCCCCCCTCAGTTTGGTCATAAGGGAGTTCGGAATTGCGTGACTGCAGCCGTGATCGTAGTTGATCTATGTGGCGCTTCCAAAGTCTATCGTCAGGGCACTGTACAAGGTATGATCTTGGGCTGGTTACGCAGATTACGGTCACTTCTACCCACAGCGGATCGCCCGATAAGTTTTTAGTGAATACTAAATCGCCTACCTGGAAGGTACGGCATCGGCCGCTGGATCCGAGTGGTTTTTCCGGTTCGTAGGCTGGGTGTAACCGATTGAGGTGGGAGCGGAGCTATCATCCCATTAGCAGCTCGGCGGGAGTTTTGTTGGTGATGCTGTGAGGTGTGATGTGCTGTAGGAAAAGGATTCGGTTGATTTTCTCGTCGATGTTGTCGTAGCCTATTTTTTGTAGCGTTCTCTTGACAAATTGTACCATGTGCTCAGCCCTACCGTTGGCTGCAGGGTGCGCAGGCGAAGTGAGCGCATGTCGGATACTGCGGTCAGCCAGGTACTGTTCAAAAGACAGTGCAGTAAATTGGGGCCCATTGTCGGATACCAGAACGTCTGGTAATCCGTGGATTGCAAACAGTCTTTCCAGTCTTTTGATGACCGCTTCGGTGGTCATGTTCCTCATTTGGTGAATCTCGAGCCAATTCGAGTAGGCATTGACAGTTAACAAGAATGTGTGGCCTTTGGTCGGCCCAGCAAAATCCAGATGGATGCGGGACCAGGGTCCCCGCGGCGTCTCCCATTCGTTTGGGGTTGCCTTTGATGGAGCGTTGCTTACTTCTTGGCATCTCTGGCAACTTTTAACCCACGATTCGATTTGTCTGTCTATGCCTGGCCACCACGCATAGCTACGTGCGAGGCCCTTCATGCGCACGATGCCAGGGTGGCCATCGTGCAAGGTCCTTAGCAGTGCCTGTTGGAGTCGTTCTGGGATAACGACTGTTAAGCCTGGTTTCCCCAACCAGGGTTAGGGAGACAAGCTAAACAGAATGTGCAGCGTTAGTCAGATAGGCACACAGATAAATGAACGAGCTAAGCTTGTATGTTTATTAACATACAGTAAAAATAACAGATACGCTTGTGCTATCAAAAATATAGTTTATTCCATTATGAGTTCATAGCATAGTCAAAATAACAGTCCAATAGTCATGTATCATTTAGTCAGTCCATTCAGGGATATTCAGTTAGCAAAGTCCGTGTAGAAATATCCTATGTCAATTCACTTACAAGTCAGTCCTTTGTTTTCTCTCCCGTTCGAGCAATGCAGACTTGTTTCCTTGCAGTAATCAGGGATCATCAAAGCCAGAGAGAGAGCAAGCTACAGCCTTGCTTTTTTTAAAGTGCTTTCACAACCACTCCCTTAATTACTATCCCACAGTTAAAGTTGCAGACACTTTAACATGCAAACTATGATTACATATTATTATTTACCTAAACCAGTTAGGGTAAAACAATGTTATCCCTAACATTCTCCCCTTTTCGGAAATAATAATAAATATAACTATTTACATCTTTAAAACATATTTGTTACAACTTTCTTTAAACTTAATTACTCCTTGAGCTTTTGTAAATTGGTCTGCAATGTTTTCTTCCGTCATGCAGTATTCCAATTTAATTAGCCCGTTCTTGACAGATTCTCTAACATTTAAGTATCTTAAATCAGTATGCTTTGATCTAGTTTTTACAGCAATACTAGTAGCTAACTTTATGGCTGCTTGATTATTCTCGTACACAATAATGGAATCTTTTACAGTTATACCCATGTCTAATAATAACTGTTTGTACAAAATCAAATCAGTGCATAATAATGACAGACATGAAAATTCCGCTTCCATTGTGGACAAACTGATATGCTGTTGTCTGATTGACCTCCACCCTATTAATGTTTTACCAAATAATATAGCCATCCCAGATGTTGATTTTCTTGTGTTTATATCAGTTGCAAAACTTGCATCTGCATAGGCACTAAGACTCAAATCACCCTTTGGTTCTATATACAATGCATGGTTCATTGTTCCTTTAAGATATCTTAAAATTCTCTTTAATGATTGCCAATGACATTGATGTGGATCTGAATTAAAACGTGCCAGCTGATTTACACTATAAGCTATATCTGGCCTAGACCAATTGCTTATATATGATAAGCTGCCAATCAAAGATTGATATATAGATTTATCAAATTTGGGACTTTGATCATCAGTTTTGCAAACTTCCTGACTCATTGGAGTCTTTGCCGGTTTACAAAGTTCCATTTTAAACGTTTTAATTAATTGGCAAATTTTATTTTCTTGAGATATCTTAAAACCATTTTTTGTTTTGTTAATTGTCAATCCTAGATACCTTTTAATTTCACCTAAATGCTTTAATTTTATCTTTTTGGCTAATAATGATATAATCTCATTAGCTTCATTATTAGTCTTAGTTATCAAAGCAATATCATCTGTAAATAATAATAATAATGACACCGTTCCATTATTTTCTCTTTTAAACACACATGGATCTGCTAAACCAGATTTAAAACCTATATTGTTTAACTCTTTCACAATATATTGGTTCCACTCAAACCCAGATTGTTTCAACCCGTAAAAACTCTTTTTGAGTTTCCAACAATCATTACTATTTTCTTTATTGTCTTTTATACCTACTGGTTTTCTTAAATATATAGTGTGCTGCAATGGTGCATGCAGATAAGCAGTTTCTACATCTAAATGGTTAATGACATAGTTTTTCTTAGCTGCCCACACTAATGCTACTCTTAAAGATGTTGCTTTAAGACTTGGTGCAAAAACTTCATCGTAATCAGATGCAGTTTGATTAAATCCTTGAGCTACTAACCTAGCTTTATGGGTAACAGTCCCATCATTTCCAGTTTTTACTTTAAATATCCATTTGCACCCAATGGATTTTTCTCCTGGAGGTAATTTAGCATCTTCATAAACTTTCATTACTTTTAATGAATTTAGTTCTTTTTCCATTGCCTTTTGCCAATTCTCCTGATCCTTAGCAGGATACATCCTAAGTTCATCTACACTAGTTGGAACTTTAGTTACTTGGCAAACTATACTTGCTTGATACCTATCAGGTGGTCTAGTTACACGTGTAGTACGCCTAGGTATTACAGGACTTACAGGTGGATTTTCATTTATTAACTCTTCTTGATTATCTAACTCTTCCTGATCAACTGTTTTCTCTTGTTCTGGTCCTATTTGCTCTTCGTGGACTTCTTCTTTAATTGGACTCTTCTTATAACTAATCTGATCTTTCTGCCTTTTGTAGGGTTCAATAATTACTTCATTATTTAAATCTTGCTCTAATCTATTCCATCCTACATGTTCTAGGAATTTTGCACTAGCACTGGTGTAAACTCTAGATGTACCTGGTTCCCAGAATCTATAAGATCTATGATTAGATGTATATCCTACAAAATATAATCTTTTAGCTCTATGCTGTCCTTTGTGTCTAAGTTGTGTAGGGATATGCACCCATGCTGGTGCTCCAAATGTGTGCATGTAACTTAAATCAGGTTTTGTACCATGCCACAATGTGAATGGTAATTCACCTGTTGTTGAATTAACAACATTATTTAATATATGATTACCACACATTATTGCTTCTCCCCATAAATTGTCAGGTAATCCTGAATCAGACATCATAGTTCGTGTCATTGATTGTAATGTTTGGCCTCTTCTCTCTATAAAGGCATTATGTTGTGGCCTATATGGTGCAGACATTTTATGTTGAATTCCTAACATTCTTAGTCTGTTCTGGAATTTATTATTTGTAAATTCTGTACCATTATCTGTTATAAGAGTTACTAATTTCTTTTTAGTTTTCCTTTCTGCAAATTTTATCCAATTAAAGAGATTTTGATACGTTTCAGTTTTGTTCTTCATTAAATAGCAAAACCCATATCTAGAATAATGGTCCATTATACTTAGTATGTAACGAGCTCCTCCTACACTTGGTTTTTTCGGACCTATTATATCTGCAAATACTACTTCTAAAGGCTCTTTGGTAGTAAATCCATCAACTCTATCAGCCGGTGTGACCCTGGCCTTACTTTGATTACAGGCATTACATTGCAAATACTTATGACAAGGTTTCAAACTTATTCCCTTAGATAATTCAACAGTTTTCTTAAGCATTTTAAAATTTAAATGCCCTAGCCTTCGATGTAACAAGTGAATACATTCATCATGAGGTTTCTTATTTTCATAAACTGTGTTAGCCACTTTTAAACCATTATCATTTAACACATATAATTCACCTCTTAAAGATGCAGTAATTCTCTTATCTTCTTTCTCAATTATGCAGTTATCTCCTTTAAAAGTAACTACATATCCCAGTTTAACAAAAATTCTTACTGAAATTAAATTAAACTTAAGTTGTGGTACATATAACATTTTTACATTCTCTTTTATAAAAGAACAATATGCTATACCTTGACCTTTAGCTTTCAGTTTCCAGCCATTGGCTAACGATATCTGCTGTGTACTCTTGGACATTTTAATAAAATTTTTCTTATCATTTGATATACAATGTGATGCTCCACTGTCAACCACCCATAAATTATTTTTTACAGCTCCGTTAGTATACATGGCTAACTCTAAATTTTTATTTATCTTTTGATGACTTTTAGTATTCTGGCCAGCGTTCTGGCGTTTTGCTTTTTTACAAAATCTTGCCAAATGTCCTCTTCCTCCACAATTAAAACACCTTTTAATTGCATATGCAGTAGGAGTTTCATTATCTTCTTTTTGAGGTTGCTGCCTCCTTAAATTGTCTCTTTCAAGCCTTCTTCTGGCCTCTTCAATCAATCTGCCAGTTATATCAGTTAAAGTTAGGCTTTCCTTTGGCAATATTTCAAGGGAAGTTACGTAGTTATCATAGCTTTCATCAAGGGAAGATAGAATTATGTAGACTTGGTGTAGTCCAGAGAAAATAAGCTCTTTCTCGTGCAGTTCTTGAAAAATGCTTTGCATAGTTTTCAAATGACTCAGCATATCACCATTCTTATGGAGATGTGTACTGAAAAGTTTCCTTGTTAGATTTATGTGAGCACCAACGTTATCTCGAACATAAATCCTCTTCAGCTTCTGCCAACACCCAACAGCTGTTTGTTCTCCATGGATATAAACAAGTTGCATATCAGTTAAGGTTAAAGCAATAATGCAAATAGCTTGTTGATTTTTATGCATAAATTCTTCTATCTTTAGTCTGTCTTCCTCATCCTCTGGATCCCATTCTTCTACGTTTGGTGGATTTTCAATTATGTTCCACAAACCTTCTCTTCGTAGAAGCAGATTACATTTCATAGACCATGATACATAGTTTGTTCCATCCAACTTGGATATAAGGGACAAACTTTGTAGATTGACGTGCCATGTTTTCTTATATGGATATAAAACTATAATTAATAAAACACAGCTGTCTGTTTACTGTAATGAATAACAACACAAACTCTCACTTTTACATAAATCTGTTTTATCCTAGTTAAACTGACTTTGCAGCCTCTGGGCCCATAACCAGTGTTAAGCCTGGTTTCCCCAACCAGGGTTAGGGAGACAAGCTAAACAGAATGTGCAGCGTTAGTCAGATAGGCACACAGATAAATGAGTGAGCTAAGCTTGTATGTTTATTAACATACAGTAAAAATAACAGATACGCTTGTGCTATCAAAAATATAGTTTATTCCATTATGAGTTCATAGCATAGTCAAAATAACAGTCCAATAGTCATGTATCATTTAGTCAGTCCATTCAGGGATATTCAGTTAGCAAAGTCCGTGTAGAAATATCCTATGTCAATTCACTTACAAGTCAGTCCTTTGTTTTCTCTCCCGTTCGAGCAATGCAGACTTGTTTCCTTGCAGTAATCAGGGATCATCAAAGCCAGAGAGAGAGCAAGCTACAGCCTTGCTTCTTTTAAAGTGCTTTCACAACCACTCCCTTAATTACTATCCCACAGTTAAAGTTGCAGACACTTTAACATGCAAACTATGATTACATATTATTATTTACCTAAACCAGTTAGGGTAAAACAATGTTATCCCTAACAACGACTCTATCACCCCAGATGATACAGCCCTTCTGCGAGAACAACTCTGTTTGATGACTTTTGAATGGTGCAAAGTCGTCTGGTACTTGGTCCAATGGCCATCCACGTTCCATCCATGTGAGGACTCGTGCTAAGATGGGGTCGTGTTTTGTTTCTCTCACAATATCATGGGCAGTTAATGGCGGCGTATGGAGTGTCTCGATCTGCAACGTTGTCATCGTTGGTGCAGGATCGTTGATGGTTTCAGGGAGCGGTGCACGGCTCAACTCGTCGGCATGGGGAATGGCTTTACCGGGGTGATATTGTGGATGATAATTGTAGGCAGCCAAGAATTCTGACCAGCGGGACATCCTGGGAGAAAGTATGTAGGGAGTTGGCTTATCCCCAGCGATTATCCCCAGCAAAGGTTTGTGGTCAGTTACTATAGTAAAAGCCTGGCCATACACGTACTCATGGAATCTTTTAACAGCCGATACAATTGCCAGGGCTTCTTTATCGATCTGGCTGTAATTTTGCTCGGTTTTCGAGAGTGTTTTTGAAAAGTAAGCAACAGGGGCTTCGCTACCGTTAGGCAATACATGGCTCAAAATGGCACCCACTCCAAAAGGCGATGCATCACATGTGATATTCAACGGTAAAGTCTCATTGTAATGCATTAGTACAGCGTCAGAAGTCAGTAGTTTTTTTACATTACGGAACACCTGCTCTTCTCTGTGACCCCATACCCAAATTGCTTTTTTATCTTGTATGCGATGTAAAGTTTCAGCGACAGTTGCCTTGTGCGGCAAGAATACTTTATAGAAATTGATAAGGCCTAAGAACGCCTGGAGGTCGGCCTTGTTCCGGGGTCTGGGAGCGTTTTTTATTGCTCTCAATTTGCTATCGGTAGGGTGAATACCCTGACTATCAATCAAGTACCCTAAGAATTCAACACGATTTGTACACAGCTTGCACTTATTTTTCTTTACTTTCAGGCCTGCTTCCTGGAATTTTTGTAAAACCAGTCTTAAACGATCCCGTAAGATTTTTGGAGTGGGAGCAGCAATGAGCACATCATCAAAGTAGGGGACAACACCTTTGATCCCCTGCAATAGTCTCTCCATTAGGCTCTGAAAGATCCCCAGGGCTACACTGACTCCGAATTGAAGCCGCGTACACTTAAAGGCACCTCGGTGTGTTATGATAGTCTGTGCCTGTGATGTTTTTTCGTCAACTGGCAGTTGCTGATAAGCCTGAGCTAAGTCTAGTTTAGCGAAGACTTTTCCGCCCCCCAAGGAATGGAGGAGGTGTTGCACCACCGGCACTGGATATGGATTTTGTTGCAGGGCGTGGTTTAGAGTGGCTCGATAGTCCCCACAAATTCTAATGGAGCCGTCCGGCTTAATTGGTGTCACGATTAAGGTTTCCCATGGGGAGTGGTCGGTTGGCTTTAAAACTCCCTGGGCTATCAACTTATCAAGCTGTTTGTCGATTTTCGGCTTTAGTGTGAACGGAACTTGACAAGGCTTTAGGCGGATGGGAGCTATCTTTGGATAAAGGCTAAAGGATATCGGGGTCCCTTTGTACTCACCTTGCTTTTCCGCGAAGACATCCCTGAATTCATGGACGAGGTCCTCCTCCCAGTCACTGCCACCGATGCGGTTTATGCCTGCCACTTCATTGCCAAGTGGTGCGAACCATTGAAGGCCTAACAAACTAGGCCGGTCCTTGTCGATCACCATCAGGGGTAAGTACGCTGTGCGGTTCTTGAACGCGACCCAGACTCAACTGGATCCTACGACTGGATTCCGGTTCCCTTGGTAGTCTTTAACACGAGCCGTTGGAATTGAAGGTCTTAGCAACGGATAGTGGGGATGAGTTGCTTGAGGGTCTTCCAGGAGACCATTGAAAGAGACGATCCCGAGTCAACTTCCATTTGGCAAGGCTGATTTTCGATGTCCACTTTGATTCGAATTTTCTTGGCATCCAGCAAAGAGGCGTGGCCAATAGTGAGTGTTTGGTGAGCCTCTTCCCATCTCGTTAGGCGATTCACGGGTCAGTTTCTGTAGGAGTCTTGCCTTACAGGACGATTTCCTGTCGATTGGCGGAGATTGGTAGCCTTCGAGGTCTGGCTGGGTCCGAGGAGACTTCTGCAGACCCATCCGATATGGCCTCATTTCCCGCACTCGTGGCAGAGCGCGTCGCGGGATTTGCAATCGGAATGGTAATGGTTGGCCCCGCAGCCAGCGCACGGTTGCTGGGATTTCGGGTAACGGTCCCGGTCGGACCACAGGCGATGGACCTCTTCTTCGTCGCTGTCTGACGATGAAGAGAGGTCCTCATGGTGGGCCATTGAAAGCTGTCCTTCTGACTTAGGTGAAACTTCACTGGCTAGTTGGTGTGCTGGAGCGCAATTCCGGCGTAGTTGTGCAGCCGACTTCTTGGTCGCCTCCGCTGCCGTAGCCTCAGCGATGGCATCAGCAAAGCTAATGTCGCCCTTAGCCATTATTTTGCTTTTGTACGTTTAGAGCGTCTAACCCGAGGACTACTCGGTCTCTCAAAGCCTCTTCTAGGTCGGCGAAATCGCAAAGGCCTCCCAAGTTCCGGAGGTCTGCAACGAAATTGGCAACGCTTTCTCCTTTCCGCTGGTTTCTTTGATAGAACTCGTGTCGTCTTACGAGCGTTGGAACGGTCGGTGCATAGTGGGCCCTTAGTAGTGGTTCAAAGACGTCCCAGTCCATGGCCTTCACTTCAGCTGGTTTCGCTAATACCTTAGCCATTTTGAATACCGTCGGCCCGCAGTGCGTTAGGAATACCACCCGTTTCTTCCCGGTTGTGGCATCCTTCAGATTATTCGTTCCCAAAAACATTTGGAAACGGTCCATGTAGGACTCCCAGTCCTCTTGAGCTGGGTCGAACGGAGCGGGTGGTACTACACCGCCGGACATGGTTCCGCCGTTGTGCGTTTCAGCCACGTGCTTGGTTGTCTTCATCGTTGTTTTAGTTGGCTCTGATGTCATCCAATCCCATCCTCGTCGCCAGTGTTAAGTCTGGAGCATGGGTGCGAATAATGGAGACGAGCCCGTAGAAACAGTGAACTTCAAACTCTTTATTTACATGGTATGACAGCTCAAACTGGATGGCTGCTATAGCCTTCCTTATATAGGCAACTTATTAACTATTCAACCAATAGCAAACCTGGAGCGCTAGCTCCGTTAACCAATGGGAATGGCCTCTTAATGGCCAATCAGATGCTCCTAAACGGACCAATCCGATCCTGCCATTAACAGCCAATCAGAAGTGCAGGGCCAGAACCCTGCACTTGACTTCAAGCTCAAGATAACTTTATTTAACATTATTCATTCAGAACAGAACCTTTGATTAATTTTACATATAGTACAGGTAGCCTGTAGAGATTCTCAGTCCCAAAGGTGCTTTTTCCTGATGCTATAGAGCACTGCACACCAGAACAACTAAACACAAGAACAGTTTTTTCCCAAAAGCCATCACTCTGTTAAACAAATACTTCCCTCAAGAATGTCCAACTATTTACAAAGTCTGCACTACCATTAATCTATTAGTTTTTTTCCTGAATGCCATCACTCTGCTAAACAAATACTTCTCTCAACATTGTCCAACTATTTACAAAGTCTTCATCACTATTACTGTTAATCTCATCATTCCTTATCACCCATCCCTTTCCACTTGTGACTGTATGGCTGTAACTTTGTCGCTTGTATCCTTATGATTTTTATTGACTGTTTCCTAGTATGATTTGATTGCTTATTGTACCCTATGACTAGTATTACGTGTTGTACTTTATGATTTTTGACTCTTGATGAATGTATCTTTTCCTTTATGTACACTGAGAGCATTTGCACCAAGACAAATTCCTTGTGTGTCCAATCACACTTGGCCAATAAAGAATTCTATCTTCCATCTATCTATCTTTTTCCCAAAGGTCCTTTTTCAGGAGGCAACTGGCCTTTCTTATTTTTTCTTTGAGAAGCAAAACGTCTTCAAAAGAAAAAACAAAGAATTCCAGTGGCCTCCTGAAAAAGCACCTCTGGGACAGCCATGACCTAGAAGACTAAGAATCTCTATAGACTTTTAGCTATACAATTTGAGATGAACACCCTTTGAATGGTGTGGACGAAGGAATGGATTTCCAGAGGGGGAAAAAATGCAGACTACAGGAACCAGCAGCACACTCAGATGACCCTGAGGACACAGATAAACCTCCAAGTGGCCTCAACGACCCTCTAAAAGGATGCAAATGACTAGCTGCCTGCAAGGATTATGAATCCTTCCTTTCCCCACTATCCTGTCAGAGCTGAAGAAGCCTCTTGGAGGAGAAGCGAAATGTCTTCAAAAGAAAAAAAACAAGCAAGTCCAATGGGCCTGGGTCTTCCTCTGAACTCCCTCTCCCTTGTTCTACCTTGTCCCTGTTCTGCCCAGCTGGACTTTGCCCTTCCCCAATTTCCTCCACAGCCAATGGAGCCAACTCCTGCTCCCTGTCAGCTGTTCTTGTTCCTCCACGGATTCAGACTTTGAAGGGGGCATGACAATAACAGTCTTGCTTAACAACAGCAATTTTGGGCTCGATTGTGGTCATAAACTGAGAGCCATCTGTTTCCAGAACATCAGCATTAAGAACTTGAACAGGTAACTGAAGAAACTGTAGCCTTCCGCTCAGATTGTGCCTACATCCTATTGTACTTCCAGTCTCGCTAAAGGTTGTTACAGAATCCTGAAGGTGTGATGACCAATCTATGCCTCAATAATTATTATAATTGCTAATAGCCCTTAAATAATCTAGGCAGCCCCTCACCACCCACAGTAGTATAATCTGGAGAGGCCAAATCAACAGAGGAGGAGTAATTTTTCATAAGTTGCTATTTAGCCGGGATCATTTAACTGCTGACTTTGGTTCGATCCAGCAGAGTTCTATTCTAACATAAACAGCCTCACTACTGAAGCTGTTTCAACAGCCAATTTTCTGCACAAAACATGCAAATATTGGGTATTTCCCAAGTAGGCCAAAATCAACACTGGAATTTCTTCCAAAAATGGGAATAGAATTACTCAGAGTTTACATAACCTTTATCATGGTTTCCTCAGTAAAATGTGTCAACATTGAATAAGGAATTACAATATCCTCATTTCAGGACGGGTGTGTAAAATCTTTGTGGTGACCTTAAAGATGTGTTGGTTGGAGGTCCAAATTGTGCACTTTCCTATGCAGATACTTTCATCTTGTTGGCTGAGAAATCAAATAATGCGCAACAAATGTTAAATGGACTGTACAATATAAGAAAGAATGGATCCAAAAATTAAGCTATCAACTACCAAGACAACTGCATCTGTCAGCAAAAAGGGAATAAAACAATTTCAATTACCTAGCAACAATAAAAAAAAAACTGTATTTGCCCTTTTCTTAGCTCATGCTTTTAATTTTTTAGTTGTCTATTACTCATTCTTTTTCTGTGATTTGCATAACAATGTTGATTCTAAAGCTTTGATTTGGGTAGTTGTGTACAATTTTGTGAAAATATCTTTGTTCTCTTTAGGATTATACGAATCTTTGCAAAGAGAAATTGAAATTTATTTATTTATTTATAAATGTCAGTCAATGACCAGTAACAAAAAGAAGATATATTTTACTACTGAATGTTACCAAAGCCTCCTAGGTGCTTTAGTAATATATAAAGGGAATGAACAAAAATGATCAAATGTTGATCGTGGTGTCACAAACAAGGCAATATGTCAGTGTAAAAAAACAATCTAGTTAAGTATTTTATTAGCCTCGCAGAGCTGATTTGGTCCAATCCTATATAAATCTCATAAGCTCGGGCTTTTTCATCACCATGAAGTTCAAACAGCACAGATTTTAGAGGCATGTCATGCCTCACGCAAACAAATTTTTGAAGGCCTCTGTACAAAAAGTTATTGACGCTCTGGAAAAAGTGACCAAAACATTTTTTAAAACTTGGGGGCTACATTGATTCATTGTCAGAAAAAATAGTCTCAAAATGGAGAAGATTTAGAGCCAAAGTGAATCTTCTGAAGAATGGCTGCCCTGTCAAGAATTAGTCCATGGTGGCGGATTAAAATCATCCAGGAAACTACAAGGCACCCCAAATCTACAGACTTCAATCATCTCAGCTAAAGACAGGATTCAAGATATAAACATTCATGGAACATGGGAATAACTCCATACTTTCATGGTGTGGTGAAAATTCCACCCCTTACACGCAGGAAACCTTTGAGGGGAGGAGGGTCAGATAAGCTGAAGATACAGAATACAGAGTTGGAAAGTACCTTGTAGGTCATCTAATCCAACCCCCCACCCAAGCAGGGGACCCTACACCATTTCTGACAGATGGCAGCCCAATTTCTTCTTGAAAGCCTCCAGGGATGAAGCTCCCACAACTTCTGAAGGCAACTTTTGTTCCATTGGTTGATTGTTCTCACGATCAGAAAATTCCTCCTTGTTAAGTCCTGAGCATGGGCGCAAGGAACTGAGACGAGACATCGAACTGTGACTTCAACTCTTTATTGTGACTTCAGAACAGAGCAAATACTTGGGCAGCTGCAGCTCTTTTATAGAGCTGGCTGCTGTCAAAACAACCAATGATTTGAGTTTACTGCTCTAACAAGCGTCCAATCAGAGAGACCCGCTAACAGCCAATCGGACTGGCCAGAAACGACCAATCACGACTCACTGTTCGCGGGCCAATGAGAAGTGCAGGATTACGAGCCTGCTGTTAAAGTAAAGCTATTAGGGTTGTTACTGATGCATTGGCTTAGTCCATAACACTCCTTATTTCCAGGTTGAATCTCTCCTTGTTCAGTTTCCATCCATTGTTTCTTGACCTACCCTCAGGTGCTTTGGAGACTAGCTTGACTCCATTTTCTTTGTGGCAGCCCCTCAGATGTTGGAACGCTGCTATCATGTCTCCCCTGGTCCTTCTCTTCACTAGACTAGCCATGCCCAGTTCCTGCAACCGTTCTTCATAAGTTTCAGCCTTCAGTCCCCTAATCATCTCTGTTGCTCTTCTCTGAACTCTTTCTATGTGTTTAATATATTGTTGGTACTCAAGACTACCCCATCAGCAAAGTACAAAGTTAAAAAATTGAGTTCATGAGGAAATAGCAGAGCAAAAGAACACAGGGGTGTAACCTCTACCTGACAGGAAAGTTAGTTCAAAGTTAAAAAACATAACTTCACAGTAAGAGTAATGAAAGTTTGGAACCAACTTCCAGTGGAGGTCATGGGTCAATCCTCACTAACTGAGTTTAAACATGCTTGGGGTAAACAGAGGTCCATTATCCCCCCCAAAATTGAAATTAGATAAAACAAATAAATACATTTTATTGTATTTCTATTTTTGATGGGATTTATCAGAGATGGCAACATTAACCCTCTTATTTAGGAAAAAGAATGCTTCTAGTTTTGCTTCCACTTGAAAACCACTTCTGCTCAAAAGAAGAAGAAAAAAGAAATTCTGACTTTGGGCTCTGTTGATTAAATAGGTTCTTGCAATAGAAAGGGCTAGAACTTACTCTTCTTGTGTAATTAAAAAGCTGAGTCAATAATTTTAATATGTAATTTACTGCTTTATTTTCTTCCCTTCTTCCCCTCCTTTTATCTTTTCCCTGTGTTCCCCATTGTCTTCGTTTTCATGTGTGTTTTACATTAAGAAAAATGTTTCATAAGAACAACTTATTATTGGAACTTTTTGAACTACATAGGTATTAATACATCTGGTGGAATATATTAATGGAATACCAGTAGCAACAGCACTTAGACTTATATATCTCTAAACGGTTTAGAAATTCAGTCTATTGCCCCCAACAATCTGGGTCCTCATTTTCCTGACCTGGGAAGGATGAAAGGCTGAGTTTACCTTGAGCCAGTCAGAATCGAACTGCTGGCAGTTGGCAGAGTTAGCCTGCAATGCTGTCTTTTAACCCAGGGTCGCCAATCTTTTGGACCTCAGGGATCACTAAACTCATAATTTTAAATCCTGTGGACCAGAGACCCTGGGAAAATCTCAAAAAAAAGTTTGCTTTTTAGCTCCTTTCTCAGGGGGAAAGAGAGACTTTTGGCTTCATGCAAGGAAAGCAGTAGAAGCAGCAGAAGTCTTTCTTTCTCTCCCCCAAACTCTGCCACAAATGAGTCTTTGCCGGCTCAGACTCTTGGAGCAGGAGGCCTTGAAGAGTCCCAAAGACTCATTTCTGGTGGAGTTTGGAGGAGAGAAAGAAAGACTTTTGCTGCTTTCCTTGCATGCAGCCAAAAGCAGAAGAAGAAAGAAGTGGAAAGAAGCAGCCCAGTGGCCAAGCGAGGCATGTGGGGAGAGTGGGGTAAGTTCCCCCGCTCCACCCTTTCCCCCCTCCCATCAGTACCTCATGTTGTTTGCAATGCAAGCAATGCAAGCCTTGTGTTCTCGCGCAGCCTGGATTCATTGGGGGTGCTTTAGGGGTGATATTTCTCTGCGGACCACCAAAATTTTCCCATGGACCACCAGTGGTCCCAGGCCCAATGGTTGGCTATCACTGTTCTAACCACTACATCAGCAGGGCTCTTAGTATTATAGTAGTATATTTAATGGAAATCAAACACTGCATTCCACAATAAGAATTTCATACCAATGGTTAAACAAGGAGAAGGTACTATTGTGGTCTGAAGATATTTTGCTGTTGCAGGACCGAAACAACTTGCCCTTATGAATTCTGTTTTGTATTAAGAGAATTCTGCTAGAGAGTATCAGATTGTTCACCAGTCACTTGAAAAGCAAATTGTCCATGGTGTAAGGGAGGTAACCCAAACATATCAGAAAGTCTGCAAGACAATGTATGATGAATAAATTCAGCATTCTGGAATGGTCCAGTCAACTTTCAGGACCACCTCAAATTATTTAGCTTTTACAGAGCTAAATAATTTTGTCATGGAAAAATCGGCCAAAATCTCTACACAGTGATGAGAAAGACTGCATTATATGAAAACTTAGGCTGTTATTACTGTAGCTAAAGGCAGAGAAACCAGTTTCTAAATCAAAGGAAATAATTATTATTTTTTTCCCATGGATAGACTATATGATTAGTATAAGGATAACCTTCAACGACTTATATTTCTCTTCTAAATCCAAAAAGAAGTCAACCAGAGCTTAAATAGCTTTCTAATTTGGTATTTTGCCAAATGCTTTGCTGAAATAAACATATATTACATTTACAGTATTCCCACAGTCTACTAAATTATTCAGTTAAAAAACCCCAAGATAATCTTAATCTGGCATGATTTAGCATCACCTTCTGATTATAACCACATTGTTTCAATGTATTTAATGTGAACGATTTCATTATCATCTACTCAAAATTTTTTCCCAGGTATCAATGTCACACACTAACTGGATGACAGTATTCTGGAACCTCCTTTTTAAAATAGAACAAAATTTGGCTTTCTTTAGTAATCTAACATTTCCCGAGTTTCGCAGCATGAGAGATTTCTAGTATTAATCATATTTTTTTTAAATTTATCTTTATTTTTCTGTGGAATCCAGCTGATTTCTCATATAACTGCAGAAAATACATTTTCTTTCATTAGTTATCCTGATAAATTCCATCCATCAATGCATAGAAAATGGCTACATGGTGATAAATGTTCAGTTCACAGAAAGTAGCAATTTATCAATCAGTGTCTATTAATTATAGTATTTGTAGGGCATGTCATTTTATCAGACCATTTTTTAAAGTATCTATTCATTTTATTAATTAGCTCTAAAAGGTCCTTTGGGGATAACGTCTAAAAATCTATTAAAATATTAGTAGTATAAAAGACTTCAACTTCATTATAACCCTGCAATTTTAATACTGAAAAAGTAGAAGTAAAAACATGTTTGATGATCACCATTTTAACAATTAATTAGCCAAAAAAAGAGGACAATGCCATTAAAAGTAGCACCAGAAATCTTATCAAGTCAATGTTTTCATTAATTTAATTTTAATAAATTAATTTTATATATCCCTCTATCTTTATTGATAAACAGCAATCACTGCAAATGTTATAATAATCAATGTCTGATGAGAGATGATATATTCCATCTGTTTAGATATAGTTTTTCCATTTAAATACATTTTCTAAAGAAGATGTTTACTACAAGAATAAAGAATAGCAGTCAGGCATTCATAACGTTGAGAAAACGTTATTTTACACTTGTTATTAAAAAACGGAAGGGGGGGTGCAGTAATGAATCAACTTTAACAGTTTCAGTACATGCCAGGCCTCAAGGCCTCATGTAGGCTGAAAGCGTGTACCAGGAACAAAGAACATCAATCAGCAATACAACACCATGGGCTGTTAACTGGACTGCAGGCATTGATTGGCTACTTTGTGCCTACTAAAACTGACCATATAACACTGTGATTTGATGCTACTATGTGTCCACTAATATTTCTACTCATGTAACATAATGATTGGATAGAGTTCACTGCTTGTGACGTATTACTGTGTGTTTTCAATAAAAGAGCTTCCCGAGCTCATGATCGGGGCAGCTCACCCAAGATAGAACCAGCCTGGTGTCTTTCTTGATGCATTCGACCACCCAGTGAGAAGCCTTCCAAATGCGGAGCAAAGCCGCAGGGAGGGGAGGTGAAAGGAAGGGAAAGGGACGGTGGAGGGGAAGGAAAGGAGAAAGGGAAAGGAAAATCACTGTAGGAGACAGATAGTCCTTGATTTACAATAACAATTGAGTCCAACATTTATGTTGTTAAGTGAGTTTTGCCCCATATTACGACTTTTCTTGCCACTACTCTTAAGTGAATTATTGCAATTGTTATGTTAGTAACACAGTTGAATTTTCAGTGCCACTGTAATTTTGAACAGTCACTAAATGAACTGCGGTGTGTTGAAGACTGCCTGGACTTGTGTGTCTGCAGGATTAAAATAATACACTTTTCTCCACCGTCTTTAATTTGAAGGCACCATATTTACTTATCTCGTTCCTCCCACTTACAAAAAAAAAAATAGGTTGCACATAAGTCTGAATTTATTACAAGGATTTTGGTGTTTTATTAATGCTTCCATTCCACCTTCAGTTAAATTAGCTGATCCCCATTCAATAAGCCCATTCTAATCACTGTATTTTCATTCAGACCAGAACAACAAAACCCACCCCTAGGCTTTTGGGGCAAAAGAATTACACAAATAAAGGTTTCCTTTGGTCAGAAAAAGCCAAAACAGTGTAAAGCCAATTGTAGGTTTCAGTGTCAGCTAAGCTAAGGTCCTATTAATTAAGCTTCCCCCCCCCCCAAAAAAAAAGCAGAATACAGAACAACAGAGTTGGAAGGGACTTCAAAGGTATTCTAGTCCATCCCCCTGCTCAAGCAGTAGACCCTATACCATTGCAGACAAGTGACTGTCCAGTCTCTTCTTAAAAGCCTCCAGTGATGGAGTACCCATAACTTCTGAAAGCAAGTCATTCCACTGGTTAATTTTTCTCACAGTTAGAATATTTCTCCTTAATTCTAGGTTGGATTTCTCCTTGATACCTTTACAAAGCTCTGGTACATTGAACATTCTGAGGATATTACAATGTTTTTAAGGCACAGAAGTCTTTGAAGAATGTCAAGGTTGAGAAAAGGGTTCACTATTAACTTTTCTTTCTTTCCATCATCATCATCAATAGGAGTCAACTGATTTTCCAAAGCCCCTGAAGGCCAGACAAGGAATAATGGATGGAAATTGAAGAAGGAAAGATTCAACCTGGAAATGAGGAGAGATTTTTCTGACAGAACAATCAACCCATGGAACAGAAGTTGCCTTCAGAAGTTGTGGGAGCTTCATCACTGGAAGCTTTCAAGAAAAGAGTGGATTGCCATCTGTCAGAAATAGTGTAGGGTCTCCTGCTTGGGTGGAGAGTTAGACTAGATGATCTATAAGGTCCCTTCCAACTCTTGTTATTCTGTTATTATAACTGCAAATCCAGTTATTCTTGCCTTAATACATACCTGCTAAATTTTCATTGGTACTTTTGACATATGGCTAATTTGAAAATTGGCAAAAAAAAATCATACCATGAAAGGCTTTGTAATCAGATGACTTCTTTTTATAATACTTGACCTTTGCTAGCAAGGTTTGGTCTTTCAAGCTTGGGAGAATTAAGCCTTGGAAATTTGTTCCACCAATTTATGAGAACATTGAAATTATCCCCCAAGAATGTGTGCTATGATGATGGCCAAAGCCATCTTTTATATATATATATATATATATATATATATATATATATATAATAAGCAACCATAAAGTTTTTAAAGGATCCAACTTTAAACATAATTTTCTTATTTTTTCCAATGGAGAACTGAAATGCCAGCTCTTAACAAAACCATTATCATCATCTTTTAATGACCCCATAATCCCTTGTGGGGTGGAGTCTGGACAAATAGAGCTAAGTGTTTACTGGCTGGATGCCCTTCCTCTCGCCACTATGGAATTATATTCCGCAGATATATACTCACCCTGCCCAGAGGGAGAAATATCTGCCTCTACCTAGGATCGAACTCACAGCCTCCTGATTGTGAGGCAAGAACTCCATCTCTGGGCCACCTCCCAGCTCTTAACAAAATGCAGTATATAATTCCAGTTCCCTAAGTTGGGATATGGGCTAAGAATTCTGACTTTTACCGGCAAAGTCAAATGCAACAAAATCCATTCATTTTTCATAAGAAATGATGCCACTGTCTAAACGTCTTTCTGGAAAGCTCCCCTGTCTTTTGTTGATGAGTTCAGATCATTCAGAAGTCCCAAAAAGGCTTTTTTTTTTTTTTTACCCAAGAGGCAACTGGACTTCCTTGTTTTCTTTGAAGACATTTCACTTCTCATCCAAGAAGCTCTGAGTTGAAGCAGCTTCTTGGATGAGAAGCGAAACGCCTTCAAAGAAAAAACAAGAAAATCCAGTTGCCTCTTGGAAAAAGCACCTTTGGAACAACCATGACCTGGATGACTGAAACTCTCCATAGACAATCACACAGAAGCTTGATCTGAACTGAGCTGGTCCAAAACACAGCAGCACGTGCAATATTGACCACACCACGATACAACCACGTAACACCGTAAGCTGCACCAGCTCCCTGTGAGGTGCAATTGAAGCTATTTGTTGTCACCTCTAAAGTTCTACTTTACATGACCTCTTCCCAAAAGTTTCTCCCATTCCATCAGGTCAAATGGAATAGGAGATGTTCCCTCTTGAGATGTGCACAGTCCCGAGTCTACTAAGCCTTGTATCAACTATGAAAACCTTGCTCAACTCAAATCAGATCTTGGGTCAAAAGGTTGATGGAGCCTCTAACAGGGATGTAGCTTAGTTTGATATGGTGACATCGTATATGTTAGGGGCTTCAACCCAGTTTATTTTGAATAAGATTTGCATAGTTTTTTTTCCCAAATGCCATCACTCTGCTAATCAATTATTCCCTCAACATTGTCTAACTATTTACAAAGTCTGCACTTTACTATTACTATTAACCTTCTCATCACTCCTTATTGCCCATTCCCTCCCACTTGTGACTGTATGATTGTAACTTTGTTGCTTGTATCCTTATGATTTTTATTGACTGTTTCCTAGTATGATTTGATTGCTTATTATACCCTACAACTATTATTAAATGCTGTACATTATGACTCTTGACAAATGTATCTTTTATATATATATATACACTGAAAGCATTTGCACCAAGACAAATTCCTTGTGTATCCAATCACACTTGGCCAATGAAGAATTCTATTCTATTCTATTCTAGTTTTGGCTATGCTTTATTTATAGTCCTTGCACAGAGTTCCTTGGGTAGATGGCAGCTGTATAAATTTATTCAATAAATTGTTTTTTAAAAAATGAGAAAGAAATTGGCAGAGAGAAATGCAAGGCATTCTCTCAGATAAAAAATTCCTCTCCACTTTGCCAAAATCAAATCAACATACCTCGATTTAAAAACAAAACACTGGACTATGTTACGGGAAACCTTTCGCAAATATTCAGAAAACACAGAAACCTTTTCTCACTCTCGGTGTCTCTTCTGCACCTTGATTTGCAAACCTGTATTAACTATGACCTGCATGACAACATAATCACTACATATTCATGTCTAATTTGATCCCCTGGTTCCTCGCCCTGCACAAAAAAAAAATTACACTGGCCTTTGATGCTGTCACATAATCAGATTTTGTTCTGTGACAACTGTTTGTGCCAGTTCATGCAACAAACAGAATCACATCCAATCAGCTCTTTTTATCAAAGTGAAGCCAACAACAAAATGTATGTTAAAAAAAAAATGCAACCAGACTTTATTAGTCTGGGATTATTATTATGATTATAATTGATTATGATTGAGTATTATTATAGGTTTAATCTGATTAGATTGAGATCCTGCCTTTCGATCCCATTGTAAAATCAAGATGTGAAAGCAACCTCTTGATTCCAAACACAGACTATAAAGGGGATGATAGAACATAAACCAAAAGGAAGACCAAAATTAATTAATGATTAAAGCCCTGGGAAATAGGATGAGGTCCTCCTGAGCCCATATCAGGACTTATGTGTAATGCATGTACAGGTAACATTTGGCACCTGTATACCAAGAATTCTTGGGGTTACCAATGGAGCAACCCAGCCTCCCATAGTTATACAACTCCCAAAACCTGAGGGGACCTCTACTAATTCTAACACACTTTGTGAAGGGCCCCCCAACTGCCCAAGTTCATGGATGAATTTTCGTGGCATGCAGAGCAATTGAATTGACTTCCCTAGAAGCTTTGGGGTATCTCTATAGCTGTGTTTCCCAGCCTTGGCCATTGGAAGATAGGTGGATTTCAACTCCCAGAATTCCCTAGCCACTCATCTTAAAGTTGCCAAGGTTGGTGGCTCTGTAGCATCAAGCGAACCTCAGCTAATGCACAAGAAAAATAGCTTCTGGTTTTGATTTTCTATGCGGCTCATCTCCCCTATGTGATGACTTCATCTTTATCCAATTCCTCCATCATCTCAACTGCATTATTGGCAATTGCAGGGGACACTTGGCTGTACATACTTCAACCAGGAACCAGTTATGATTTCCTCCCATTTGAGACAGTATGTTGTGGCTTTTCAGCTGCCAGCCCCTCCAGCAACCGAATCAGAGGAGGAGGGAGAGGAGGAGGAGGAGAAGGAGGAGTGGGAGTTAGAATCAGCATCAGGACAACACCTGGGAGCTCCAAGGAGGAAGAGGGAATGGAGCTGTCAGAGAGAGAGAGACAGAGGCGGAGCCTGGGCTGTCCGTTAGTCCTCAGATGAAAAGTCAATTGTGGCTGATGAGGAAGAGGAGGATCGGGTGCAGTGCCTGACATGTGGATGCACAGAAGATAGAGGAGAGGAGAGCAGAGGAAATTTATGGACCGGTCCTTGGGATGGAAGATCCACCGCTACTAGCGAAGCCCCACTCTAGCTCTGGGGATAAAAGGCAGGGGGCAGAGATGAATAGATGTGGCAAACAAACTATTTCTCTTCCATCCGGACAGACTTGCTCGTCTGCGGTGAGTGAGAAACTTTTTGCTAAGGCTGCCGGCATTCTTAATAAAGGAATCTTTTGAGTTCACGTCAGAGGGTTTGTCGTGTTTAGGGAGCCGGGCCAGAACACAGCACTTTTATGATTCCCATTCTCTCCTTAAGCCAAAACAACCCAAATATGCAGATATTTATATAGTGGCAAGTCCTGACTAGCTTGGCAGCTGACTTGCCTAAAAGGAAAGCTGGGGGGGGGGGAGCAAGTAGCCATTGCCAAGAAGAGCAAACTGAAAAGCTCTTGTCCCCAGGCTGAATCATACATGTGCGAGTCCAGGAAGCTGGCCTCCTTCTCCGACGCTTGCTCCCTTTCTAGAATATTTGAGAGAAGCAAGCAATTTGAGATCCTTCAGGTTAGAATCTTGAAAACATCATTTCAAAAAACTCAGGCACTCTTCAATTAGAAACAATATAGCTAAAGGGAAAGAAATCTCAGGGAATGTTCAACATTAGAATATTTGCCTAGAAACTTTAATTCAAGCAACAGAGGCAAAAAAAAAAATGGGGGGGGGGAATCTCAGATCTGTCCTGTCAGAAAAACTGAAGTGAATTTGTCAGTTTATTATTTATTTACCTAGTGTTCCCTCAGTAGAGGGGGAAAAATTCCAAGCACTGAATTCAAAGGATGACAGTTTCTTTCTCTCATTTTCTCTCTCTCTCTCTCTCTCTGTCTCTCTCTCTCTGTCTCTCACACACATACACACACACACAATGAATATATATCACAGTTCTGACCTAGGCTTCACAAAATCATGAAACAGATTCCATGTCCTGACCAAACCGCTTTTTATTAGGCTGATGAGAATTCCTATCATTCACATCCAGCAAAGTCCCAGCAAACAGTCTTTCAAGGGTGAATTGCAACCACAGACCTTATCGGGCTTGGAGAGCTGCCAGGCCAATCGCTTCCAAGCACAATGCTGTACAAGAAAATACTTGGCAAGGAGTCTCTGAGAGTCACAAACTCAGATAAACAAATCTTCACACTCATTAAACAAACTAATTGTCTCCTGCAAACCCCACTCCCCTTTCACTCCTCTTTATTCCTTATGGAAAGGGCTGTTCACCATCCACCTGTGCCTTTACTCCTGAGTCGACCCTTGTTCCTTAACTGTTCCCTTCTCCTGGCAGCTTTGTGCATGCTCACACTGGGAAGAGGCTCCAGCTGTTCTTCTGCCCCACTGATCTCCGACTCCAAAGGCAGCTGATAACTGTCAGATGGCCCTGGCACCATCTCTGCCTCATCAGAGCCTTCCCCAGACTCCAGGACTGGCCCATGTTCCCTGCCCCAAATCTCCTCACTGGCCACTGGCAAGCCACAACAATCACAATCACTGCCCCCCCCCCCCAGGCAAACACAAAATCCACAGGGAGAAGTAAAATCCTGCTTTTCTCAAACAAAATTCCATGAATGACACCTGACAAGTTGCTTTTATTTTGGGCAGTGGGGAGGAAGAATGCCCTTTAAAATAGACTGATGGGATTGTTACAACTAGTAACCAACAATATTAGGCTTAACAACTGCCTCGATCTCATCTTCTGCAATAGTTTGAATTCAATTTACAGAATACAAATTAAAGAACCCTTTTCCAACTGTGACCACAACATGATTGACTTTTGTCTCAACATACGTCCACACAAAAATCATCATGATGACAAAATCCCCAATTATAACTTTAAAAAAAAAGGCAGCTATGATCTTATAATCAACTATCTCTCTTCCCTTGATTGGCAATTTCTATTTCCTGGATGCAATACTGTTGAAGACCATTACAACATAGTCTTACTAGAAATCAAAAGAGCCATCAAACTATATGTACCCATAACAATTTCCAAAACCAGTAAAACAGATCACCCATAACAATAAGGAAGCTTCAGTCCAAAAAGAGATCACTTTGGTGAAAAAACAAATCTGGTCACGTTGCCAACTTCAAAAGCCGATACAAAAATCTATGCCACCAGATAAAAACTGAATGCACTAATTATCACATTAAACAAGAGGAAAACCTTCTACCCACAAATTCCACCTGTGCTTTTCACAATTTTGTAAACAACAAACTAAAAGACTCAAGGTCCATCCCACCCCTGAAAGGACCTAATGGTAAAGATTGCAATGATGACACTATTAAAGCCAACCTCTTTAACACGTTCTTTGGCTCAGTATTTGTAAACAGCAATGGATCATCCCCAGTATTTCCTAGTTGAACCACAGACAACTACAATGATCTAATACATATCGATTTTACAGAAGACAATGTTGAAAAAGCACTACGCAATCTAAAACCATCAATATCTATTGGACCAGATGGAATATGTGCCTATTTCTTGAAAAAGCTATCCACTGCCATAGCTGAACCTCTAAGCATAATCTTTGAAAAATCTTTCAGGACCAGCTCCTTGCCAAAACTATGGTCACAAGCCACGGTCATCTCCATCTTCAAAAAGGGAGACCCCAGCCGAATTGAAAATTACAGACCAATCTCCTTATGCTGTGTCACCTGTAAAGTCATGGAATCAATTAACCAATCCATTATCTTCCACTTAGAGACAAACAACCTACTCTCTGATAAACAATTTGGTTTCAGAAAAAAAAACTATCCTGTAATCTGCAACTCTTACACTGCAAAAACATATGGACTACATAACTCGATCAGAGCAAAACAATAGACGCAATCTACATAGACTTCTGTAAAGCCTTTGATTCAGTGGTACATGACAAACTACTACTAAAACTAAAATCTTATGGTATCTCTGGACAACTGCATCACTGGATAGAAGCATTCCTGTCAAACTGACAACAAATGGTCAAAATTGGGAACATCCTATCAAGTTATGTACCTGTCAACAGTGGTGTCCCCCAAGGCAGTGTTTTAGGACCAACTCTATTCATACTCTACATAAATGACCTCTGTGATCATATTAAGAGCAACTGCGTTCTCTTTGCTGATGATGTTAAGCTATTCAACACCACCGACAATACTGCTACTCTTCGAAAAGACCTCAACTATGTATCAGAATGGTCAATCAAATGGCAACTTCAAATCTCAACAAAAAAAAAAAGCTCTGTCTTACATATTGGCAGAAAACATCAGAAAATAAAATACAAGCTAAATATTTAAGACCTTGTTGAGGATTCAAACTCTGTCAAGGACCTTGGAGTACTCATCTCAAATGATCTAAGTGCTAGAGCCCACTGCAACTACATAGCCAAAAAGGCATTAAGAGTTGTTAACCTAATCTTATGTAGCTTCTTCGCTGGTCATATCACACTACTAACTAGAGCATACAAACCTTTTGCAAGACTTATATTTGAATACAGCTCATCAGTCTGGAACCCACATTATGTATCTGATATTAACACAATTGAAAAAGTCCAGAAATATTTCACAAGAAGAGTTCTCCGCTCCTCTACTCGTTGCAGAATACGTTATGGCATCAAACTTGAAACTCTAGACCTAGAAAACTAGAACTATGATGCCTCCAGTCTGATCTAAATATAGTATGTAAAATCATACATTGCAATGTCCTACCTGCAAATGAATAATTCAGTTTCAATCATAACAATACAAGAGCACACAATAAATATAAACTCAAGGTTAACCGCACCAAACTTGACTGCAGAAAATAAGACTTCAGCAACAGAGTGGTCAATGTCTGGAATACTCTACCTGACTCTGTGGTTTCTTCCCCAAACCCCAAAAACTTTAACCTTAGATTGTCTACTATTGACTTCACCCCTTTCCTAAGAGGTCTGTAGGGGGGTGTATAAGTGCACCAATCATTCCTACTGTCCCTGTCCTATTGTTTCTTTTTATTTTTCTTATAAGTATCTATCTCATGTATTGAAAACTATATTTATTCTTATACCTGTATCTTGTAAGCGATTGACAAATCAAATAAAATGTAAAATGTAAAAATGTAAATGTTTCCAATTTCTCCCTCTGTGGTATATGCCATTCTTTAAAAAAAAAAGAAGAAGAAAAAGAGAGGAATACTGTAGGTAAACATGAGCCGAGGACCAGTTCACAACAAAATGCCCTACGTGTAAACATTGCTCTTATTTCCCAGGGAACGAACAGGATTACAATTGCCAGTTGCAACAACATAAAAAGATAAATCAATTAGCTTGCTAATTTCTCCCCCCTCCCCATTTATTTCTCTCTGTACTGTATTTGTCATAATTGACTATAATTATGTTAATTACTAACTCCAGTATAATTACTGCATTTGTCACTTAACACACTGTGTACCCAAAGCAACGAGGCAATTGTTGGGCATCAGAAAGAAAGAAAATCCAGCCCCGGGGAAAGGATTCTCTCCAAAAATTGGCTGGAATACATTTAGGAAATGAAAGGGCAAAAGGAGAATTTCACGCAATGCTACTCTGAAGTGTTGGTTCATTAAGGATATTAATTTTCTGATAACTACACATTTAAGTGTGACACATCAGAGAGCACCTACCGGATTTAGCAATTATTAATGCGTGACAGTTTCAAATGCTAAGTGAATCAATTAAACAGCAGCCTTCACCCATTTGAGCAGAGAAACGGCTTCCAAACTTCCTTAGACTACAATTTTCACATGACAAAAAAAAAAAAAGGGGGGGGACCAATTCAAAAGCCTGACAGGTCAAAAAAAAATAGAAGAAGAAGAAGAAGAAGTTGGAAACAAAAGCATCTTATAACCATCATCTCTCCCTCTTTCCTTGTCAGATCAAGTTTTCAAGTGTCTCCGTAGAAATGGCACCACCATGCCAGCTGACACAAGGTGATTTTTCATCGCTTGTCAGAGAAAATCTTTTATTCTATTTGCTTGGCATTAACATGTTACATTTATTGATCCCAGCCCTTTTCTCCTGCCACTGCAGGCCTCTGGGCTGGAGGCTTGAAGGGAGGGTTTTGATGTCCCGGTGACATTCCAGGCCCGAACAATGCGGGGACTAAATGGATTTCATGCAGAAATGTGTTTGTGCATGACAGCTACATTATTAACAGCGTCTCACACTGATAAATATGCAATTGCAACTATTAAGATTGGCCCAATTACAAGGAAAATATTCCCGGTACCTGATAAAAGCTACCACAATGAAAAAGTTTTAACAATAGCGCATTTTCCCCCTTGTTGAAGCCGAAGAAGATTCCTCGTGACGAATAGAAAAAAAAAGATGACATGCTTTATCTTAAATTTCTCCTTTGTTTCTCCTTCTCCTTTTTTTTAAACGGTGGTGCTTCATCCTAAAGTGGGTCAAAGGAATCTTTTTTTTTTTTTTCCCAGCACAAAACAGGCTGAAAAATTCCAAAGTGGTGAAAATGTTATTTTACAAGTCAAGATTTGAAGGCGGACAACAAAGAGCGGATGGGCTCACAGAAAGATGTTTCAGCCATATTGTCAAAATACCAAATGGCTTTAGTTTATTTATCCGTAATATTGCACCCCATTTTTAGCTTTGTGACGGTGGAGATTGTGGCAACTTAAACCAGTTGGATTATCTCGCAGGGTCCCGATTTCAGAGCCATTTCTTTAGGCTACATAATTTAAACAGTTTCTCCTTGTTTTGTTTATTTTTCTTTGTGCTTATTTTACAACAAATATGATCACAAAGCATATATGTATATGCTGTGTGGGTGTGTATGTCTTTATGTGTGTTTGTGTGAAGGTGTTGTGTACCTGCGTGTTTCACAACTCAAATAATTCCAGGTGATGTACAATCATAGTATTAATTAATATTAAAAAGACAGAAGTCAATCATTTTTTTTTTCTGTTCTAGCAAACTTTTTGCAGCAAATAAGATATCATTCACCATAGCTGGCAGTACTGAAAACCTATTTTAGGGGGTTTCTTGATGCAGTTTTAAAATCCACATTATTTGATTTGAGAATATACTTTTGCCTAGAGAAGCTCTTTCACACAGTCCAACCTTAAGATGATGTAAAACAAATTTTCTCTTTTATCACCAACATCCTCTTATCTCTTTTCATTTTAAAAAGGAACAAAAGAATCTCTTTTTAAAATACTTTGAGGCAGATTCTTAAATATCCATTTTTATTCTTTTTCATGCTTTGCTTTAATATTTCTCTTCCCTTATTTTGTTAGATACTGGCTTGGTGTCCCAGAGAAAAAGTGGCATAGATCCACAACAAATCGACAAAGGAAATAGGACCAAAGGAAAAATTTATATCTAAAATATATAACTATCTCCTAAAATTTGATAAAGAAGAGGAGGCAGTGACTCAAACAATGATTGCCTGGATGAAAAACTTCAGATACAACATTCAACTAGAGGATTGGGAAAAACTTTGAATGAAAAGTTATAAATTAACAACGGCAGCCACGTACAAAGAAAATCCGTACAAAATTTTCTGCTGTTGTCATCTAGCACCAGTGAGATTGGCCAAAGTCTACCCACATTTGAACTTGATGTGTTGAAAATGTAAAAAGACACCAGGCGCCTTGTTTCATATGTGGTGGTTGTGCTCTAAAGCAAAGAAATTTTGGAACAAAATAAGGATTTGGCTGCAAGAAATAACTGGGGAAAAATAGAACTTAAGCCTGAAATGTTCCTATGAGAGATAATTAGAGGTGATTATAAGAAAGAAATTGAATAGCGAATCATACACATATTGACAGCAGCTAGAATAACATACGCTCAAAACTGGAAATCAGAGAGTAGTCCCACAGATAATATGCTAATAAAAAAAAATTATGGATTGTGTGGAAATGAATAAATTTACAATGGAATTGCAGGAGAAGGAAGAAAAAGAATATTATACGTCGGGGGAAATGGTATGTTTGGTTAGATAACAGGAATAAAAGACAATGCAAAATGTAAATGTAATTGATGTGTGTGTGTGTGTGTGTGTGTAAGTGAATATGGAAAAGTCAATGCCACAACTTACTGCAAAAATTGTATATATGATTTGTTTTTAAAATTGTTAAACTTTAATAATATTTTTTAAAGTAACATAGAAATCCTATTAACCAATACAGGTAGTCCTTGACTTATGACAACTATTGGGAGCCCAACATCTATCGTTAAGTGAGGTGATTGTTAAGTGAGACACACCCAATTTTACAACTTAGTTGGAAGCCAGCTAAAAAAATCAAATATGATGATCATGTGCACCTGGGACCATTATATACACTCTGGTTGTGCCAAGTGCCCAAATTCTATCATGTAAATGTGGCAATGGTCATAATTTTTCAGTGCTGTTGTAACTTTGAATGGTAAATAAATAAATGGACATGTCAAGGATCCCCTGTACCCAAAAAAAGGAAGACTTCCACATCACATCACAACATGCTATTGAAAAGAGCCATTCCCTTTTTAAAAAACTATTGTTGGTTACATCCCTTTCGTAAAATATAAGCCCTGAGCAATATAAGGAGGGAAGAGCCAGCCAGCAATTTAACAACCGGTTCGGCCAAAGTGGTACAAACCAGTTGAATCCCACCACTGCAAAGAACGTTATATCAGCTACTATCATATCATATCCATTTGCATACCTTGTATTCAGGTTAAATATAAAATGCATTTTAATTCAGATCTATTTTCTCACTGCTTTTAAGCAGGTTAAGGCAGTGGTGAATCCAGTCCCATTCTCCTAAAAGCAAAGCCTGTTTGTTTCTCTGAAAATAATCAAATGAGGAATGCATATAGCTGCTATTGGTAATGTCAATTTGTTTGTTTGTTTTTTCTTTTCACTTCAAGACTTCCAGGAACCCTAACAAATCTCTTGATTGTGAAAGATCCCAATCCTGCTTTACATTACTTGAAAAATTAAATTAAAAGGAAGGATAAGTTGAATTATCCAAAAAAGAAAAAAGAAAAAGAAGAAAGGTGTTACGTTCTGCACATGGGTGCAAGGAGCGGAGACGAGGCAGTGAACAGTGAACTTCAACTCTTTATTAAGCATACTGAACAGAGCAATCACCTAGGGCAGCAGCAGCCCTTTTATAGGGTTGGCTGCTATCCTATTAGCCAATGAGAAACATGTTAAACCCTTGAACCAATGAGAGTTGGCCCGTTAACAGCCAATCAGATTTCCCAGAAAGGACCAATCCGATGTTGCTATTATCGGCCAATCAGAAGTGCAGGATTAGAACCCTGATTTTTACTTAAGGTTGTTAAAACTTTATTAAACGCCTTTATTAGTTCATAACAAAAGGTAATGACAAAAAACATTTGGTACATTCCTCATGGTTCAGATAGGCCAATAAAACATGGAAGTTGTTTTAATTTGCAATAAAAATCAGAGGCCACCATATCTCTCAGAACTATGACTAAGGAGTACATGGCCAACAAATTCCATACAAACTAATCTAAGTAATCCACAGAAACAATTGCACGTTGTATAATTGTGTAATTCCTATCCATAAAACACACACCGCTTACCAGCACACAAACAGGCAATTATAAGCCTTGCTTCCTATCTTCATGCACATCAAGATATCGTTATTTCCTGCTGAAGTTCAGACCGAACTAGACTCTCATTCTCATTTGCAAATAATTTGACCAAAGCTTTGTTTGTAAATCATTTGCTAAGGAAAACAGTCCAGAACCACCACCACCACCACCCCAAAAAAATGTATGAGTTTTTAAGAGCTCAGCCATATACTCCAACTGCTGTAGCATGGAGACACATACACACACACACACACACACACACAAATCAAGCAAAAATCAAGAACTTGGAAACGTAACCTCAAACTGACAAGAGGGAAGTTCAAAAACCATGTTAGAAGGGATGACTTCACAAAAAGAGTAACGGCAGCTTGTGGAAGTAGTGGGTCAACCATCAGTAACTGAGTTTAAACATGATTGGGATAAACACATGTCCATCTTCTGACCATTTTTTAAAAAAATAAATGAAACAAATGAATCATAAAAAGAATAATTAAAAATAAATACATCAGTAAACAAATTAATAAGTAAAAAAAAAATCTGAAAAGAAAACAAAAAGCAAGCTCAAAGAAGAACCACCTGGTCATTTTGTACCATTAGTGTTTCTATATTTCTAACAATTTGCAGAGGATCGGTCCTCATTCAATTGCCTAGTCATCACCAGTCTATCATTCCAAAACATTTGGGCATGCCGGTGGATTTTCCTTTTATTACCCAACACAAGACCCAGGTAGACATTCTAGGATACTTGGAGAGAAAGTCCAAGGAACCTTCAAAGACCAGCAATCTGCTGGATTCAACTAAACCATCCACTCTCATCTAGATGGTCTATGGCCATGTTAACTGTGATTGTAGAGAAATCTCCTTAGTGTTTGGGAAGTTTAAACATGGGGATATCAATCTGATGAAAGACCAAACACAGGTCTTCTAGAAGATCAACACATCCCAGGGGTACCCCCAAAATAAAAAGTTCTTGAGAAGCCATGAGGGAACCTCCTTCCCACAGCATCTACATGGCCATAGTTCTGCGGTGGCAGTCAGTTCCCAAGCTGGCAATCACATCATCATACCAATATCAACCAAATGCTAAGTTAGCTGGTAGAACTTTTAAGCTGTACATTCCAATTCTGGAAAGGAAAAGCCAGTAGCAATTAAAGTTAGCGAGGTCACCATATAAAGAACTGCTGTTCTCCAACTCAGTTTTGGAAGAGAAGATGTGGGGGAAAGCAGATCACCCAATCCCCAGCCTCAGTTTCAACTTTGGGGGCTCTGGGACATGTGTAGGAGCTTCTGGTTTCCTTCTGAAGGTGGGATGCAATCTGAGGTATTTCTCAAGTATTTCTAAAGGGTTTGAAGATCTTGGTTTAAGCAGAGAAGTCAAATTCTACAAGGCTGACCAGGGTGAAACAGGGTGACAAACTCTGCTCAGAACCCAAATACAAAAAAGGTATTATTTCCATAGCTGCGGAGTAATTCTTATTCATTCCGAAAAAAAGGAAATTGTGCTTTTTAAAGAAACAGGTCTTTTTCTGAATCTTTTAAATCAGTTTTTTTCCTCCACTTCTGGAATCCATTCTATTATTATTATTTATTTATTTGTCAATTCTCATTCTGTTCTTTTAGTAAAACCCAGTAACAAACAAGTTCTTAAAAATGTATGCAACTTAAGCTGAGCTATAATCACTGGGTCAAGCAATCCATTGACTAATACTCTCCCATATGTAAAGACAGACCAATAGAAGAATAAGTACCCGCCTGGATGAACACAGAAATGCAGTAAAAAAGCTGGAACACACTTCCTCACTAGTCCAACACATGAAAGCAACAGGTCATAGCATCAACTTCAATGGCACCAAAACTCTAGCCACTATAGAAAACCCCAGCTACAGAATTATCAGAGAAGCCATAGAGATTGAAAAAAGACCTGAAAGCATGAATAGAAGAGATGATTCCACCAGACTGTCAATTATTTAGAAGCCTGCACTCACAAACAAAAAAATCTCCACACCACAAGCCAGGCAAACACCTGGGCACAAACAGATTCCCCCGATACCTCCAGCTCAAACACACACCAACCAGGCACCCAGATGAAACCTAGTTTCCTAATAAATGATAGCCATCCGTTTACTCGGAGAGAAGCTGCACTAAGAGCCTCCAATAGAGGAACACAATGTTGTCAGCCAATCAAGACAAAAAAAGCTACAAAACAGACAGAAATATTAGAAACACCAATCAAGCAGAACACAGCAAACTCCAAGACCAACAAACACAGACCAAGACTCTCAACCAATCAGGATGAAGAAAAAATCATTCTGGCACAGCGTACGCTAGCACCAAATTTAAAACAGAAATGGCTGTGAAATTCTGACCCACAGATGAACACAATGCAGAAGCCTGATGATGGCAGATGAGATTCTGCCGAAACGTTCCTACAACTTTAAAAGTACAACTATAATGACGTGGGAAAATACCCAAACAAAGTTGAATACCATATATATATATATATCTTTCTGCCATTATGTTTAGTACAATCTCTATGAAATTAGATATATGTGTGCAGAGTTAAGCATATATCGATGACCTATAAGAAGAACAACAAAAAACAAGGAAATTTGCCCTCTTAAGATGTAGCCTAACCATTTACACGTATGTCCTACCTTAATAAATTGAAACTGAGGTCCAATCTTTTTGCGATGGATCCGTATTTTGTCCCAAGGAATTCTGGAATTGCTTTGCAGTCATGGCCAATGTAAGACACCTATAAGGATGAAGAGCAGAAGAGATTATATAGTCACCATGCATTTTGAGATTTGGAGGCAACTCCCCATTTTTAGCTCTGTCAAGCAGATTGCTGAAAACTGAAATGAATGTTTAAAATAATAAATTGCTATCATCAGCAGCCTGGGTTCACCTTGCATTACCGTTTTGTCAAGTTCCATCACTAGGCTGATTTGAAATTTTGTCATTTCAAAACTAAGATGTTAATTAAATTTTGGGTGTCCTTTTACCCTAGTAAGGTTTTATTTTTCTGTTTATATTGGGTGGGTCCCAAACAGACTGAAATGGAAGAGGAATAAGATTGCACTTCTCAGGCTCATTTTACAGGAAACTATTAGCAGGGATTGTGCATTTCTGTGTAATACTTCCCTAAGTCTATGCTGGTATTACTGCAATAAGCCTTGTGCAACATAAGCCAATACAAACACATGAAGTGTACAGTTCATTTACCTAAGGCCATACAATAAATTTAAAGTAGAGAACTACCTTAAATTATTTAATAAAGTACTAATACCACTCTATAAAGCCTTAGTAAGACCACACCTAGAATACTCCATCCAGTTTTGGTCGCCATACTACAAAAAAATGTTGGGACTCTAGAAAGAGTGTAGAGAACAGCAACCAAGATGATTAGGGGACTGGAGGCTAAAACATACGATGAACGGTTGCAGGAACTGGGCAGGGCTACTAGGGAAGAGAAGGATGAGGGGAGACAGGAGAGCAGTGGAGTAGAGTGGAATGGAATGGAATGGAATGGAATGGAATGGGATGGGATGGGATAGAATAGAATAGAATAGAATAGAATAGAATAGAATAGAATAGAATAGAATAGAATAGAATAGAATAGAATAGAATAGAATAACAAGAGTTGGAAGGGACCTTGGAGGTCTTCTAATCCAACCCCCTACTTAGACAGGAAACCCTACACCACTTCAGACAAATGGTTATCCAACATCTTTTTAAAAACTTGCAGTGTTGGAGCATTCACAACATCTGGAGGCAAGTTGTTCCACTGATTAATTGTTCAAGAACTGTCAGAAAATCCCTCCTTAGTTCTAGGTTGCTTCTCTCCTTGATTAGTTTCCACCCATGGCTTCTTGTCCTGCTCTCAGGTCCCTTGAAGAATAAATTGACCCACAGGTGGGATTCAAATTTGTTAACAACCAGTTCTGTGGGCATGGCTAAGTTGGTGGGCATGGCTTGGTCATGTGACTGGCTGGGCATGGCCAACTCAACATCACTCACATCATGGCACCCATCTCCTCGCTTGGCCTCTCATGACTGTGGGGATGCTACAACAGTCGTAAGTGTGAAAAACGGTCATAAGTCACTTTTTTCAGTGCCATTGTAACTTTGAATGGTCACTCCACACAAGCAAAGTACCAGCAAAGGAGGGGGGGAAAACCGCAGAGAAATTCCTGAGACAGGAAGTCTAGTCCTTCAAAGAATGTAATAAGAGTTAACGGACAGGCAGTTTCTGTAAGCAACACCAGGATGTTTCCTTCCTGCCTTCCTTACAGGATTAGCCCAGTAATTTCTTCTAACAACCGGTTCTCCGAACTGCTTAGAATGTTAACAACCAGTTCTAGCGAATAGGTGCGAACCGGTAGAATCCCACCCCTGAATTGACCCTCTCTTCTTTGGGGCAGCCCCTGAGATATCGGAACACTGCTATCATGTCTCCCTTAGTCCCCTTTTCATTAAATTAAATATAGTATATCCAGTTCCTGCAACCGTTCTTCATATGCTTTAGCCTCCAGTCCCCTAATAATCTTTGCTGCTGTTCTCTGCACTCTTTCTAGAGTCTCACCAACTTTTTTACATCGTGGTAACCAAAACTGAATGACTAGGAGGTGAGTGTCCATGTTTCACCAGCGTATGTTGGAGCAGGTAAGACACACCAATCAAAAATATTTCCCTTCAGACACAGGGTGAGGTTGTTCTTGAAAATTACACTTAAAATGACGCACATATCGAAACGTCTGCAAGAAAACAACCAAGCTCAGGGAGTAACAAGGACCTCATACCACAGTGGTTGAAAGTTTAAGGGAAAATACAGTATATCTTTGAAATCTCCCATAAAATTTATCATGAACTTAAATAAGTAGCTTAGAAAGTTGGTCCAACATTTTATATTTTAAAAAATCCACAGTGATATATTTTACATTTGCAAGAATAATGTTGATAAGGTTCCTATTAGTTAGAGTCCTTTTAACATCCAGGTTAATCATATATTCAGTTCAGAGCTCTATTTTTTAAGGGCCTTATGAAGTTTCCATTTGTCTCGGAAAGCTCCATTTCTCCAACTTCCCGATAAAAACAAGAGAACAAGAATCAGGCAAGTTGTGTTTGGATGATATTTCATGTTTTCCCACATGCAATCGACTCTCCGTGACAACTTGCCGATGCATCCCCTAACTTTACAAATTGTAGTTCAGCGGGTCTCAAAATGATTGCAAGCTGATACTGTAGTATTTCATTGGCTTTAATCCATCCTTCTTCAGTAACTTTATCTGAAAAAGAGATCACTGACTATAGAGAAATAGTTTCATGGTGAATACATGAGCTGAAAAAGAAAGGGAAGAAAAAAAAAATCCCAGGCTTTATTCTTCTGATTTTACTCATTCCTTTTAAGGCATCTCTGCTATCCTTTTTCTTACAATCAATTCTCATAATGTTCAGAATTACAAGGAGGAAATTATTTTGGAAGGGATCTCAATGTCTTTAATTGTGAATTCTGCTCCAGAATTAATCTTCTGGTCATCCATCCGCTTGAATCTCTAAGCTTTTAAAAACCAACGTAGAGTTCTGCAAACGTTTTGCTATTACTCTAGCGGAGAAATATTGATGTCCACGCCTCTCAACACACGAGCAGCAAAAGTTTTAACGTTTATTTTATCCATATTTACTTTTATTTATTTGTTAAAACAAATGTGTTTATTTAAATGGAGATGGCCACCCATTCGTTCTCCACAATTCTGGCTGGCTTACAAAAATAGATCCTTTTAGTGATCGTCCTAAACCACATCATCACAGAAGGAAGTGACTTATGACCATTTCTCACACTTATGATGACTGTAGCATCCCCGTAGTCACGCGATCAAAATTCAGACGCTTGGCAACTGACTCACTGATTCACTTAACAGCTGTGGCAAGACAGGTTGTTAAACAGGGTAAAACTCACTTGTTTCGCTGAGCAATTTTGAGCTCAATTGTGCTTGTAAGTTGAGGAGTGCCTGTACACAAAATATTTAGGCCCATATAACACTATTCCCCCTTAGACAGATTACTACAATATCTAAATGTCCAAGGCAGGGGTGGGATTCTACCAGTTCGGACCAGTTCTATAGAACCGGTTGTTACAATTCTGTGCAGTTCGGAGAACTGGCAAATTGCACCACTGGCTGGCCCCTCCCCTCTCCACCCACCTGAGGCCCAGTCAGTGGTGGTATTCAGGGGGTTGGGGGAGGGAGAAGTGGCCTGAGAGCAGAGCTGAACCTTCCTTAGGATTGAAGCTTCTATTTTTCAGTGCAGACTCAGGCAGCAGATTGCAGAAAGGTAGATCTCTGAGTGAATCTGTGATTCTGCAAGCAGCTCAATCTGCCTGCCTGCCTGCTTTGCTTTGCCTGATTTTGGGTAAAAGTTGCTCTTTTTTAAAAAAATAAAAAAATCAATATTTACATATATATTTACAATATTTACATACAAGCCATGCCCAGCCAGTCACATGACCACTAAGCCATACCCACAAATTAGGCCATGCCCACAGAACCAGTTGTTAAGAAATTTGAATCCCACCCCTGATCCAAGGGTTATTTTTCAAGTAGCGTGAAGTATGCCTAATGTATAAAGCTTCACTCTGAAGATGGTATGATTAGAGTGGAGACCAGCCTACTGTACAGCTGGGTGGGTGGGTGTTTTTCATTCTGGTTAAAATTGACAGGATGTTTTATTTTCCTATAGACCTCAGTCCCTTAATCCTGGCTGCTAACTTTGAATCCACTAGGAGAAGAACCAATTTATCAAAGGCTACAGAGTTATGGCTCTGCACACAATGTCTGACTTGTCTATGAACAGGTGGTGTCAAGCCTTAAACAATGCATTATGGATGTAGAACAGCAGTGGGATTTGTCATCTCAGTCCAAATATATATATATATATATATATATATAAATAGCCGGTCTGCTTTTTTTTTTTAGACCAGCAAGGTATTTAAACCAAATAACCATCCCTAAATTGAGGACTAATATTTCACTTTCAACAGCTGCCCTTGAAGAAAAACTCAGAAAAACATGTTATTATTCGAGATTCTGTCCTTGTGGCTTACAGAAGTACTGAAAATACAATCCATTGTAATGTTGTACTACCCAATTTATAAAAAGGTATGGCTATGTTTTATTATGCCCACCTATTAATTAAATTTCTGGGTCATTCAGACTTTACATACAGTTGCTGTTAGCTGACCAATATAATTTAGTTTCTGTGTGTCCAGTCTATAAAATCTGTTATAACCAACCCTACTAATTATTTATTGTTGTTTACTTTGATCAAGTTTCCATCATTTCTTTAAGCAAAATGTCGCCATTGACCTTAGTAATGGACAGAAAGCAACCCATAAGTACAAAGCCATTGTGAGTTTGGGAAAGAAAGCCTCATGAAGAGAAAGTTAGAGTACATAAAATTCTGTTCCATGGGAACCACAGAAGATTCAATTCCCCAATTTGCTGAGCCAAAACAACGTTGACATTAACTATTGTTTCAGATTGTGGAATCACTCTGATTCAACAATTCAGACATTTTCATTTGGATTCAAGGGCGTCTCCATTCAAAACATATAGTAGTTCCATTTGAAAATTCTCTGCACAGGAGATGATGATGATGATGACTTGAAAATTCATTTCCAAAGGCTGATTCAATCAATCTGCCTTTCTTTACAACTTCTGGCGTAATTTTGAATCAAAATGATATGTCCCAAAGCTCCAACAAAGATGCTCTTCCATATAAAAACATATAGCTGGTGGAATTGGGTATGTCTAGTTTAATGAAAAGAAGGATGGGGTGACACAATAGCAGCCTTCCAATATCTCAGGGGCTGCCACAAAGAAGAGGGAGTCAAGCTATTCTCCAAAGCACCTGAAGGTAGGACAAGAAACAATGGATAGAAACCTACGAAATAAAAAAAAAAAAAACCAGCCTGGAATTAAGGATAAATTTCTTGGCAATTAGAACAATTAATCATTGGGACAACTTGCCTCCAGAAGTTGTGAATGCTCCAACACTGGAAATTTTTAAAAAGATGTTGGATAACCATTTGTCTGAAGTGGTGTAGGGTTTCCTGCCTAAGCAGGGGGTTGGACTAGAAGACCTCCAAGGTCCCTTCCAACTCTATTATTCTATATGCCAGGACACAGAGGTGTTATTCATAGCCCTGGGATATCTAAATATGTACCTCAATGCGGTTTCATTGTTTGACGAAATACTTGGTGGGAAGTGCAGGAGTAAAGAGGGTGAGAAAGCCAATGGCTGCTGAGTAAGCACCACTGCTCTTCTCATACTGAAAAATAGTCCAGCTTTGGGCATCTGGACCATTGGTTGTCTCTGTCCGACCCACTTGAGGTCCATCAAAAATTAGAAATCAAATATAAATAAGTGTACAGCATGCATACAGTACAACGGCATTGCTTTTATTTTGAAGACGACTGCTATTTTTTTCCCCAAATTATGCCTTTGCCTTTATAGCCCTCTTGATTTGGCCCTTCACAACAGTCCCAGTTTCTCATGTGGTAGCTTGGAAAAATTAATTGTCCACCCCGCCATAGATGAAACTAGCAATACCAATAGCACTTAGACTTATATACAGCTTCACAGTGTTTCACAGCCCTCTCTAAGCGGTTTGCAGAGTCAGCATAATTGCCCCCAACAATCTGGGTCCTCGTTTTACCCACCTTGGAAGGATGGAAGGCCGAGTCAACCTTGAGCCTGGTGAGATTTGAACTGCCAAATTGCAGACAGCCGGCAGTCAGCAGAAGTAGCTTGCAATACTGCACTCTGACCACTGTGCCACCGTGGCTCTTAAGAAATTAAGGGGGGGGAGTGACCCCATGAACTATTTTGGTCACTGTTGAAATACCAGTTTGAGCAAGAATCCCTTCAACCCTTCGATTGTTTGGTTATACAGCAGACTCAGCTGTGCTTATGATTTATCAGTACCATAAATACACAGGTAAAATGATCTATAGCCACTGAGAACACACCCAAGGCTATTTACATGTCTGGAATTTTAAAGTTTGCTGCAAATCTTCAAGCAGACATGAATCAATCCCCCAAGCATGGGCAAACAACCTCTGACCCCAGGATTCAAAGGATCACTCTGTCAGAAAAGAGATTACGCAAATAGAAGCCTTGTTAAACTCATAAATTGCCATCTTAATGGCTACCAACAAGCACAAATCTATGAAACTATCTTAAGATTGCTAGACCCTGCCTTTTTTCTTTCTTTTTTTTTTAATAAAGAAGCATACAAATAGTCTTTGAATTACAAGTGTTTGTTTAGCCACCATTCTAAGTTACAGCAGCACTGGGGGGGGAAAAGTAGCTTGCCAGTGGTCCTCACACTTACGACCATTCCTCACACTTTTGGCCATCAAGAGCGTCTGTAAACCGCTTAGAGAGGGCTTTAAAAAGCATTGCAAAGCAGTATATAAGTCTGAATGCTATTGCTATTGTAATTTAAACCTCACTTTCATCCCAAAATCAACAGGCAAGCAATTTAACCCCATCTTCAATATTGAGAATCACAAGGGCAATATTACAATGTTGTTTTTGTTTTCCAAATTTGAAACCTTTTAACCTTAAATGATGATTAGGGGACTGGAAGCTAAAACATTTGAAGAACGGTTGCAGGAACTGAGTATGGGCTAGGGGAGACATGATAGTAGGGTTCCAATATCTCAGGGGCTGCCCCAAAGAAGAGGGAGTCAAGCTATTCCCCAAAGCCCCTGAGGGCAGGACAAGAAGCAATGGGTGGAAACTAATCAAGGAGGGAAGCAACTTAGAACTGAGGAGGAATTTCCTGGCAGAACAATTAACCAGGGCAACAACTTGCCTCCAGAAGTTGTGGATGCTTCAATACCGGAAGTTGTTGTTGTTGTTTTTTAAAGATGTTGGAAAACCATTTGTCTGAAGTGGTATAGGGTTTCCTGCCTAAGCAGGGGGTTGGACTAGGAGACCTCCAAGGTCCCTTCCAACTCTGTTATTCTGTTCTATTCTGCATTCTATTCTATTGTATTCTGCATTCTAATCTAATCTAATCTATTCTAAATTATTGCTGATTTTAATGTCAATTTCACTGATTATATGGTCCGCTGGCCAGAGCCCCTCTCGGAGGGAGATGGGGAGGTGAAGAAGTATGAAATATAAATAAATATTCTGGTGTGGAAATGCTTTAGTAGGGGGCAATTGGGTTGACCTAACTGAAGTATTTCAAATTGGGAAGTTGTTTGTAGGTACACTTGGGAGATTCTGCACTGGAGACCTCTCTGTGTGTGTGTGTGTGTGTGTGCGTGCGTGTGTGTGTGTGTTTATTTATTAGATTTGTATTGCTGCCTATTCGCCATGGCTGTTCTTCCCCTCCTGGAATGCCACAGAGTTACTCCTGTGGTGTAGGGTGTCCTGCCTAGGCAGGGGGTTGGACTAGAAGACCTCCAAGGTCCCTTCCAACTCTGTTATTCTATTCTATTCCTTGACTTACGTCCATAACCAAGCCCAACATTTCAGTTGCAGAGACAGTTGTTAAGCGAGTTTTGACCCATTCCCATTATATGATCTTTCTTGCCACCCTCGTTTAAGTGACTCAGAAGGTCATAAAGTGGGGGGGGGGGTTGTCATATGACCCCGGGACACAGCAACCATCATAAATAGGAGTCAGCTGCCAAGCCTCTCTAAACAATAACATCGTGAGACACACACACACACACCCCGAGGATGCTGCAGCCAGAAGTGAGGGAAGTGAGGCGGTGAGTCCCTTGTTTCAGGGCTGCTGTAACGTTGAAACGGTCCCGAAACGAACTATCGTTTAAGTGTGACGAGACTCCAGGAAGGGCTTCTCAAAAGAGGCTTGTGGGGGAAGGAAAGGAACCTCTGGATGGCCTTCAGAGCCCGGGAGGGGTGGGGGGGAGGGTGAGCCAGGAGCAGAGAGCGCGTGCGCGAGCCCAAATTGACCGCAGCTGTCAAGAAGGCGCGGCCCCTTCGGGCTCGTGCATGGGGGGGGGGGGGGTGAGGCTCCTTTTTCTCTCCCTTCGGCGCCTTTTCCTCGGCGCCCAGCAGGTTGAACCCCGCGAGCAAGGGAGGAAGCGTGGAAAAGGGCGGGACGGGGGGGGCGCGGGAGAGGCGTGGAAAAGCGCGGCTAAGGGAAAAGAGGGCGGCGCCCAGGGAAAGTTTGGGAGCGCACGTGCGCTTCGGGAGCAGCCACAGGCGGCTGAGGAGGAGGAGGAAAGGGAGAGGAAAGGGGGAGAGGAAGAGGAGGAAAGGAGGTGGACGAGAGGAGAGAAGAAGGAAAGGAGAGGAAAAGGAAGAGAGGAGGAGAGGAGAAGGAGGAAGGAAGAAAGGGAGAGGAAAGGAGGAGAGGAAGAGGACGAGAGGAGAGGAGAGAAGAACGAAAGGAGAGGAAAAGGAAGAGAGGAGAAGGAGGAAAGAGGAAGAGGAGGAAAGGAGAACGAGAGGAGGGAAGAACGAAAGGAGAGGAAGAAGGGGAAAGGAGGAGAGGAGAAGGAGGAAGGAAGAAAGGGAGAGGAAAGGAGGAGAGGAAGAGGACGAGAGGAGAGAAGAACGAAAGGAGAGGAAAAGGAGGAAAGGAGAAGGAGGAAAGAGGAAAGGAGGCGAGGAAGAGAAGGAGGAAAGGAGGAGGACGAGAGGAAGAGGAGGAGGAAAGGGGGAGAACGAGAGGAGGAAATGGAGAGGAGGACGGAGAGGTGTGGCAGAAGAAAGGTGCAAAAGAGAAGGAGGAAAGGAAGAGAGGAAAGGCAGAAGGCGTAAAGGAGGAGGAGGAGGAGAAGAAGGCGAGGCCAGGAGGCTGAGCGGGTCCGCAGGGCAGAGCGGGCCGGGCGAAGGCACTTACTTGCGTCCCGTCCACCAGCCGCCCGGCCATGGCTGCGCTTGTCGGAGGGGCAGGCGGGGCGAGGGGCGCGGCCGGCCAGCTGCGCGTGGCCTCCCGGCTGAAGCCCTTGCTGGGATGCCGCTTCTTGAAGGCGGTCAGCTGATCGGCAGGCGGAAGAGCTGCGGCCGGCGCTAGGCGAACGAGCACTGCACTTCGCGACGGGCGGGGGGGGGGGTGAAGAGAGCCCGGGGAAGGGGACCAGACGGATGGCCTCAGGGGGCTCCGTCCAGGCTCAGCTGGGGGGGGCAGTCAAGATGGAGATGCCCCTGCCTCCTCCCCCCCCCAACCCGCCTCTCAAAATTTTTCAAAAGTTGGTGACTGCCAATCAGAAGAGAGGACCAGGGATGGTCCTTTCAATGACACGGCTAGTCCTCGACTTACAATGGCTCATTTAGTGACCGTTCCAAGCTACAAGGGCACTGAGGAAAGGGACTTAAGACCGTTTTTTCACACTTAATGACCGGTTGTGGGGGGGTTTTTTGCACTTAGGACCATTTTTCCCACTTAACGACCATTGCAGTATCCTCAGGGTTCCATGATCAAAATTTGGTCTCTCGGCTATTGACTCACATTTATGACAGTTGCAGTGTCCCGGAGGAGTGGCAATGGGGGCAAAAAAAAAAAAAAAACCTCACTGGACAAACATCTCGCTTAACAACCAAAAGGTTGTGGCCGTTCGTTTGAGGACTTACCTGTATGGCAAAGAGGAGGAAGCACAACTGGCAGCTGCTTTTTTTTCCGCCAAACTCGTCTCAAAACTCACCTGCCAGAAGGCTCACGATCCACCTGTCCAAAGGGGCAACTTTGTAAGAGCTCAGAGAACTGTAATGATGGTATCAGGCACCGTCTGCGGGGATGAAGGCTTGCAAAAAGCCCTGAGCCGGGGTAAAGGAGGAGAAGAAAGAGGAGGAAAGGAAGAGGAGAAGAACAGAAGGAGGAAAGGAAAAGGAGAGGAGGAGGAAAGGAAAAAGGAGGAAGAGAAGGAGGAAAGGAAAAAGGGAAAGGAGGAAAGGAAGAGGAGAGGAAGAAAAAAAGGAAAGGAAAAAGGAAAGGAAGAGGAGAAGGAGGAAAGGAAGGAGGAAAGGAACTCACTGGGTTGTGAAAAAAATAGGAAAAAATGAGAATTATGTATGTTCGTCACATTTATAAAGTAATAAAAGCAGGATAAAAATAAAATAAAAAATAAACTACATGGACGTTCCTGGAAATGAAACTGGATTGAGCAAAGTTGTACTTTTCCTCATTTGGCATCTCAAAACATTAAAACCAAGGCCATCCAACAAGCCCCAGTTATGTAAAAAATATCATGTTCCTCTCATGTGACACATTTCTTCTTTTTTTCTTTTTCTTTTTTGCAATGTGACAGGAGGGAAGAAACCACTGAAACAATTGTTGCAATCAAAACTCTTGGTTTTGTCCATCAACAACCACCCATTCCCAACTAAGGTAGTATCCCCAACAGACTGCACCAGTTCAAAAATGGGTAACCGATCTTTATTAATTGACTTCTGACTAAGGCTGTTCAATAAATCAGGCCATTTCTTTACAACCCTGTGGAATCTGCACCTGATTTTCTCCATTTATAAGTATCCCATCTCCTGAACTGCCACCATTTTAGAAGATCTTTTAAGAGGAAAGGTGCTTTGTTGTTACCTCTCATAGAATCCAAGTGGCATTTTTAGGTCCAGATGCCTGTAGTTGTGAGATATACAAGGTCGCCGGACCAACTAAAAATTATCCTAAATGCCTTGATAATCCAGCAAGAAGATATGTGATATTACAACCTCCCAGAAAGCAAGCAGATCTTGATTTTGTCAAATTTGGATGAAGATTAGGGGAAATGTCCATAAGTCTGAGTTATCTTGTAAAAGAAGGAAAAACTCATAAAGGAAATAAAAAATACTGTATTCATCTACCTCATCTACAACTGTTTTACATTATAAACAGACTGTGATTTGCATTTAATTAACCATTTTTGTTTTAGATTAACTTGAACGCACATTAGTCCTTGATTGTTCAATATATTCAATCAAAATTATTTTTTTGTTTTTCTGGAAGGTAAATCTGTATAAATACCCTAGATAGTTTCAAGTAAGGCCTCCAATTTCTCAGACTATAAATAAAGACTTTATTATAAATACACAGGACTCCTTAGAAGCAGTGCAAACATTTTAATCAGCTCTTAGAAGTACTTGGCATTAAAGCAGGAGAAAAACCCCAACACTTTGTATTTAGGAATTGTATTTGTCGTTGCTTTCATTTGTAGATAAATTATAGATAAAGCAGAGTTAATTGTTCTGTCAGGAAATATCTCCTTAGTTCTAGGTTGCTTCTCTCCTTGATTAGTTTCCATCCATTGCTTCTTGTCTTGCCTTCTGGTGCAATTAATTTCACATTAATTTCAATTAAGTTCACAGGGTTTATCTAACAGTTATGAAGATAATGACAAGATTCCTGTATACAGGAGAGCAGTAATAAAGAAACTATTCTGAAATAACTCCTGTTGTCATTCTTGGTTCCTTTTGGGCCTAACAGGTTTCCTGTATGTTATATCTCGAGATCAGTTCAGAATGGAAAGAATGACCTCTATACCAGGTCTTATTAGCAGTTCTCTAATGTTCATAAGAGATGCAGTGGCTCAGCAGCTAAGATGTTGAGCTTGTCAATCAAAAAGGTTGGCAGTTCGGCGGTTTGAATCCCTAATGCCATGGAACGGAGTGAGCTCCCGTTCCTTGTCCCAGCTTCTTCCAACCTAGCAGTTCGAAAGCATGTAAAAGTGCAAGGGGAAAAATAGGAATCATTTTGGTGGGAAGGGAAGAGTGTTCCGTGAGCCTTCGGTGTTTAGTTATGCCGGCCACATGACCATACAGATATCTTCAGACAGCTCTGGCTCTTTGGCTTTGTAAGGGAGATGAACACAGCACCCTAGAGTTGGAAATGACTAGTATGGATGAGCGAGGGGAACTTTTATCTTTTTTAATGTTGATAGTGCAAAATCTGTCCATGGAAAATCAAATGGAGGTGATCTTTTCTAGGAATATTATGAAATGCAACATTCTCAGGAAGAAGGAGCTATTAAATGTTTTAGAAATTCTACTTTATATGCAATATTAAGTGTAAATCCAGCATGAACCCATATCCTGAAATAGAAGAATCTGTCCATGACACACTTGCAGAGAAATGCTTATTAATGCTTGGTTATATATTTTTTTCTTTCTCAGTGCATAGAAAGTACACATTAATTTATCTTCTACTTTGCTGACTTTCTCAAATATTATTCACTCTGCTTTATCTATAATTTATCTACAAATGAAAGCAATGACAAATACAATTCCTAAATACAAAGTGTTGGGGTTTTTCTCCTGCTTTAATGCCAAGTACTTCTAAGAGCTGATTAAAATGTTTGCACTGCTTCTAAGGAGTCCTGTGTATTTATAATAAAGTCTTTATTTATAGTCTGAGAAATTGGAGGCCTTACTTGAAACTATCTAGGGTATTTATACAGATTTACCTTCCAGAAAAACAAAAAAATAATTTTGATTGAATATATTGAACAATCAAGGAGTAATGTGGGTTCAAGTTAATCTAAAACAAAAATGGTTAATTAAATGCAAATCACAGTCTGTTTATAATGTAAAACAGTTGTAGATGAGATAGATGAATACAGTATTTTTTATTTCCTTTATGAGTTTTTCCTTCTTTTACAAGATAACTCAGACTTATGGACATTTCCCCTAATCTTCATCCAAATTTGACAAAATCCAGATCTGCTTGCTTTCTGGGAGGTTGTAATATCACATATCTTCTTTCTTCTTTCCTTCCTTCCTTCCTTCCTTCCTTCCTTCCTTCCTTCCTCCCTCCCTCCCTCCCTCCCTCCCTCCCTCCTTCCTTCCTAATTTGTATGCCTCCCATTTCACTGTCAAGTGATTTTGATACTTTAAGAATAAAAATATCTGGTAGGAAAAATTGTATCCTTGGGAATGGATCAAAAGTGATCAGTTGAAGGCAAACCTTCAGGAGGAAGATATAAAATGTACCCTATACATAACCTTAGTAGAGAAAGTCACGTTTTTTGGCTTTTTTACAGCAACTGATATCACTCCCAACTATGATAAGAGTGTAGTTAAGAACAGGTCAACATCTCTTCTCTAGCAAACAATTATAATGATGCAAACTACAATGAACACATAATGCACGTGTGTTCTTAATGATAGAAATCTGTCCTCAGGGTCTTCCCAAAAAATTCTTCTGTGTCAAGACTAGAAATTTTAATAAGAAAATCTTGAAAAACCTCAACATTTCATTGGGTGAAGTTATTAAAACATGCAAATGCATTCAGAGGCAAGAAATCAAAATAGTTGTAGGGTAAGCTGTCCATGGATGCAAAACTGCCATTTTGGAGATCGCTGAAGGCAAAGCCATTAGAAAACTGAATGTGCCTCCATACATTTGAAACAGGAAGGCTTGGAAGGAGGGGTCATAAAAATCAAGTTGTGACGATTGCGTGATGGAAGCCCCAGGCCTCCTTCCATCGTGGAGTTGGCATTGTGTTCATTTTTTTTTTCAAACTGCTCCTCCCAGGAGGGTCCTGGACCAAAAAGACCAGAGCAGGTTGTGTGGTGGAATAAAGTCTAGAGTCACAGAATGGAAGCTCTCTTCCCTGGGAAGCAAAGAGACAAGATAGCTTGGAATCTTCAATATGCAAGAAAAGGATGAAGGCGACCAACTCTAGCAGTCGGAACATGGAACACAGAATAACAGAGTTGGAAAGGACCTTGGAGGTCATTTAGTCCAACCTCCTGCTTGGGCAGAAACCCTCTACCATTTTAGACAAAAAGCTGTCCAGTCTCTTTTTAAAAACCTCCAATGTTGGAGGATTCACAACTATCATAGTTGGGAGTGATATCAGTTGCTGTAAAAAAGCCAAAAAACGTGACTTTCTCTACTAAGGTTATGTATAGGGTACATTTTATATCTTCCTCCTGAAGGTTTGCCTTCAACTGATCACTTTTGATCCATTCCCAAGGATACAATTTTTCCTATTACATATTTTTATTCTTAAAGTATCAAAATCACTTGACAGTGAAATGGGAGGCATACAAATTAGGAAGAAAGGAGGGAGGGAGGGAGGAAGGAAAGAAGGAAGGAAGGAAGGAGGGAGGGAGGGCGGGAGGGCGGGAGGAAGGAAAAGAAGGAAGGAAGGAAAGAAAAGGAAGGAAGGGAGGAAAGGAAGGAAGGAAGGAAGGAGGGGGAGGAAGGAAGGAAGGAAGGAAGGAAGGAAGGAAGGAAGGAAGGAAGGAAGGAAGGAAGGAAGGAAGGAAGGAAGGAAGGAAGGAAGGTGGGAGGAAAGGAAGGAGGGAGGGAGGGAGAAAAGGAAGGAGGGAGGGAGGGAGAGAAAGAAGGAAGGGAAGGAAGGAAGGAAAGAAAGAAAGAAAAGGAAGGAAGGAAGGAAGGAAAGGAAGGAGGAAGGAAAGGAAGGAAGGGGGAGGAAAGGAAGGAGGGGGAGGAAGGAAGGAAGGAAGGAGGAAAGGAAGGAAGGTGGGAGGAAAGGAAGGAGGGAGGGAGGGAGAAAAGGAAGGAGGGAGGGAGGGAGGGAGAGAAGGAAGGAAGGAAGGAAGGAAGGAAGGAAGGAAAGAAAGAAAAGGAAGGAAGGAAGGAAGGAAGGAAGGAAGGAAGGAAGGAAAGGAAGGAGGAAGGAAAGGAAGGAAGGGGGAGGAAAGGAAGGAGGGGGAGGAAGGAAGGAAGGAAGGAGGAAAGGAAGGAAGGTGGGAGGAAAGGAAGGAGGGAGGGAGGGAGAAAAGGAAGGAGGGAGGGAGGGAGAGAAAGAAGGAAGGGAAGGAAGGAAGGAAGGAAGGAAGGAAGGAAGGAAGGAAGGAAGGAAAGAAAGAAAAGGAAGGAAGGAAAGGAAGGAGGAAAGAAAGGAAGGAAGGGGGAGGAAAGGAAGGAGGGGGAGGAAGGAAGGAAGGAGGAAAGGAAGGAAGGTGGGAGGAAAGGAAGGAGGGAGGGAGGGAGAAAAGGAAGGAGGGAGGGAGGGAGAGAAAGAAGGAAGGAAGGAAGGAGGAAGGAAAGAAAAGGAAGGAAGGGAGGAAAGGAAGGAAAGGAAGGAGGAAGGAAAGGAAGGAAGGAAGGGGGAGGAAAGGAAGGAGGGGGAGGAAGGAAGGAAGGAAGCTGGGAGGAAAGGAAGGAGGGAGGGAGGGAGAAAAGGAAGGAGGGAGGGAGGGAGAGAAAGAAGGAAGGAAGGAAGGAAGGAAAGAAAAGGAAGGAAGGAAGGAAAGGAAGGAAGGGGGAGGAAAGGAAGGAGGGGGAGGAAGGAAGGAAGGAGGAAAGGAAGGAAGGTGGGAGGAAAGGAAGGAGGGAGGGAGAGAAAGAAGGAAGGAAGGAAGGAAGGAAGGAAGGAAGGAAGGAAAAGGAAGGAAGGGTGGAAAGGAAGGAGGGGGAGGAAGGAAGGAAGGAGGAAAGGAAGGAAGGAGGGAGGGAGGGAGGAAAGGAAGGGAGGAGGGAGGGAGGGAGGGAGAGAAAGAAGGAAGGAAGGAAGGAAGGAAGGAATTTTTGTAAATTATGGGTGCTCCATCACTGGAGGTTTTCCAGAACAGCTTGGACAACTATTGACTGAAATGATACAGAAAGGAAGGAATTCCTGCATAGGGTGAGTGAATTCTTTTTCAATCTGAAAGAAACTTAAGATTGTGGGCAACTCAGAAAAGCCATCTTGGAGAAACAGAACTGAAAGATAAACCAGGAACAGCCATACCATTTAGGAAAACAAGATTTCTAGAACTAAAAAGCTATTGGCTTCCTGCCTTACAGTAGCAAATTTAGCCAAGCAGAGTCAGCTCACTATCTGAGGAAAATCCTTTTACATTTAAAAATATATATTCAAGGAATGGCAGACAATTAAAAGCATGAAACGACATATGTAAACGATAATCCCCAGAATTTCTACTAATAGCCAACACTGCCTTTTCTAATTCTCTGTGCTCCCACAGCATTTTGTTTCGAAATGGGGGCTAATTCCCCCCAACCCGGCTAACTTGGGCAGGAAGCAGCTTTGACAAGTGAAATATAGCTTGTTTCCTTCTCCTGTCCTGCTGAGGATTTTGTGTCCTCTTTCTCTAGAAGTTTCTCCACTCTTGGAGAGGGTTCTTCCCCCCCCCCCTTTTTTTTTTCTTTTCTTTTTGGGACTCTTAGTGCTGCACATCAAAGTCATAGCAACATTTTTTATTTTTTTTTATGAAGACCGCAAATGAATCAACTTCCTTTTGCTAGGCTGCGACTGGCCAAATATTGCAATTGCATCAGTTAACTGTCATTAGAAGGATCTTTTCAAGGCATAAGTGCTTCCTGCCCCAGTTCCAGAAGTCACTTCGACTTTGCTTGTTATTTAGGCACTAAAACGACCTTGAATTAAGTTTGACTCCTGGGATTGAACGAACACAGCCTTGGAGTGTTCTTGGCAGTCGGATAGGTGTGGTTTGGCTCTGCTTTTTTTGCTAGACTGGCTTGTAGCCTAAGATTCCCCGGTGGGCGCCCATACAGTTATTAATCAGGCCTGAGCCTGCTTAGCTTCAGGGGACAGCCAAGATAATCCAGGGCCTGCCCCTATTGCCAAAAATAATGAAATCTCACCACTGCTCTGTAGCAGTGGTGGAATTCAAAAAAAATTTCACTGCCTGTTCTGTGGGTGTGGCTTGATGGGTGTGGCATGGCTTAGCGGGCGTGGCAGGGGAAGGATACTGTAAAATTTCCATTCCTTCCACACTCCTGGGGGAAGATTACTGCAAATCCCATTCCTTTCTTTTCCATTAAATTTTATTTAGATTTAAAAATTTTAAAAAACATAAAACTTTATACATCATTATATCAACAAGACATTTTTTACATTTCCTTATCCTTCTATATACAAATGTCTTTCATTATATAATTTTGACTTAATATATAAATAAATATAGATAGATATGAATATAGATTTTAGCATTTATATAATTTCTTATTCTTTACCTAATTGTAATCCTAATTCATTTGTCATAATATTTTTGGTAATGTTTTTTTTTAAAAAAAATCCATACTCTTAAAGTCTTTTTCTTGATTCACTATCATATTAAAGTCACCTACCAAATATATATTCTCATATTCCAGTTCTGAGTTTCTCACAAGTATTTGTATGTGGATCTTTGGTTATTCGGGTTTTCTCCCACATAAGATTGGAAGTACCTAGGCAACGTTTTGATGAAGTCTCATTCATCATCTTCAGGCTTGTGTCTTCAGCTTTGTGCTTCTCAGAGTAACTGAGTAATTACTCTGAGAAGCACAAAGCTGAAGGCACAAGCCTGAAGATGATGAATGAGACTTCATCAAAACATCGCCTAAATACTTCCAATTCTATGCAGGAGAAAACCTGAATAACCAAAGATCCACATACAAATACCCGCGAAAACCTCAGAAAACACAGACACACAGACACACACACACACACACACACACAGACACACACACACACACACACACACATATATATATATATATATATTCATATATATATATATATTCATTCTTAAGTTTTCGTGGATACTTACATGTATGGCATTCAGCTTTGTTCAGGTATTTTCCCACGTCATAGTAGTTGTGCTTTTAAAGTTGTAGCAACGTTTTGGCAGAATCTCATCTGCCATCATACACACACACACACACACACACATACACAATTTGTTAGATAATTTTTCCTGTTTCTCATTTGGTGCAATCAAATGGGGGGGGAAATGCAAATCCCATTCCTCCCCACAACAGTAACCTGCTTTCCAGCTCCGTTCTCCTGTGCAGGGCAACCAAAGAAGACCCAGCCAATCAGCTGGGACTCGGGAGGCAGAGCATACATGGGGGTGGGTGTCAGAGTATATTCATGAACTGGAATAGAGCTTACTAACAAGGTCAGCCAATCAGAGCTGAATTGAGGGCTGAAACTTAGAGAATCTGGGCGTGGTTTATCTCTGTTCTGTGCTCAGCTCTAAAGTGAAAGAGAAACTAACTAACTAGCTTGCTTGCTGAAAACTAGAGTTCTGCTCTGAAACTGTAACATGTCTGCTACTGTTTGAGTCTGCTCCATGTTGGAGAAATCTACAACTGGTATTGTAAAGTTTACTTCATATGTTTATAAAGAAGTTAAACGAAGCCTCGGTCATCTGTGTTTACTTTTCTGGCGCTGAATTTATGCTGCAATACTCTGAAAGGTGGGGCCAATCAGAAGTGGGATTTGCTGGTTCTCTGAACCACCCCAAATTTCCGTTACTGGTTCTCCAGAACTGGTCAGAACCAGCTGAATATACCACCTCTGATGGATAAGTTGAAACTGAGAAATATCCTTATGGCAGCAATGGTGTAGATCAGAAGTGTCAAACTCAACTTCATTGAGGGGTGCATCGGGGTTGTATTGGATCTTGGGGGGGGGGTCACAATAGGCATGGCCAGCCCGACATCACTCATGTTGGGGGCACGTGATGGCCAAGAGCTAAGGTAGCATTTTCCTGAGACCCTCCCTCCCTCTCATTACAATCTCCTTCCTTCCTTCCTCCCCTCCTTCCTTTCCCCCTTTTCTTCTTTTTCCTTCCCTCTTCCTTCTCCTTCCCTCTTCCTTCCCCCTTTTCCTTATTTTTTTCCTTCCTTGCTCTCTTCCCACCTTCCCTTTTTTTTCTTTTGTCTTTCCTCTTTCCCTTCCTCCTTTCCTGTCCCCTCTTGCATGCTCAAATGCAAAAGGAGGAACACTTCTCCTTTTGTTTTGTTTTCAGTTTGTTTTGATTGCCTTCTGCCAGCAAAAACGGAGCTCAGGGAGGGCCATGTGTGGCCCCAACACACCATTTTCACCTGTGACAGCCTCCTGCAGCCCTCTGCCAGCAAAAACGGAGCTTGGGGGTACATGTGGTCTCCTCCCCACCCAGCTCCTTTTTTGCTGACAGAGGCACTGCAGGACAGATCTAAGTACCTTGTGGGCTGGATCTGATCCATGGGCCTTGAGTTTGACACCCCTAACATAGACAAAAGAAGCTTTATTGTATAGAGGCTGTCATGCCCCTGTTGGACTCTGACTCTGAGGGAGAGGAGGAACAACCAACAGGGAATGGAAGAGTGGCTCCGGAGGTTGCGAAGGAGGCTGGGAAAGGGCAGAAGCCAGCTGGGCAGTCAGAAGAGGACCCAGGCTCATCCCCTCTCCATCCTAGGTCACGCAGGGAGGAGAGGATAATGGAGAAATGTGAATGGTGTGGTCTATGGGGGAGGAAAGGGCCTTGATCCCCTTCATGGTCTGCAGCTGTGAGAACTATTTAAAAGGACAGACTGCGCATGAGCCAGTGCTGGAAACAAAGCGTGAAAATATTAGTAGTCTGTCTGTTCCTGAGTTTGGCAGCCTTCCCAGTATGTGTATTCCAATATATGTAGATGTCTTCAAGCCCTTATCTTGCCTGTTTTCCTTAATTGCTTCAGTGTGGTTTGTGTTGTTTTTTCTAGTTATAATTTATAGATATTTTTAGTGTGAACGGCATGTCCTCCTTTTTGCAACTGTTTGTGGGGGAGTTTTTTGTTTCCATTCAAGGATATTTGGAGCTTGAAAGCCAAGTTGAATGAATTAAGGGGTCTTCACCTGTTTTTGTGCCTGTGTTTATTTTGTATCCCATCCTAGGTCATCACAGAGGCTTTTTCATGAAACTTCAAACTCAGAACTGAAGAAGTTTCTCGGAGGAGAAGCAAAACATTTTCAAAGAAAACCCAGAAAATCCAGTTGCCTCTTGGGAAAAAAAAAAAAAGCACCTTTGGCACAACCACAACCTGGAGGACTGAGAATCTCCCTAGACATTCAAACTCAGAAACACATGATTGAGACAGGATAATGCATTATGTATTTCTGCATAGCACTAGAAGTTGAGTTACAGCAGGGGTGTCAAACAGCCCCTGGCCTGATTGTGTCACGTTCTAGCCATACCCACCCCCGATTTAGCGAAGGGGAAAACAGTTGTGATGACGTCCGCTGACAACAACGTGTCATCGTGAGTTTGACACCCCTGGGTTAGACAAATGGGCATTCTTCCCCTCCTGGAATGCCATATAATTAGTCCTTGACTTACGACCATAATTGATCTAAGACAGTTGTTTAAATGAGTTTTGACCCATTTTATGATCTTTCGTGCCACCATGGTTAAATGAATCATTGCAGTTGTTAAGTTAGTAGCAGAGCTGTTCAATGAATCTGACTTCCCCATGGACTTCGCTTGTCAGGGGGTTGCAAAAAGTGATCCTATGATCCCAGCACACTGCAACTGTCATAAATATGAGTCAATTGCCAAGTATCTGAATTTAGATTACATGACCATGGGAATGTTTAACCGGCAACAGTGGTTAAGTGTGAAAAACCATAAGTCAGCTTTGTGGTAACTTCAAACGGTCACTAATCCAGTGGTTCTATGTCAAGGACTTCCTCTATTATGCTATCCTCCAATCTAGTTGATTGGGAGGGGGTGGCAAACAGATAAAAGAAACAACTTCAACCAACACAATTCTGTACTTGTCCAAATCCATTGAACAGCCTGGTGGAAGGAATAACCATGAAGGTTTCACACACATAGTATAAATGGTAGAAAAATCTTGGGAGATGGAGGTGCACACAAACTGTAACTTGAAATCCAAACAAACCAAATTGAAATAATTAGTTTGGCAGGGCAGGAGCAGGAATTTCAGACTTGAAAGCATGGAAAAACTCACACAGTTGAGAAGACACCAGGAACACAGATAAACCACAATGATACAAGATAAAGTCATGTTTGCTCCCAACAGCCTGCTGCACATACCTTGTCTTTTTTATAAACTGTGTTCCCAGCTGCAGCTAATAAAGGGAATCAGGGCCCTTTCCTCCCCCATAAACCATGAAACCCACGTTGCTCTCTTCCCCATTCCTCCCTGCGTGCCCTAGGATGAAGAGGGGGTGGGCCTGGGTCTTCCTCTTAACTCCCTGTCCCTTGTTCTACCTCTCCCCTGCTCTGTCCTGTCAGACTTTGCCCTTCCCCAGTTTCTTCCACAGCCAATGGAGCCACAGTCCCGCTCCCTGTCAGTTGTTTGGCTTCCTCCTCCGAATCAGATTTCAACAGGGTCATGACACGGAGGGAAAGGTGCTGCCTTATCTGAATGGCTTAGCTCAAGTCTAAATGCAGTAGAACGACAGGAAACAACCATAATCCGTTCCATGAATTTGGTTGTTCACTCAATTTGGAGATGACTAGAAGCACATGCATATGAAAAAAAAAATGGTACGGCGTGGAAGAGGGAAATCAGCATGGCTGTGTTTGGTTGCCACCCGAGTATTTGTTCATGACCAGAGGTAAGAAAATTTGGTCATCACCCAATTTGGTCACCCATTACAATTTCCTCACCCATTACAGAGGTCCTGCTGTACTGGGTGAGAAAGAAGCTCAAGGGGGAAGCTCCCAAGCTTCTCAGGTTGTAAAGGATACAGTGAGAAAGATGTACTTTCAGCCTTTGAAGAATATGTTAATGTAGCCTTACATTAGGGTCCCATCAGCTTGGTTGTGTTTCCTGTTTAGTCTACCTTGGAAGGCTGACATCAATAGTGCAGGGGGGGGGAATGAGAGGATACCTGTCAACTCATGAAATATTTCTAAAGGTCATTTTAGAATTACCAGCAGAAAGGGAGGGGGGAAAGGGGTTTGAAAGAGCAGTGCAGCAGCTTGGAAATCGAAAGAGCATTCCATGCATAGTTTTTCAGAGATAGTAACTAGGTGACTGAATTTTCTGCCACACAAAAATCTAACTGGAGAGCATGATTGATGACTCTTGGCTATGGATGTGTCTCATTGGAGAATATGAATTAAGATACACCCAGGAGGTGGTGGGGGAAAACCAGGGTCAAGGGTGACAGTGAATTATGCATCTCAGAGTCAGCTATGCCCAGGTCATGCCAACATGTTGACTTCCAATAAATCCTTTGAAGTTTTGGGAGTTTGGCTCGAGACTCATGATTTAATTGGGGTAACTGCCGGAATCCTGACAATATCATTCATTTTAGAGAGTCAGTTGGGTATAGGGTCAAAGCATCAAGCTAGAAACCAGGAGACGGGGAGATCTAATTCTGCCTTGGGCATGAGTAGAGTATAGAGTAGAGTAGAGTAGAGTAGAGTAGAGTAGAGTAGAGTAGAATAGAATAGAATAGAATAGAATAGAATAGAATAGAATAGAATAGAATAGAATTATTTATTGGCAAAGTGTGATTGAACACACAAGGAATCTGCCTTTGGTGCATAAGTTTTCAATGTACATAAAAAAGTTACATTCATCAAGAGTCAAGAATCATCAGGTACAACACTTAATAATAGTCATGAGGTACAATAAGCAATCAAATCATAAAGCCAACTGGATGACCTCAGACCAGTCACTCACATTCATACTCTCTCTCTTTCTCTCTCTCCCTCTCTCCCTCTCTCCCCCTCTCTCTCCCTCCCTCCCCCCCTCTCTCTCTGCTCTAGGCAGGAGGCAATGACAATCCACTTCTGAAAAACCTGCCCAAGAAGGACTTGTCCAGCCAGTCTCCAAGACTTGGACACAATTTAATGGAAGAAAACAAAAGCATTCATTGTGAAGTTTACTCTTTAAACATCTGTAAGGTATCATATGCCCATTTTGTCTCTCCTGTTCCTTCAGATCTAGACCGCTTGCAAAATAAGGTTTAAAGCTTTGTCCCAAAGATGCTTTTTTCTGGAGGCAACTTCTTGTTGTTGTTTTTCTTTGAGGACTTTTCGCTTCTCATCCAAGAAGCTTCCTCAGCTCTGACAAGATAGTGTGGAATGGAAGGATTTATATTCCTTGCAGAGAGCTAGTCATTTGCATCCTTTTAGAGGGTCGCTGAAGTATGAAGGATTCATAACTGGTTGACAAACCATACTCAACGAGTAGTCCTTAATGGGTCTAAGTCTACATGGAGGAAAGTAAGCAGTGGGGTGCCACAAGGTTCTGTCTTAGGCCCAGTATTCTTCAATATCTTCATTAACAACTTAGATAAGGGAATAGAAGGGGAACTTACCAAATTTGCAGATGATACTAAGCTGGCAGGAATAGCTAACACCCAAGAAGATAGGCTCAAGATCCAGATGGATCTTGACAGACTTGAACACTGAGCCATATTTAACAAAATGAAATTCAACATGGAGAAAAGTAAAGTCTTGGGTACGAAAAACCAAAAGTACATATATAGACTGGGTGAAACCAGGCTTAAAAGCAGGAACTGTGAAAGGGATCTTTGAGTCTTAGTGGACAGCCAGTTAAGTATGAGCCCAGCAGTGTGCAGTAGCAGCCAAAAAAGGTAATGCAATCCTAAAATGCATTAACAGAGGGATACAATTGAGATCAAGTGAGGTACTAACACCACTCTATAAAGCCTTAGTAAGATCACACCTAGAATACTCTATCAAGTTTTGGTCACCACACTTTATAAAAAAGATGTTGAGACTCTAGAAAGAGTGCAGAGAAGAGCAACCAGGATGATTAGGGGACTGGAGGCTCAAACATATGATGGATGGTTGCAGGAACTGGGCTTGGCTAGTCTAGGGAAGAGAAGGACCAGGGGAGACAGGAGAGCAGCCTTTCAATATTTTTTTTTTTTTTTAAAGAAAATTTTATTAATTTTCTACAAACAGACAAGACAAACAAAACATTAAAACATACACCTCTCATATTTACATACAGTGTGTCAGTTGGTTCATCATTTTTGTGCATTCATTTTGTAGTCCCAGTTACAATTATGTTACATAACAACTCATATTATCAATCCAAACTTATATATCCTATAATCACTAAACAAAAAAAATTTTTTTTTGACTATACTTTTAATCATTCATGCTTTATGAGCTAACAATACTTTAACCAAATTATTCAACTAATCATATAATCATACCAGATCAATCCTAAAAAAAAAAAAACCTTTATAAATATAATATCGATTAACAAAGTAATAGCAAAATAACAAGATAAAGATATTTCTTACTATCTAAAATATTCTATTATCGTATTTTATCATCTAGCCATTTATAAAAAAGATCCCAAATTTCATAGAATTGTTTATCCTCTTGCTCTCTGATTTCAAATGTCAATCTGCTCATCTCAGCACATTCCAATATTTTCTTAATAATTTCTTCCTGTAATGGTATTTTCTCATTCTTCCAGTTTTTAGCAAATACAATCCTGGCCGCTGTTAATACATTTACAATCAGATATTTCAAATCTTTACTATATATATCAGGTAAAATTCCCAATAAAAAGATCTCTGGTTTCAAGAGCAGCCTTTCAATATTTGAGGGGCTGCCACAGAGAGAAGGGGGTCAAGCTATTTTCCAAGGCACCTGAAGGCCAGACAAGGAATAATGGATGGAAACTGAACAAGGAGAGATTCAACCTGGAAATAAGGAGAAACTTTCTGACAGTGAGAACAACCAATCCATGGAATAGAAGTTGCCTTCAGAAGTTGTGGGAGCATCATCCCTGGAGAGTTTCAAGAAGAGATTGGACTGCCATTTGTCAGAAATGGTGTCAGGTCTCCTGCTTGGGTGAGGGGGGTTGGACTAGATGACCTTCAAGGTCACCTTCCACTCTGTTAATTTAAATTTCTTCTCTGACAACAGCCCTGCAACCCTCAGGCTACACCCTAAACTCGGGAGTGTCCAGCTCTTGGCAATTGAGAAGAAGGGCATCAGACAGAAGGATGCTAAGATGAAGAGGAGGAAGAGCCAAAGGCTGGCTGAAAGCCCATGTTTGTTCCCCCACATAGGGGTGTGGTGGTGCCTGGGGAATGGAGAGCGATGTGAGGCTGTAATGGTAAAGGAGAAGTGGAGGGGGAAGGGGAAGAGGATGAAGTTCCCAGATGGGGACTCTAGAGCCTCTGTGCAACCAACAAGGTTGCTAAAATGCCAGGGAGAATTTCTCCTTTGGGCTGGGGAAGCAGTTTCCATTACATAACAAATTCCCCGTATCATCATCATCATCATTATTATTGTTATTATCATTTTTGTTGTTATTGTTATTGAATTCTTTTATTGGCCAAGTGCGATTGGACGCACAAGGAATTTGTCTTGGTGCAAATGCTCTCGATGTACATAAAAGAGACATTCGTCAGGAGTCAAGAATCATCAGGTACAACACTTAATGATAGTCATAAGGTACAATAAGCAACCAAATCCTACTAGGACACAGTCCATATAAATCCTAAGGATACAAGCAACAAAGTTACAGTCCTACAGTCACAAGTGGGAGGGGATGGGTGATAAGGAGTGATGAGAAGATTAACAGTAATAGTAGTGCAGACTTTGTAAATAGTTGGACAGTGTTGAGGGAATTATTTGTTTAGTAGAGTGATGGCATTCGGGGAAAAAAACTGTCCTTGTGTCTAGTTGTTCTGGTGTGCAGGGCTCTATAGCATCGTTTTGAGGGAAGGAGTTGAAACAATTTATGTCCAGGATGTGAGGGGTCTGGAGATATTTTCACAGCCCTCTTTTTGACTCGTGCAGTATACAGGTCCTCAATGGAAGGCAGGTGGGTAGTAATTTTTTTTTTTTCTGCATTCCTAATTATCCTCTGAAATCTGTGCCTGTCTTGTCGGGTTGCAGAACCAAACCAGACAGTCATAGAGGTGCAGATGACAGACTCCATCATTCCCCTGTAAAACTGGATCAGCAGCTCCTTGGGCAGTTTGAGCTTCCTGAGTTGGCGCAGGAAGAACATTCTTGGTTATGCTTTTTTGATGACATTTTTGATGTTAGGTGTCCATTTTAGGCCTTGAGATGTTATTATTGTTATTGTTACTGTTATTGTTTGATATCTAAGATGCTGGCAACAACCCATATCAACCACCAGTGCCAGTCAATGATATTTGTGATACATTTTTAAATGTTCAGTTGACTGAGTTTCATGAAAATAAATAAATCATCATCATCATCATCATCATCATCATCAACATCCTGGCCACCTCAAACGGAGTAGCACTTCGGTGTTTTAATTAAATTAATTCATTAATTAATTTCAAAAAAACCTCATTTGGAACTAAACTAAGCCTGATTGCTCGGCTCTTCCATTCCTAAGGAAGCAGTTAGGAAGGAAAACTGGATGGAAAACTGGCTTCAAAGCAAAGGTGGCTTCCGAGAGGGAGGGAGGGAGGGAGGGAAAAGGTCACAGTTTGTCTCCCCCAAAAGCGCCCCGAAGCCCATCGCGTAGTTTCCCCTTGGGTCCGCTCGCCACTTTCATCCCAAAGGAGGCAGCGGGCGCTAGGGCCCCGGGGGGTGGGGTGGGGAATGGGGCTGGGAGGTTTTCCTGCCAAGCTCAACCTTAAAAGGCGGAAGTGCGGCGGCTGCCCGGGCTCAGCTGCTTCTTCGGCTCCGGCCCGGTTGGGGGCGCTTCTCGGAGGAGGGGGGTGGGGTGTCCCGAGGTCACCCATTGGTCAGAAGTCCGAGCGCCTCGGCTTGGTCTCTCTCTCTCTCTCTCTCTCTCACACACACACACACACAGCCCGTCCCCACAACGCTTCCTTTCCCCGACTCTCCCCAAGCAACGGCGATGCGAGCCAGCCCAACACCGCATGCCAAGCCGTGCCCACCCATGCCCAGCAGAGCCGAGGGCGGCTGAGACGGCCGAAGTGGGGGGGGAGGCACAACGGTCCCTACAGACGGTCCTGGGGATGGTTGGAAGGCAGGCATCCCGCCTCAGCCAAGCCGAAATTCCCTGGGGGTGGATGGAAAGAATCGGGGGAGGGAGGGTCTGTCACTCCTCCAGAGTGGATTCCTCCCTCGGCGGCTCTTTGCAAAGCTCCCCTCTTGGCAGCGCGGGCGGGGGGGGCACAGATCCTGCCCGGGGGGTGGGGGGGAAGCTGCACCAAATCCCACGACGTAGCCCCCCCCTTTTGCTGGGGCCGGGTCGGTTTTCAGCTGCGACAAAGGGGGGGAGGGGCGGAATCGACGCGTCCTCTTCCTCGCTTCTTTGCTTCTCTCTCTCTCTCTCTCTCTCTTCCGCCACCCCTAAAGAACCAGGAAGATTCCTCCAACCTGGAGTAGATTCCCTCCTCCTCTGTCCGACCATCTGGCTTTCCCAATAGATCAAACCTCGAGGGGAAGAATTGGGCTTCTTGCGCAGCGTTTTTAAGGCACTGTAGTAGACAAACCACGAATGGTGGCTTGGAACCGCCAAAAGGGCCAAAGCGGAGACTCAAGTCTCGAACAACCTCCTTCCTTAACCGAGTAGTCAGTCCTAAGAAAACAACACCCCCCGTCCGTCCCCCCATCCCTCTTTTTCATCAGCGGCCCCGAATCCCGCAGGGAATTTCTTTGAGAAATTCTCTTTAAAAAAGCTTGGACGAAAACAGTTCAAACTTTCCCTTCGGCTGTCTCGAACTGCCAAGACAGGTAAAGCGTCGTCGTCATCCGTCTGTCCCCCCTCCCCGCCCGCTTCTCTCTTCCTCGCCTGTCCCTACTTTTCAATTTAGAGGATTAAAAGAAAAGTCACTCCGCTAACAGCCTTTAGTCCATCGCCAGCCCATATGTCAGCCTTGGCGCTTTAAATAATTATATTTGCATGCAGGGAGTGATTCATAAATATGTCAGGCCGGTGAAATATAGGCAGGCATTTCAAACTTTCTATTTAAAAAACATGAATTATGGCCACGAAAAATGTGTTCCCATTTAAGGGTGATACGGAGTATTTGGTGTCTAGTACGGAGGCCAATCCATCATAGAGACAATAAAGAGAGTTTTTTGCCTGACGCGGGAAATTTATGGTTGCCCTTCTCTGCCCTAATAATTCAACCATTGTGTCAGCCCGTGACAGCTTGTGCAGAAAAACAGCAAGCCCTGTTATCAATCAAAAAGCCCCCTTTTTACATTTTTTTTTTTTTAGCAAAACTCGGATCATCCAGACACCCTTTTAATGTATATATTATATCATTATAGATCATTCTGTACTCTTTCAACACACACCCTTTTTTTTCTCCCCTTTTCTGCAACTCAACAAAAGATCCATCATTCTCGTGGACAGCCCAGATGAGCGCGGATGTAAATTATTTGGCGTGTCACCGAAATACAGTCCCAAGTGACAAATCCACTTAGGTGGAATTTTTTTTTTTTTTTAGGGCGCCTAAGATTTGGGGTTTGGGGGGGGGAGAGACTCTGAGGGACCACGCGCGTGAGCGGCTGCATAATCTGAATTATTTTTTTGCAAAGGGATCTGCACCGCCTAAACCTGTTTTTCATTCCCCCGCGCCGCGCCGCCCCCCAAATAATATATATAATAAGAGGCGGTGATGCCGCATTTTGGATGCTTGGAAATAGTACTTCAAAACTTTTTTTTTTCCGACGCGTGCACACCTTACCTACACCTCTACCAAGCTCAAAAAAAAAAAAAAACACCTGAGAAGTTTGGTAGAAAAAACTCCCGACTCCGTTTTGCCGCAATTGGGACGAAGAAAAGAGGTTGAAATCTCTTCCATTCTCCCAACGCCACGGAAGGTAGACGTTGCGCGAGGCAAGCTCCGATCCTCGCGCCGCTCCCCATTTGTTCCCACGGGTAGCGCAAGATCACTTCCGGTAGGGTTAAAACGCCCCCCTCCCTCCCGTGTCCCCCAATTTTTCCACGTCTCAGCTGAGCTTTCTTTTCCTTCAAACTGCCACCACTCGGGGCCTGTTTTATTTTTATTCTCTCTCTCTCTCCCCCCCCCCCCCCCATAATTTGCGCCACGTTCTCACGGACACCGATCTGGCCTCCGTTGACACGTTTGGAAAGTTTGCTGCTCGTTTTGGTTCTGGGTTGTGGTTGCGGTTGTTGTTTTGAGCAATTCCTTTTCTTCCTGAAGCTCTTTCCTTTCCCCTCTTCCTCCCCAGGTGAAGTTCAAAAGATCGCGAGAAGCAACCCCTCCCTCTTTGAAACCCTATCCTCCCCCACACAAACACACACACACCTTCCCAGAAGCGGAGTTAATTTTGTGGGTGGGTGGGTGTCTCCAAGCCCCCCCCCCCCATTGCCTGCAGCATTTCTCTGGAGCAGGATGCTCCTGTCAGTGGAAAGCGCGTGCAACGGGGCGCGCGCGCGAGACAGACCCCGGGGAACTTCCAGGTTTGTTTGTTTGTTTTTCCAAACCGAAGGGGAAAAGGAAAAGGGGAGGAAGAATGGAAAGAAATCGCGCGCTCAGGTCTTGCCCACCCTCCCACTGATGAAGTGGCCCGTTAGCCGGGCTCGGTCGCCAAAAAGTTTCGGTTTGAACACTGGCGATCGCGGGGTTGATGGGATTTTTTCTCTCTCTCTCTCTCTCTCTCTCCCTAATTTCTCCGCCGAGAAACAAAGGCAGAGCTCGGCGCGGTGAAGAAGAGCCGGGAGCGCCCTTGAAGGAAATTCGGAGAACCGAAGATGGTTTTTTTAAAAAATAATAATAATAATAAATCGGTTCCGCTCAAGAAAGCAGGCCTGGCCCACGCCCCGCGGGACTTGGAAAAAAAAGAAGAAGAAAAAAAGTAGAACCCAGCAGACGCTTTTTTCGGATCCCGGGAGAAACGCTTTTTTGTTCCTAAACCGACTGTCAGTCTCTTTGCAATTCCTTTCATTTTCTTTAGGGGTGAGATCCTAATTTTGGCAGATGCGCCCCCAGCCCCAACACACACACACACACACACACAAATCCAAGATTCTCAGGGCTGCCCGCTTTCCTTCCAAGGTCGCCAGGTATCCGAAATCCAGAGGGATCCGTTTCTTCCCCTCTGGCTCTCCCCTGAAGCCGAGAGGCCCCCTCGCCTCTCCACGCCGGCCGGAGAACCCACCGGTTCCGGAGCCGATGCCTGCCCCGGCACACGCGCGGTTCAACGGGGCCGGCTCTCGCAACATTTGGCGGCGGTTCCCAAAGTCAGCTGTTTTGGGGGGGGGCAGAGAAGCGTGGGCCAGGTGGGGCGGCGGCTCCCCGATCTTCCCCACCGGTGGGTGACTATATAAGGGGGGCAGAGAGAAATCCCACCGGGCAGCCCAAGTTGACCTTCCTCGAATATATTCCACTTTTGTCCAAAGTGCAGCTGCTATTTTTCTTTTAAAGGGCCAAAGAAAAGAATAGAAGATTTTTGTGTACACAACGCGCCAAACAGCCGCGTCTTTCCCCAAAACCTAGAAAAGAAAAACAACAGAAGTCAATCCAACCTTTGCGATAAATCTTTTTTTCTTTTTCTTTCTTTTTTTGAAGGGGAGGGTTGAAGGTGATCCTAACCAGGTTTTGCAGCGCACCAGGCTGAGCTGTCAAGCATATTATTTTAGAAGGAGATTAATAGGGGAGGCGGGCAGCAATAATAATCGTTTTGTTTGATGTGACAACTTTGATAGGCGTTGATTTACTTACAAACTGATAGGGTTTTAATTGAGCGCCTCCATCCCGCTGGAGATGAAAGGAAAACCGCATTGAAAAGGTTGCCCGATTGCCCTCCAGCCTCAATACTGATTAGCCACCTCGACAATGAATAGTTCAAGGCGTTTTCAAACTTTTTTTTAACCTCCTCCTCCTCCTCCTCTCCCCCCCTCTCCACTTCTTCCCCTTCGCTCTCCCCTCTTCATATAACTGCCAGCCCACGCCCCCTCCCCCCCGCTTTCTTCCTTCGGTGAAAATAAATCATTTCCATTGTGTGCAAATAAAATCGACTTGACATCTTTGGCGATAGCTGGTAGGTAAACGAAAGTGTGGACTGGCACTTGCTAATTAATTCTTTCGGGGTCCCCCACCCCCAAGTGCCGCCCCCCCCCACACCCCGGCTTGGAAAATAATGGCTGCCCCCTCGCTTTGATGGAGGCTTCCTTAAGTATAAGGGAATGAGATGCTTCCCAACTAGCTCAATTTAATTGCTGGAGAGAAGAAGAAAAAAGAGAGAGAGAAAACTCGTCACTTAAAAGAAAAAAAGAAAAGAAATCGAAACAAACTTTGGAAGCGGATTGTGCAAAGCTCCATTTCCTCTTAAACGGAGGTTATTTTGGCCCGTTCAAACAACACAACCGGCTGAATCACAAACCTAGATTGCTTAGTTTGGGGGGGGGGATTGGAGTGTGTGTGTGTGTGTGCGGTTAAGCCGGTCGTACGACTCCAGCCCTTTGGGTCCGTTTTACAACCGGAACCCCGGCCAATTCCCAGCCATCAGGGCTTGGCCGTCACGTGTGAATTCTACTGCTACTGCATCTCCGACTAACCCAGCGTAGGCGTCCCAGGAAGGTCTTAAAAAGAGTCGAAGGGAGCCTCTCCGGGAAGGGCACCCCCGATTTGAACTCGGGCTGACCTTTCACACAAGCCGATCTCTCTTGATCCTCGATCCGTCGATCTCTTCGGGCCTTTGGAAAACCGGACGGCTGCTTTGAAAGAAAGCGCGCTGCAGAGGCCCAAAGGAAAGTGCTAATTCTTAAAATACTCCGAATCGCCCCCATCTGCAGAAAGCAACAACTAGAGTACAACTAGATCCCCCCCCCCGCCGCCGCTACCCTTCCCTCTCTCTCACACACATACACACACAAACACAAACCACGCAAATATTCCACCCACTCTCGCTTCTCGATGTTTTTCCCCCCTCTCTCTCTCTTTTGCACGTCAATACGCTGCTTGTTTTACACATGTCCCGGAGTTCACCTTTGATTCCCGCGTTTTAAGCATTGTAAAACGAGGCCTCTCCTCGCCCGAAACCCTCCCGTCCCTCGTCTTTCTCTGCCTCGCTCACTCCACAGGGGGAGGGGGTAAAAAGAGCCTTTTCCCACATCTAACACTATACCTTAAGACAATTAATCTTTTTTACTCTTTCACCCTGGGAGGCCGGTCAAACACCAACCGGGAAAAGTCGCTGTGCTTGGGTTAGGAAAACAGCTGGTCCGGGCACTTTCATGTAAATGAAGGCGAAATGAAGAACTCTCGGCCTTCCTTTTCTTTCTTTCTTTCTTTCTTTCTTTCCTTCTTTCTTTCTTTCTCTCTCTTCCCACCCTTCCACTCTTTCCTTCCTTCTCTCTTTCCTTCTCCCTCTTTTTCTCTTCCTTCCTTCCTTCCTTCCTTTCCTCTTCCTTTTTTCATGTTTTTTCTTTCTCTCTTTCCTTCCTTTTCTCTCTCTCCTTCCTTCCTTCCTTCCTTCCTTCCTTCCTTCCTCTCTCTCCCTCCCTCCTTCTCTTCTCTTCCTTCCTTCTCTCCTTCCTTCCCCCTTTCTCTCTTTTTTCTCTCTCCTTCCTTCCTTCTTCCTTTTTTCCTTCCTTTTTCTTTTTTCTTTCCTTCCTTCCTTCTCTCCTTCCTTCCCCCTTTCTCTCTTTTTTCTCTCTCCTTCCTTCCTTCTTCCTTTTTTCCTTCCTTTTTCTTTTCTCTCTCTCTCTTTCCTTCTGTCTTTTCTCTCTCTCTCTCCTTCCTTCCCTCTTTTTCTTCCTTCTTTCCTTCTACCCCCCTCCTTTCCAGGAAATCTATCAGGATTCACGATTTTTAAAAAACAAAAAAACAAAAACCCAAACAAATAAACCAAGAGGCCAAGGCGCCTGGCTTCGAAAGCCTCTTGGCTGGGAACCTCTCCTGATTCAGGAAGACTCTCGCCCGCCTCTTGATGTGCGGGCCTCGGCTAGGAAGCCTGGCGTCTCTCAAGCCTCAGAGCCGAGTACCTCGGAGGGAAAGGCCGAGGGAGACTAAGAGGAGCCTGGGGAAAATCGGCCCGCCCCGTCATCTACATCTTCACATACACACACACACACACCAAAAAAAGGTGCAGCGGGGGAAGGGCGCTCCTATGGCCCTCGTCCTTGCCCCTCGCTTGCAAAGAAGGGGTATTCAAGACTATGGAGCGACCCCAACTCAAAGCTGAGCGGCCGCGAACATTAGAGGCAGGGCCCAAGGGGGCTTTGCCTGACAAGGGTCTCTCTCTCTCTCGGGCCTTTCGGGGCCATGAGAAACTCAATACCTGGCAACAGCATCAGCAGGTCAGGTGCCAATCTTGGTCAGCGTTAACCTGACTTATGGAAGTATTTGGGTTTCTTTATTTTTTCTAGGAAGAAGGTTTTGGGTGGTGGGAACTGTTGTGTGTGTGGGGGAAGCGAGTCCCCAGGGGAAAAAAGAGTTGAGCGTGAGGTGTGGAGTCAGCCAGAGAGAAGCGATGGGAACCGATTTGCAGACACGCAACTTCCCTTCCTTCCCACGCGTCCTTGCTTCCAAACGTTATGGGTCAGTCAGAGTTGCAGGAGTCGGAGGTGGAAAGTGGCCGAGAATTTGCAACTCGATCCGTTTTTGTTCTTTATTTTTTTCCCCACCCCACCCCGAGTGGCCAGTATGGGGCTCGCCCAGAGACTCCCTCCGTCCCTCTAGAGAAGGTCGGCCCGTCTTCTTGACGGGGCAGAAGTCGTCTCGGGCCGGGGTTGGAAAACGAGAAGTGGGGAGACCGGAGCAAGGACGTGGGAAAGGGAGAAGAAGCAAAAGACGACCCAGGCCGCTCGTCGGCAGGTGACCGAAGCGGCATGCAACCGTCTCCTTGGAGTATTCACCGCCGGTTCGAAGGCAGCCGTAGTTCAGGTCGCCCGGCCCGAAAAAGGCCCAACCTTGTTCCGGGCGAGCGAGGCCCTTCGCCTCGTCGGGGCCGCCCCTGAATCCCCCGCACACATACCCCGGGGGTGGGAGTGAGGGAGATGCCGAGGCCTCGAACTTTCCTCGGGGAAACTCCGACCCCACGAAGCCACCTAAACGGGTCGGTGACACGGAGTCCCTGGGCCCCTTTGCATTCCCCGGAAGGGACCCGGCTCTGGATCCCATAAGGGAATCTACTCCAGAGTCTTCGAGAAAGGGGGGGGGAGATGAGCAGCGAGGAAGGAGGAAGAGCGGCGAAGGCGTCCTGAAGAGAGCAACCACCTAACCAGCAGCCGCCGAGAGTCGTGGGAGTGGGTAGTAGTGGCCATAAGATCAAAGGGTAAGAATCCCACGGGAGACTAACGGGGATACCAAGGGTCTTCTCCCAGCTCCAAGTACGAAGAACCGTGGAAAAACCGGAGTGTAAATCGCCCGAGAAGAGTGGGGGAGAGAGAGAAAAAGGCCCGGCCAAGGTGTCGGGCTCAGGGAAGCGAGCGTGGCGGTTTGTTTTGCGGGCAGGCAAATTGCATTTACTCGGAGCGATTTACTCTTTTAAATGGAATGGCTTTAAAAAAAAAAAAAAAATTCCTTCCAAGGGAAGCTGTCCGTCCGTCTACATATCTCTTTGCTGCTTCTCTCTCTCTCTCTCTCTCCCTTTCCTTCCTTCAAAGTCGCACCAGGCTTGTAATCAGCAACACAACCTGACATAAATCAAGGCAGGATTGACAGGGGCTGACAAATAACTGATGGATTGCGGTTGGGGAGCATTGACAGCGGATGAAGGAGAGGAACCAAGGGAGAGCGCGCCTGCTATCCCCCCCCCCGTCCCCAGGGCCAGGAGGGAGGGAGAGCGCAGGAGGAGGGGGAGGAGAAGAGAGGGGGAGGGGCCTCTCATCCACATGACCCCCCCCGCTCGGCCTCGCCCAATCCCCGCGTGGAAAATCCCCACGCCCCCTTCAGTTCTGCTTGGAGGGCGCTGGGTTGGAGGAGCCCTGGAAGATTTTTCTTGCCTTGTTCGTTTCGTGCCGGAGGAAATCCGATCCAGGCCCCGTCAGCTTTTCTCTCCCTTTCCCCCCACCCCGCTCCACCCCATATAGGCCGTGCACGGGAGAGCACGTGCAGCGACCCCCCCCCCCCACGGCCGATCCTTCTCGTCCCAACCCGGGCAGGCAGCGTTTTGCGGCCCCTGCTCCGACAAACAAGGCAGCGCCCAGCCGAGGGTTGGGCGTTTGGGGGCGCTGGGGTTGGGGGATAAAAGCCCCGCGGACTTCTGGAGCCTGAAAAAGTGGAGAGGGTTTTTTTTTATTATTATTATTTTGCCCCCTCCCCAGGAATGCCATGCCGGGCAGGGGGGAGCGGAGCAAGGCAGGAGTCTGGCTGGCTGGAGCGGGCAAGAGCGCTGGGGGGGGTCGAGTGGGGGGGGTCGTCGGCCGCGGAAAAGCCCTTGAAGAGGCAGCGTGACGTCACATCCCCTTGACCCTCCAATCACCTCGGGCTCCCATTTGATTGGAAGGCGGCAAAGGCTTTAATCTCCTGACTAATTCAGCTCGCTCGGGAAGCCACTTTCTCTGCCAGAGGCGAGGCTGGTCGGGCAAGCGGCTGGCTGGCTGGCTGGCAGAGAAGAGCGGCTGGGAGGAGGAGGAGGAGGAAGAGGAAGAGGAGGAGAAGCGAGAGACCGAAGGAAAAGGAAGAGAAGGAGAGTCGGGCCGGGCCGGGCCGAGGGGAGAGGGTGAACGGCGGAGGAGACAACCGCGGACTCTTCCTCCTCAACCCCCCCTCCCCTGTTCCTTTCCACCCCTCGGGTGGGGTGGGGGGAACACAACCCTCCACCCACCCAAAAAAGCACGGATTTATTTCTCCTTGGGGTCGCCAGCGCTTGAAACCTCGAGCTTTGGCCTGAATTTGCAAGAAAGAAAGAAAAGCCAAGACTGGGAAGAAAAAAAGAAAGGAAGGAAGGAAGAAAAGACTGGGGGGGTTGGCGGGGGAGAAAGAAAGAGAAGAACCCTTCAGAGGAATCTGCCGCTTGCTGTTTCTTCCGCCGTTCCCGGTTTTTCCAAAGGGGGCGGAATCTTCCTCCCCACCCACCACCGTCCCCGAAGTCGCCATTGGAAGCTGCAGACGCCCAGCTTTGCTTCTGGAGCAGCGCGTTCCCGCCGCCCGCACCCCCCCCCCGTGCGCGTTTTTTTTCCCTTCCATGCCAGCCTTTGGGTCATGATTACAGCGCCCGCGCTTTCTGCCGTAAGTAGTAGTCCGGGCGGAGGAGGAGGAGGAGGAGGAGGCGCGCCAGAGCTGGGAAACGGCTGCGGCGGCTGCGGTGGTGGTGCTGAGCTCCCTTGGCAAAGCGGGCTCGCTGGGAACCTTATCGGCTGCGGCGGCGGCAGCCAAGCTTTCTTCCACGCCATCCCTCCCTCGGACCCTTTGCGCCAAGCCAACCGCCTCCCCATCAAAGTCTTGAAAATGCTTACGGCACGGACGGGCCACATTTTGCATCCCGAATATCTCCAGCCGTTGCCTTCCACGCCGGTCAGCCCGATCGAGGTAAGAGGCGGCGGGCAAACCTTTCCCCCCCTGCGCCCGGTCCTTTGGTGGTGGGGTTGTTTTTTTGGGGGGTGGGTGGGGGGGAGAAGAGGTGAAGGTTGGAATCCTTTGTAGGGGGCTTGCTTCGTGTCATCAACTCTTCTCCTTCCTCCCTCTTAGTTACACACAGACACACCATTGTCCAGCCTGGGGTAATTTGCGGGGGACAGGTTGGCTGGGTACCCTTAAAAAGAAGCTCTTGGAGGGATTCCCCCCCTAATCTGGGTTGGAGGGAGACGCACCCCGGCTTTCCGCCCCCCCTCCCCTTTTCTTTTGGCATTCTCTGCTCTTAAAACGGAGCGGCCGGTTGCTCTGGCGGAATTTGCCACTTCATCGGCAGGCGCAATCCTGCTTCTTCTGCGCCCCCCAACAACAACTCCTACCCCCCCCCCCCAGCTTCTTGGTTGTGGAAGTAGATTGCCATCCAAGGGACGGTAACCTGAAACCGAGCCGCCCCTTGACCCGGGTTCGAGTGGGGTTTGGGAAGAGAAAGCGCCCTGGCCTCTTTGGGGCACTGTGTTTGTGTGCGTGTCTTCTTCGGGCACAGTCGAGGGTCTTGGGGGGGGGGGTAAGCGAGCTAAAACGGAGCGGATCTCGGGGTCCGGTTCGCAGCGACGGGGGCCCAAGAGCCGCGCGAGGCGGCAGGGCTCGGGGCATCCCAGCGAGGAGGCCGGAGTAGACGACCGGGGTACGGTGGGGGAGGAGTGGGGGGGGGGGGCAGCTCAGGGCGCCGGCCTGGGATTGTCTTGCAGGGCGGGATGCCGGGGCGAGAGGCTGGCTTGCAAAGGCGTCGAGGGGGGAGGGAGGAGGGCAGCAAGCCGCTTCGGCAGGGCCCCGTCGGGCAGCCTCCCGGCGCCGTACTCAGGGTTCCCCTCTCTTCTCTTCCCCGGCCTTCTGCAGCTGGACGCCAAGAAGAGCCCACTGGCTCTCCTCGCGCAGACCTGCTCCCAGATCGGCAAGCCGGATCCCTCGCCTTCCTCCAAGCTCTCCAGCGTCACGTCCAGCAGCGGCGGCGGCGGGGGCGACAAGGAGGCGTCCAAGGGGGGGCCCTTGAAGCTCAGCGACATCGGCGCCGAGGACAAGTCCAGCTTCAAGCCTTACTCCAAGCCCGGAGCAGATAAGAAGGACTCATCGGCCGGCGGAGGTTCTGGAGCCGCGTCTGGAGGGAGCTCGGCCGGCGGAGGCGGCGGTGGCGGCGAGAAATCGGGATTCCGGGTGCCGAGCGCCACCTGCCCGCCGTTCACGCCAAGGACAGGCAGCCCCAGCTCCAGCGCCTCGGCCTGCTCGCCCGGCCTGCTGCCCGGCGGGGAGAGCAAGGGCGGCGGCGGCGGCGGCGGGAGCAGCGGTGGCGGCGGCGAGGCGGAGAAGAAGGAGACGGCGGAGAACTGCGGCAAAGGCGCTTCCGACGGCTCCGGGCGGCTGACTTCCAGCGGCGGTCTGTCGGCCGAGCTGAACCAAAGCCACGAGGGCGCCAAGGGGCTGCTGGCGGGCGTCGCTTCGGCCGCCTCCTGCTCGACGGCGGACTCGTCCTGCAGCGCCGTCCCGTCGTCGGTGGCCGCCGCCGTGCTGGGCTCCGCCGGCTTGGTGGCGCCCGTCTCCCCTTACAAGCCGGGCCAGACTGTCTTCCCGCTGCCGCCGGCCGGCATGAGCTACCCGGGCTCCCTGGCCGGGGCGTACGCCGGTTACCCTCCGCAGTTCCTGCCGCCGGGCGTGGCGCTCGACCCCAGCAAGGCCGGCAGCTTAGGAGGGGGCGGCGGCGGGGGCGGCGGCAAAACGGCCGGCTCCAGTCCTCTGGCCGGCGCCTCGCCGCCGTCGGTGATGACGGCCAGCCTGTGCCGCGACCCTTACTGCCTGAGCTACCATTGCGCCAGCCACCTGGCCGCCGGCGCCTCCTGCGCCCACGAGCAAGCCCTCAAGGCCGGCGCCTACCCGCTGGTTTACCCGGGACCGCCGCTTCACGCCGGGCCGCCGTCGTTGGCCGGCCACCCTCTCTATCCGTACGGCTTCCTGCTGCCCAACGACCCCCAGCCGCACAGCTGCAACTGGGTCTCGGCCAACGGGCCGTGCGACAAACGCTTCGCCACCTCGGAGGAGCTGCTCAGCCACCTGCGGACTCACACGGCTTTCCCCGGCCCGGCCGAGAAACTGCTCTCCGGCTACCCGAGTTCCAGCTCGCTGGCCGCCGCCGCGGCTGCAGCCATGGCTTGCCACATGCACGTCCCCAGCTCGGCGGCGGCGGCCGGCGGCCCGGGCAGCCCCGGCGCGCTGGCTTTACGCAGCCCACACCATGCCTTGGGACTCAGCAGCCGATACCACCCTTACTCCAAGAGCCCCTTGCCCACCCCCGGAGCCCCCGTCCCAGTCCCGGCCGCCACCGGACCCTATTACTCCCCTTACGCACTCTATGGGCAAAGACTGACGACAGCCTCGGCGCTGGGATACCAGTGAGTTTTTTCCCCCGGGGGGAGGGGGTTGTCGCCGCCTGAGATTGGGGTTTTATGGGTGGGGTGGGGGGTGTTTCTTTGAGGGTGGGGTGGATTTGAAAACCACGCTTCCTGAGAAAGGGCAAGGAAAGACGGCCCAGCGTCCCTTGGAAAGTTTCTTTTAAAGGATGGATGACCTGACACATTGCAAAATTGGACCTTTTTTAATATATATATATATATAAAATTATATATATATAATTATATATATATATATATATATATATATATATATATATATATATATATATATATATATATATATATATATATATATATATATATATAAATAAAAGAATAGTGTTCATCTTGAGGACTGGATCCATGGGCACTGTATTTATTTATGTTAGCTTCAAGCAGGAGGACGAATCCATTTGAAAAACAAAAAAAAGTGCATTACCTTAATTTCAGCTCTCGATAGGCTTTCAAGGAAAAACAAAACAAAAACAAAACGAAGTGGAAACACCCCTTGTAGAATATAAATCAATAAAAAGAAAACAAGAACTAGAGGTCTTCTCTTTAATGTTACTTTAAAATTGCTATGATTGTACTGTATTGTACGTTCTTATTTAACGGTGGGTGGATGGGGCAAACACCCCCCCCTCCTTCAGTGCATGTCTCTCTTTCCAAGAACAAGGCGTCTTCACTTGCAGTTTGTCTATTCCAGTTTTTTTTTTTTTCTTCAAATTGCAGCGATTTTTCAAAGATGTATATCCCGTGCAAGAAAGAAAGAGAATTGGGGTTTTTTTTTGTATGTATCCTGACAGAAAGAAAAAACCCAACCACCAACCGACTCTTTTCCAAAAACCTCCGTTTGCCTTATTTTTATTCTTTAAAAAAAGAAAACACTTGACTATTTTTTAATGTTTAAGTCCACCCTCTAGCTAGGGCACAGGAAAAAGGGTGACATCGTGTATTTAAAATAATAAGACAATGTATCGCTTTCAAAAATTAATATTCTGTATATTTGATGTATTAAACAAAAAAAAAAGGTTTTCTTTTGAAATAACCTTTTGGAGTCTGTTATATAAATGCTCTTAATTACTGGGCGGATGAAAGTAAAAGAAGAAAAAAAAAAACCAAGCCATTGAAGGTTGATTATGCTCCGCTTTAATTAGCAGCCGATACTTTTGCAGCTGCCAGGTTATAACTGCCAGAACTGGCAATTTAAACTTAAAAAACAAAAGCAGAAGTCAGCTTCTGTTGGAGGGGGAAAGGAAAGCATGTGGATTCCCAGGATTTATGTCCACTGAGGCACGGAAGGGAAGGTGTCCTCTCGTGTTGTGTTTTGTTACGCGGCGCGTGGGGCGAATGAGCTCCTGCCTCCATTTAGGAAAACGGGGGTCTGGAAGGAACCGGGCTGGCAGGGGAGGGAAGGGGGACATCTCAACCGCATCCAATTCTTGGCTTCAGGAAAGCGCGTGGCACGGATGCTCTTGGTTTTTCGTCCCAAAGGAGCGAAGCATGAAGAAAGGCACCAGCGGATGAGGATGATTTATTATTATTATTATTATTATTATTATTATTATTATTATTATTATTATTTATTATCGAGAAAGTTCCTCGGATTTCTAGTTAAGGGGAGTGGGAGTGGAAGTGGGAAGCTATTTTGAAATCCAGGTTAGGTTGGCCTGGATGGCTTGCAAACCAAGGGGCGGCGAAGCAAAAGGCAATTGGTTTCAAGGCAGCCGAAGAAAACCAGATCTAACAAAAGCGGGAAGACGTGTAGCAAAGGAAATCTACTACAACCTAGGTAGGATCTGCTGCCGCGGCGACCTTGGCACAGGCTTAAAAGCTGGGTTAGCATTTAGCCTGGGTTAAAGGCTTTTTCGGAATCTTGGGCTTATTTTGCTAAAGAAAAAAATCTTCAGAGAGCTCTTGGTGGCCTTGTTGAGTTCAAAGCAAGGGAGTCATTTCAGCACCCCCTCCCCCCCGTCTTGTGTGAATTGCGGAGTAGGGGAGGGAAATAATAAACCCTGAGTAAAGCCCCAGGCCCCTGGTCACTGGTGCAGAAGTAGTTGTGTCGAAAAGGGAGAGGGGGTCGTAGCTTTGGATGTGGGGAATTGAAAGAAGTGCCTCCGTCTCCTAAAATGAGAACGGGGAGAAAATCTCTTATCAGTTCAGGCTTTGCGGCCTGGTCTTTTATTTTATTTTATTTTAACTTCCGAGTAGATTCCTTGCTACAACTTGAAGACCAAGAGCTGCCAACCAGAGGTGCGAGCGAATTTCAGAAAGCTTCCCTAGCTTTCTGCTTCCCTTTCTCTTTTATTTCCATGTACTTACTTTCCCCTCTTTGGGGCTGAAAGTAAGTAGCAAGAATGCTCTGGGCCTTGTTTTAACTTTCTTTCCATCTGGAAGAGATTTTTTTTTGTAGTAGTAGTAGTAGCCTTCCAAACACTTTGCCTTCTTTTACAGAGCACTGGATGCAAATGGAAAGAAAAGTGCTGTTGAACAGCAGATGGGGGTGGGTGGGAAGGAATTGTAAGGGTGGTGGGGGAGAAAAGCAATATATCTATCCTTTTTGAAAGAAAAAGAAAGAAAGAAAGAAAGAAAAGCTGCTAAAGATTTTCCTTTCCTTTGAATGTACATGGCACTCAAAAGCTGTGCCACTGGGCATAGCCATTGTCTTGCAAAAGGGAACGGGTGGGAGAGAAAAGTGTGTGCACCCAAAATAATATTTCCTTTGAGTTCTTAGCAATCAGTTCATTGACGAGTTAGCTGCCTCGGTGCTGCGAAGTTGTAAAAAAAAACTTCTCCAGGAAAAAGGAAGGAGATGGGCAGAAGCAAAGAGAAGAGGTGAAGTGTGGCATGGAAGTATTATTATTATTATTATTATTATTATTATTATTATTATTATTATTATTATTATTATTATTATTTACTACTACTACTAGTAGTAGGGTTATTTTTGTTCCACTGTTTCTGTCCAATGGTTAGCAGATCTGAAAGGATCTTTCACCCTTTGCAAAAGTTACTTTCCCAGCTGATGACTTTTTCGGGTGGCTGTCAATGTCTTGGGCCAGGCCCCATCTCATTAGAAGCATTCTTGGGCCCCCTTTACAAAGCAGTGTGTGCTACGACAACTGCTCACAGGAATCAAAATGTAAACGGTCGATAAAAGTAAAACACATCTATTTATTTTATTGGCACTTCTGGGGGGGGGAAACGTGTTCATTTCTAGTTAATGCATATCAGCATTAATAAAACAATGCTATAAAATGTCATAAATACAGTGCCATATTTCTATGATTACAAGGTGCATTGATCAGTACGGGACCTCTATGCCCCATGGGGCCCACAGGCAAGGGCCCAATCGGGCCCATGCCTTAAGACAGCCCGGGCTTTCCTTGCGGCTGTGGTGGTGTTGGTTGCCGTGGCATCGCCATCCCTTGATCCCTTTGCCTTGATGGCTACTTGCGCGCTCCAGCTCTTTTGTCTTAGGAGGCCAGGAGGGGCTTTGTTGGCTGTTAAAATAACTCATAGATTAAAGGGCTTTTTTTGGGAGGGGGGGAGGAAGGGGTGGATGCGGGCGGAGGGGGGGACGACTGACGGATGGCCAGCAGAGAGAGAGAGAGAGTTGGGATTGTGAGCGACTTAGTGGTGGCTTGGCCTGACAAAAGCGAAGGGATTCTGGATTTCTGCAAAAAAAAAAAAGTCGAGCTGAGGACACTTGTTGGGCTTTCTAAGTGTTTTGACTTTTATGTAACCAAGGGGAGGGTTTCAAAGGTAAATCAAATTAATCGGGACTGGCAGAAAGAAAGCCGGGAAGTGGGAAAAAAAACCCTTCTGGGAACATGGGTAGAGAAAAAGTCAGAAAACAAAGAGGATTTTTAAAATAATGATAATATGCTCTTTTCTTAAGGTGTTACTCTACTGAGTCAGCTATGCTGTCAAATCCGCCTGCCTTCTTCTTCTTCTTCTTCTTCTTCTTCTTCCTCTTCCTCTTCCTCTTCTTCTTCTTCTTCTTCTTCTTCTTCTTCTTCTTCTTCTTCTTTCTCCCTTCTCCCTTCCTCCTCTCTCCCTGGTCTTAACAGGTCCACCGTTAAGTAAACCTGGGTGATGGTTGGGCCAACTCGCCCTTGTGGTACTCGGGATCCTCGGAGCTTTCTTCCTCTCTCGCCTCTCCTGGAGCTTCTGACTGACCAGGAAAAAGGCCCCGGCCCTTTGCAAGCCCGCTTCAGAGACGAAAAGCCTAGGCAGAGAGGCGGGGTGGAGGTGGGGTGAGGATGCCTGGCAGCCACTGATTTTCCCGTCCCTTCATGGAAGAGAAGGCCATCTTCGCTTGCTTCTCAGCGGCTGGAGACAGCCAGCAAGCCTCCACGGGGACAGCAGCATTCCCATGGCACCCAAGTTCACAGCTCCTGGTGGAGTTAAGCCTGGCCCAGGCATCCGAGGCTGGGAATGCCAAAAGCTGGCAAAGGAAGAAGCTCTTGGCTGCACTTGGATCATCCCCCATTCTTTAGGGTCTTGGCTGCCCCCTCTTAGTCAGGGCTACATCTGCCAGAGGAGGCTGAGGGTGGAGGGGGAAGCCTGGCTTGCCAGTCTGCGAAGTGACTGGAAGAAAAAAACCTACAGCCAGGCCGAGGCCTTACTTGGCCTCGGCCCTGCACATTTGCAAAGTCGCTGCTGTTTTGCACCCGAGGCAGAGCGAGGACAGACAAAGAGAGAGAAATCCTGCAGGGAAGCAGGAGCAGACCTGGTGGGAGGAGGAGGAGGAAGAAGAGGAGGAAGGAGAAGAAGAAAAGGAGGAAGAAGAGAGGAGGAACAGGAAGAAGAGGAAGCTGGGTTGTTTACTTGCAGACATTTCATTACCCAATTAAAAAACACCATCAAGGATAGAAGGGAGAGGGGTTTGCCGAGAGGAGGAGGAGGAAGAAGAAGAAATGGCAATGGTTAAAATACTACTACTGGTAGGGACAAGAATGGAGAAGAACAGTTATGTGACAACCAGGGAGTGAGGCCCGCCATTCTCCATTGCTGGGCTGGGAAAGAATTTGGGGGAAGAGAGAGAAGCAGCTGGAGGCCTTGGGGTGCAGCCGGCCTGGAGGAAGCCAACCTGTGAGGAAGGACGGCCTCTCTTCCTTCGGTATTAAGAAAACCAGCAAGGCCAGGCAGAGGGAATTGACTGCATTCCCACGACTCTAAGGAACACAGGGAGATGCTGGCTTAATTGAGATGGTTGAGAATTAATTAATTAATTAATTGAGAACCCAGGGAAGAGTTGGTTTATTGGTTGCGTTTTATTCTATGGAGCCTTGTAGGTCAAGGCAGTGCTTTTTTCCAGGTTGGGGAGTTTGTCTGGAAAGGGGTTCCAGCTTGGACATCCCAAAAGTGAGACGCGGAAAGCAACTGAGCAGATGGATGAACCAAGCCAAGCCAAAGAAAGTTCGTTGCAAGCTTCACAGCTACTACTTCTAGCCTGTTAAGATCCCTGTGTAAATGTTGCGGTAACTAAGGGGGCCGTTTAGCAAATGTTAGTGGGTTTTTCAAGGCATCCTCCCCTGTAAAACTGCCCCCCCCCGTGGCGAGCCAGTCCTTGAAAGCCTCGGGATGGGGGGAATTGGGTCGCTGTCTCTCAGCCCTAGGAAGGAGCCAATGGCAAATGACTTCTGGAAAAACCTCGCCAAGAAAACGGCAGCGATTCACGAGAATTGGACACTGTTGGATTGTAAAAAAAATAATAATTTAGCTGGTTAGCAAATAGTAGAAGGTGGGTGCTGTATAACCAAACAGCCAGCCGAGGGCCAGATCCGACAAATCCACTCACTTATTGTTCACTTTTGTACGCCCGAGATCTCCCCGCCTGGGTTCACGTTTCGCACTCCGAATCCTTCAAAAGCAGCCCTTCTTCAACACATTCGGATTTTTTTATTTTTTATTTTTTGCTGATCCCAAGAGAGCCATTGGATGGGGAACGAGAGCAGAGTGGTTTTCCGCACTTTCACCCCCTTCGGCGATTCCCTTGGTGGCGTGGGGAATCCGTCCCGGGAAGTGAAATTTGGGGGTCCGGGAAGAAAGAGTTTGCTCCCTCGCGTAACGCCAGGTTTAGGGGAAAGTGCATTCTTGGTGTTTTGGGGATGCCCAGAAATCACCCTGGGCTATGCAGCGGGCAGAAAGCGAGTGCGGTGTGTTTGTTTGTGTGTGTGTGTGTGCGTGTGCTCCATCCATCCGCAAAGCTTTGAACCCCGACAGCTGGATCCGTGCCTGTCCGGGAAGCACGCGCGTTTTAAATCTTGGCGCGCCTTGCTTTGCTTTCATCCAGACGCCAGCTACGACCTGGGTTATCATCCTCGGCTAGCGGGCCGTGGGAGAGAGAGAGACCAGACGCGTGGGCGTGGGATTTTTACTATGGTGGCAAAACGGAGCCACTTATGCAGGCTCGGAAGCTCTCCACGGCGGCGAACCCTTTCTATTCCTTCCCTCTCCTACCTTTTCTGTTTCTTTTTTATTATTATTACTACTCCTTTACTCGTTCTTGTTTACCCTTCTTTCTTCCTCCTTCCCTTCTTCCTCCTTTCATCCCCAAAATTCTTGCGTGTACTCCAGCACCACCCAAAGTCTTCCTACCTACCCGCTCTTTATGCGTAATCAACCGGAGACGTCGGCAGAAAATCGTTTCGTCGAACACCCCCCCCCCTCCCAAATTTACTACTAGGAGTAGTCAATTAATCCACGGGGTACATTCCTTTTTAGCCCGTCCCCATCGCGTTCGGTTGTTTGCCTTGCCGTCGCCGTGTGATGACCTCAAGAGAGAGGATTACACGGGGGGGGGGGAGTAAGAAGGATGCTCTCTGGAGTAACTCCCTCCCTCCGGTCTCCGCCTCTTTGTTTCCCTGCGAATTTCCCGCATTTCCAACGAAGACGCGCCGCCAGGCGGCGCTATTCAATCTTTCCGAAAACCAGTCTCCAAACCCATAGGTTTGATCCCCGCCGCTTCGAGTGTGACTTTGTTACAATTGTTCTTTTGTATCTTGATCTGTACTTCACCGTGAGTTGCGGGGTGCATTGCAAGCACACGCATTCACGAGATAGGGTAGCTCCAGGAAACGGTTTGATGGGATGGGAAGGACCGCGGGATATGTAGGCAGGGAAGAAGATCAAAGCAAGGCGCCGCTCTCTTTTAACTCTTCCGAACTCTTCACGGGGGTTTGCCGTGGGTGGCGAGGAAACACAGCAAATTCAGAGAACAGAACAGAATAACAGAGTTGGAAGGGTACCTTGGAGGTCTTCTAGTCCAACTCCCTGGCTCGGCAGAAAATCCTCTACCATTTCAGACAAATGGTTATCCAATCTCTTCTTTAAAACTTGCAGTATTGGAGAATTCACAAGAGGTCCCATCCAAACCGTTTTGAGGCTAGACTTCTTCATACAGATATCTATCTATCTATCTATCTATCTATCTATCTATCTATCTATCTATCTATCTATCTATCTATCTATCTATCTATCTATCCCTCTATCTCTATCATCTATCTACCTATCTTCCTATCTATCTATCTATCTATCTATCTATCTATCTATCTATCTATCTATCTATCTATCATCTATCTATCTTTCTATCTATCGTGTGAATGCATTGATGCAGTGCATGTGATCTCAACTTGAAAAGCTTGGATTCGTGGAATGAATTTGCTCAAAATATTGCGAAACATACAGCCTCTTGCTACATAACTACGCTCCATTTGATGCTGAATAAACTAAATTATAAATGTATGTTAAATAGAAAACTATCTTTAGATAGATTTTTATTCCAAAAGCATTTGATTAAAAGAAATTTGATTAAAAAATTTTAAAAATCCGATTTAAATATTTAAAAAATCTGATTTAAATTTGAAAAAATGTTTCAAATGGTGTGTGGGGTGTGTGTGTGTATGGGTGTCGGCAACTTGGCACTCTCATTCCTATTAAATTTGAGTAACTATTTTGGACACTTCACAAAAAAATGACAACAACGATACACCTTCTGGACTGCACATTGCTTGCCTTTGGAATTTTAAATAGTCCTCGATTTATGGTCATAGTTGAGCTCATTTCCAGTTGCTAAGTGAGGTTAAATGAATTGTGGTTAAGCTAATCAGGCTTTGCTTGGTCAGAAACAAGCTGGACATGGCAATCACATGACCTTCGGATGCTGCAACCATCATAAATATATATGCTGGTTTGCTAAGCACCTGAGTTTTGATTGCGTGTATACCTGATAAAGGTAAAGGTTCCCCTTGCAACATATGTGCTAGTCATTTCCGGCTCTAGGGGGCGCTGCTCATCTCTCTGACAAAGCCAAAGAGCCAGCACTGTCTGAAGATGTCTCCGTGATCACATGGCTGGCATGACTAAATGTCGAAGGTGCATGTTACCTTCCCACCAAAGGGGTCCCTATTTTGCTAGTTGCATTTTTTTTTTTACATGCTTTTGAACTGCTAGGTTGGCAGAAGCTGGGACAAGTAACGGGAGCTCACTCTGTTACACAGTGCTAGGGATTCGAACCACCAAACTGCCAACCTTTCTGATTGTTGTGGTTTGCCCTACAGCCGGTGCAGACGGCAGCGGAATTGGACAGTGGGGAAAAACAGGGACCAGTCCGGGAGTCTGGAGAGGACTCAGACAAGGGTCCAGCATTCGATGCAGAGATGGGGCCAGGACCATCTGGGAGTGGGGTGCTGACTCTGGAGCCTCTGGAGTCTGGCAACAGCCAGGCAGAGGAACAAGGGGAGCCTGTTCGCAGGGCGCGTGTGCGCGTGTGCGCAGAGCTACTCGAAGGCAAGAGCAGCTGAGACAAAAGGGGTGACTCAGGAGTAAGACTGGGAGGTGATTGCCCCTGCCATAAAGTATATAAGTCAGGCCAAGATGAGGAAACCTTTACAGGAAACAAAGTAGTTCGATCAATTCAGAGCCAATCTTGAAGCTCTTTGTACTTCAGTTGTTGGTTTTTTGTACTTCTGTTTGTTTCTTCTCTAGTTCGTTTGATACTTCCGTTTTGGGCAGCACTTCACAGAACTGAAAGGTGGGTGCTTATCTTGGGGGACTGTCTGAGATTAATTCTGGCTGGGATTGAAAACAACTCTCAGCGTTGCAATCAATTAAGTCTTCTTTTTAAAATAAGTTTGTGCGTAATTACGGATTAGGAAGCCTGGGGCAGAACACTGATCAACAAGGTCAGCATCTTAGCCACTGAGCCACCACGTTCCTGAACTGCGTCACCACATGGTGGCAAGTGTGAAAAATGGTCATACGTTGCTTTTTTTCCAGCGCTGTGGTAACTTCAAATGATCACTGAATGAATGGTTGTAAGTCAAGGGTGACTTGTAAAGCGTAAAAAGTTTGACGAAGAGATGGTGGGTCAAGTGTATGAGAAGACATGTGTCGAAGACAAGCTGACGATTCAAGAATTCTTCCATTATGGAAGTGTTTCTCTTCTCTTCAGGAAGACTCTAGAGCAAGGGTGTCCATCTTTTGGGCACTTTTAAGACTTGTGGAGTTCAACTCCCAGAATTCCCCAGCCAGCCATGAGATTGGACTGCCATTTGTCAGAAATCGTGTAGAATCTCCTGCTTGGGTGGGGACTTGACTAGATGACCTACAATAGGGGTGGCTATGCTTTTTGGGCTACTGTGCCGAAAATTGTGCCTGCACTTGTGCACGTGTGCTCAAGTGCCGGCACCCAGAAGGCAATGTGTGCTTCCCATGCCCCTGCGCATGCTCGTGTGATCCCACCGCAGGCGCCTCGCATCTCTGTGCATGTGTGCACGTCTCCCACCCCCCCCCTTCATATACACGCCAGATACCTGGAAATCAGCTGTTGGGCAGGCGGTGTGCATGCATGCACAGTAGGGCTCTTCTGGGCAACCTCTCGCATGCCACTTCTGGCATGCATGCCATAGGTTCACCATCACGGACCTACAAGGTCCCTTCCAACTCTTAATCTGTTATCGCTGGAACTATTTTCACCTTAGCTCTGCTCTTTCAGTGACTTTAATATGCAATGCTCGAGAATTGCAGTTCCTGTCCACGGATCCTATGTTTGGGGAACGCTGGGAGTTTGGGGAAGAAAAGCAGCCACGTTTGCAAGGGCCTGAAGCCGCTTTGTTCTTATTTTGTGCAGCTCCCAGCATTTCACTCTCACAATGGCCGCCTTTCAAGGTGAAATGATTCATAGGCATTTTTGTTGCGTGAGTCAGTATCCAAGCACTTAGAACGTGGCTGCGTGATTTATCATCAATACAAAGCACAGAGAAAGTCACTGTGCAGCGCGGGGAGCAGGAGGGGATTGGAACGATGTAAGTGAAACAAAGAGAGGCTAGAGGAAATTGTTGTGGCCGTGCAGATCTGAAATTATTGGGGGGGGGGATTGAATATATACCCAAACCCTCATTCATCCATTTGCATTCATCTCCGAAACTACCTAGCAATCGATACCTTTGTGATGCATTAAAAAGCTACTGATCACCGTCTTTTTATGGAGCCCAATTACACAGGGATCTTAGCACACTTGTGTTGCTAAACAGTCGGGCACTCAGACAACCCCAACAGCAAAGCTGATGTAAAATGTGCTATGAATAGACCGTGGGGTTGTCCAATTCCCCTTTTAAAACTGGGTGTCTCGCTTTGGAGACTGGAATTATCTTGTCTTCCTGCATTTTCACCGGAGAGATAGCTTTCATGTAGACACGAAACTAGGAAGGTACCGTGTTTTTCCAAAAATACAACCTACTCTGAAAATAAGTCCTAGTTTGATTTTTACACATGCCCAATATAAGCCCTACCACCAAAAATAAGTCCTAATGAAGACCTCGCCCACTCCAGAGTGGACGTGTAAAAATTAAGCCAGGGTGGGGGATGGGAGAGGGAAGCTGTCCTACTACTTACCTTTGGACAGTTGCAACCAGGCCTCACACACCCCGACGCCTGCCTTGCTGGCTTGTTTTAAGACCACACCAACTGCTCTGATTGTAGGTAGTAGAATAGTGAGGGAAGTTGAGCTTAATCTTTTCTCTCTGCGACTTTCTGACCTGCCCTCTGTCATAAACAGAAATATCTTTGGAGTGGGTGATTGAGAAGTGACCTGGCTTCTCTTGGGAATTGAGATAGCCTTTTGTGATGTGATAGGCATGTGTGTGAGAGGGAGAAAGAGATAGTTTTGTCCATGAAACTCTTTCTGGATGGGGATGCAAGAAGAAGCTCAAGGTCGAGAAGATCAATAGAGATATAAAGGATGAAGTGATGGAGATGGGGGCCATCCTACTTCCCATTGGCTCCCTCAGAGTTCCAATAGTTGAATATATGAGTTTTAGCCCAACACCTAGGAAGAGCTATGGCCAGAAAAATAGAGGAGGGAGAAGATACTTAGAAAAGAAGGAACCCTTTCATCTACATGGGAATGCACATTCTTAGCATCACTACAAAATGAAAATCTTGTCTCAAAGAGTGGCCTCGATAGGGTTTGGGGTCTCCATGTATCTTTCCCTTTTATGATGCACTCTGGATGGGATCAAAAAGTGGCAGACCCTCAAGAGCATCCATTTTGCTCCCCAAAACCCCTTGATAGCCTCCCAGATTAAGCTCGGTGCTACCCACTTCCCTCAGTATATGGTAGAAACCCTGATGCTGAGCCGATAAGACATGGCCCTCTTTGCCATACCCCCAAAATAAGCCCTATTGAAGATCCCACCTATTCCAAAGTGCATAGGTAAAAATTAAGCTAGGGTGGGAATGAGTGGGTGGAACTGCCCTACTATTTACCTTTGGACAGTTGTAGCCAAGTCTTTGCACACCCCAACGCCTGCCTTGCCAGCCCATTTCTTCTGCAGCCAGTAAGGCTGGCAAGGCTTTCCTGAAGGCCTCTATAGCTGATAACAAAGCTCTGGATCGATCCAGAGCTCTGTTATCAGCTACAGAGGCCTTCTGCAGGCTGCAGAAGAAGAAATTCCTGAAGGCCTCTGACAGCGAAAAGGAGGCTGGGGGCGATGCACGCAAAGTGAGGTTAGTCAGTGGATGACATCCCCCGAAAATAAGACCTGGTGCCTTTTTTGGTGGCAAAAAATATAAGACAGGGTCTTATTTTGGGGGAAATGTGGTACTTTGTGGGGGAACCCTAGAGGAAGATACATCTTCCATTTTCCTAGGGAAGGAACTGGCCTTGCCCAAACAATTTCCCCTTAATGTAAGCAATAATGTGAAAGGAGCATTTTTAATATATGCCTGAAAAGAAAATACTTCAGTTCCCAAGAAAATATCCAGTTTAATGGCGAATCCATAATGCTAAACATGTTTGTTTAAAAAAACCCTACATTATTGTACCACATTATCAGCACACTGCCTGAGTAACACCCAGCAATTAGCAGATTCGGCATAAAATCATCTATCGAGTGTGTTGGAATGCCAGCAATTGATCGGTTCCTGGTATTTGCTTTCATCATTATTTCCCATCGATTACTATAAATAGAATCTGAGCATCATGAAGTAAGGCAAAAATGTGTCTCCCATTACAGATTGCTGTAAGCTGTGGTGGTAACAAATCATCACCTAATTGAGTCCATTCAAATTTCAGAAGACAACAGATGGAAATGTGTTTTCTTGAAACACAGCCGAGCTCAGCAGAAGTCAATGTCTTGCTGATCAACTGCAAAGGAAGCTCTTTGAGAAATTAAAACAATGCTTTCTCCCTGCAAGATCCCTTTCTTCTAGGTTGGACTGAGACATGATTTGCCCAGTTCTAGGTACCAGCTTCCTGGCAAGGCAAGGACTTAAAGGCAGGCTTTCTTAAAACCTACTGATATTTGTTCTAGGTTCTTTATGGTAAGCACATTTTACGAAGCAGTCCAAACGAAGCAGGTGGAAGAGGTGGTATTCAGCCAGTTCTGAATACCAGTTCTGGAGAACTGGTAGTGTAAATTTTGAGTAGCTCGGAGAACCGGAAAATCCCACCTCTGACAGGCCCCGCCAACCCCATCTATTCTCCACCTCCCGAGTCTCGGCTGATTGGCTGTGTCTTCTTTGGTTGCCCTGCACAGGAGAACAGAGCTGGAAAGCAGGTTAGTGTGGTGGGGAGGGAAGGGGTTTTTTGCAGTCTCCTTTCCCTGCCACGCCCACCACACCACACCCACCAAGCCACGCCACAGAACCGGCAGTAAAAAGATTTGAATCCTGCCACTGGGTTATCTACATTTTCTCCCGAATGTATACTGTTGAGAACTGGGCAAAAACACAGGTATTCAGAAGAACTGCTAGAGCAACCAAAATGACAGGCATCAGATGAACTTATCAGGAAGAGTACCAGAGCCCTACTTTTGCCTGGACTAAGTTTGGTGTTCTTTCACACCCCCTGTATAACAGCTCTGAATTTCCACAGTTTTTCAATATTGAAAGAGTGGACCTAAGCAGGGGTGGGCTTCAAAATAAATTTAGCAACGGGTTCTCCGCCTAGTTGCTGGTTGGGTGTGGCCATGACGGGCATGATCTAGTTGGCCTCCTGCAGCATGTTGCGGGGGGGGACTGTTTTTGCCCTCCCTGGGCTCCGGAGGCTTTCCTTGAGCCTCTGGGAGGGCGAAAATGGCCTCCCCGGGCTCCGGAGGCTCTTTGGAAGCCAGAAATGGGCCTGTTTCTGTGATGACCCAGGTGGGATACAAAAGCAATGAAGTCACAAAAATAAGTGAAGTCCTTTCAATTCCTTCAACTTGGCCTCCAAGGTCCAATTATCATTGACTGGAGAAAAAAACTCCCCCACAAACAGTTGTGGAAAGGAAGAAATTCCATTCAAATTCAAAATACATATAAATTATAAATATATAGAAAAAGCACAAACCACACTGAAGCAATTAATGAGACAAGGCAGGATGAGGAGTTGAAGATGTCCACAGATATCGAAATACACACACTGGGAAGGACGGCAGGACTCAGATAAGAACTGACAGACTAGAATTATTTCACACTTTGCTTCCAGCACTAGGCCACGTGCAGTTTGTCCTTTTAAACAGTCCTCCCAGCTGCAGCCCATGAAGAGGATCAGGGCCCTTTCCTCCCCTGTAGACCACACCATCCACATTTCTCCCTTATCCGCTCCTCCCTATGTGCCCTAGGATGGAGAGGGGATGGGCCTCTGAATGCCCCTCCGGCCTGTGCCCTTCCCCACTTTCCTCCACGACCACCGGAGTCACACTCCCATTCCCTGTCGGCTGTTCCTCCTCCCTCTCGGAGTCAGATTCAAACAAGGGCATGACAGTTTCCAGCCTTCCAAATTTCTGGGAGGCCCATTTTTCACCCTCCCTGAGCCTCTTTGCGTGCCCTGCACTTACCTGCATCCAAAATGGGCCACGTGAGGACTCCTGGGAGGGGCAGGGCAGGCAGGGCCAGCTAGGAGTGGGATTTAGGGATTCTCTGAACTGTGAACAATGTTAACTAGGGGCTCCCCCAAACCTCCAGCAGCCCAGCCCTGGCAGTGTGATATTCTGAGACTCATATGCAGGAAGGAGCAGCTGACAAGGTGCCACCCTTATTGTTACTTTAAGCCTGTCCATCATTATGCCAGAGAAAAAAAACAGCCCATGAGTGGTACTTGACTCAAAAAGAGACTTTATTGTACTGTGCTCTCCTCCTGACCTCTGTGAAACACCCGGGAATGCTCGCCCTTCCTTGAAATTCACTCAAAATTTGCTCAAGCGCCAATTTTTCCCTCTGGTTCCCTGCTTTTCTTTCATATGGGGATCCAACTTTTTGACAGGTGTCTCCAGGCAATTATCTGAAAACAGGGATGAATGGTAACTGGGAGAATGTGCAAATGTCTGTTTGGAGACTTTAAGCTTGGATCTATATTAAAGGTCAGTTATCAAAGAAAAGAGGAAGCCAGAATGGATTATTTGTCACTTGAAGCGAATAGAATTTTAATGTCAGTAATGTAGGTTATTAAGCGTAAATACACAAAGGTTTAAGGAAATCAAAGGACGAAGGAGGTTTTGACTTCTGGCAAGGGCTCTGAAGAGCATTCTTGTGCAAGGAGGAGCTAAACACACAAAATGAACCCTTTGAGGCAATTAAGCTTGATTGGGTTTACAATATATCTTTTTTTCTTAGCAGCTCAATTCATTGGGGCTAGCATTATCCAAGGGGTCTAAGAGACTCTCGCTGAAGCAAAGCTGACAGAAATGCTCCTTGTGGTTCCCAAGAATCAAAAGCTTGGTAGTTTTTTTTGTGTTTGGGGTTTTTTGTTTCGTTTGTGGAGGCAGGGAGCAAAGGAAACCTTACATTTCCGCAAAGGAAACCTTACATGGTCCTTAAAGGACTTGTGAGTTTGACCAAAGGGAGAAGATAAAGCACAGCTTCTCAGATTCTGGTTTGGTTTCAATCATCAGGTGGCAGCCAAAAAGCCGATGCAATTCTAAATTGCATTAACAAAGGGATACAATCAAGATCAAGGGAGGTACTAATACCGCTCTATAAAGCCTTAGTAAAACCACACCTAGAGTATTGCATCCAGTTTTGGTCACCACACTGTAAAAAAGAAGTTGAGACTCTGGAAAGAATGCAGAGAAAAGCAACCAGGATGATTAGGGGACTGAAGGCTGAAACATATGATGAACAGTTGCAGGAACTGGGCCTGGCTAGTCTAGCGAAGAGAAGGACCAGGGGAGACAGGATAGCAGTCTTCCAATATCTGAGGGGCTGCCTCAGAGAGGAAGGGGTTAAGCTATTTTCCAAGGCACCCAAAGGCCAGACAAGGAACAATGGATGGAAACTGAACAAGGAGAGATTCAACCTGGAAATGAGGAAATTTCTGATAGTGAGAACAATCAACCCATGGAACAGAAATTGCCTTCAGATGGTGTGGGAGCTTCATCACTGAAAGCTTTCAAGAAGAGACTGGGCTGCCATTTGTCAGAAATGGTGTCAGGTCTCCTGCTTGGGTGGAGGGTTGGAACTAGATGACCTACAAGGTCCTTTCCAGCTCTGCTAATCTGTAGATGGGAAGCCATCACAAGAGTTAAAAATGGTTTAGGAAGTGGCCCATTGAGTTGGGTAGCTTGGTTTGCATAACCACAGGGCTAACAAATACAATAGTTTAGAGTGGTAAATTTGGGAGTTGGGCCTCAATCTTTTGGAGTGAATACATTTCAGATACACACAGACAGCTGAAGGCACAGTATGTATCCTTTCGAATATTCTTCAAAAACTAACAATTTGGCCTGACTCAAAGATCCACCAGCAGGAAGGGACAGGGCAGGGTGAATCTCATCAACTAGCAAATGCTTTCATCCAATTTACTAACAGATTCTTCTGCCCATCAGGAAAAGAAGATTCAGAGCAATCAGAATAACTGAATAAAAGAAGGGACTGTGGAGGTCTTCTAGTTCCTCTGGTCAAGCAGGAGAACCTCTACCATTCTGGACAAATGGCTGTCCAAACTCTTCTTAAAAGCCTCCAAAGATGAAGCACCCACAATTTCTGGAGGCAAGATGTTTCACTGATTAATTGTTCTCGCTCACAGGCCATTTTGCCTTCTTTCTAGGCAAGTTCTCTCCTTTACAAATTTCTATCCATTGCTTCTTGACCAGTCTGATGCTGGGAGGTGGAAATGAACCACGAGACAGTGTGGAGATCACAAGTTCAAATCTGGCTCCTCAACATTCCTTTTCTGGTTCTTGAGTTGTCCAAAATGGATCCCTTTGGCCTCTTTTCATATTGTTTTTCAGGAGTGGGAGATTTGAAGGCGTGGAATGACTGTCATAAGTTATGCTGAAGTTTAAAATGCCAATGATGTTCTTTCACACACACACACACAGCCGTTTGGGCCATGGGAGTCCTGGCCTTACCAGTTTAAGAGTGTAGTTGAGAATATGTTGCACAAACCTGGGTGTGAACCGCAATGCAAAAAAAAAAATAATATTGACAAAACTCTGTTCTGGAGGGGTTGCAGATCACTCAGGGTCCTATTAATGGACAAGGCCAGTGGTGGAATTCAACCGGTTCACACCACTTTGGCTGAACTGGATGTTAAATTGCTGGCTGGCCCCACTCCTCCTTGCCCCATCCCTTCCAGGAATCCCCACGTGCGCCGTATTAGCTCCCAGGTAAGTGCAGGAAGGCCTACTCGGACTAAAATGGGGCGCAGATGTGTGTGTGTGTCATGGCATCCCCACAGCCTGTTTTTGCTCCCAGGAGGTTTCAGGGAGGCCTACTAGGCCCAAAACGGGTCACAGGGGACACAGCCCCTCCCCGTGTCCCATTTTTGCTCCTAAGGGGGGGTTCAAGAGGCCGAGTGCTGCCTGTTACACTCCCTGGCCACGCCCACCATGGCCACGCCCACCCAGCCAGTCATTAGGGCAGAGAACTGGTTGTTAAAATATTTGAATCCCACCACTGGACAAGGCCAAGTCTAGAGCCACACCAAGAGATGATGATCTCATGCAGGTGTACTCTCCCAAGCTGATCTCATGAGTTTGCCAGGGTCCATGAAACATAGGGTTGGAAGGGACCTTGGAGGTCTTCTAGGGTCATCTTTAGCAGGTGACTCTGTACTAGAGTACTTACCATCAGTTGACTTCATTGAAGATATTGTGGTGCATTGTTTTGACTCACATGGTGCTGAGTACAACACGCTTAGAGAAATGCATCTTCAGCAACAACAAAGAATGCACTGAATTATCATTCTGGTGGCCTGAGGCAATTTGTCATAATATTAAACTCTTTCTGAAAGATTCCTCTGATAAGGAGCCAAAAGAAAATAACATATCTACTGTCTGCCACTTCAGAGGGAGACAGAAAAAGAATTAACATTCCATCGCTACTAATATCCTTCTCTACCCTTGCTGATCAATTAACTACATCATTCAGGCCAGACAGAGTTCTGCCATAAATCAACCAGTTGCTCCTGATACCTATTTGGGCACAGATGTGAAGTTCTCTGGCTCATAGCTGGTTGCTCCGATATTGAACGTGCATTTAATCATTCCTGTTGAACATTCCTAGTCAACAGCCGACTAAAGATTTCTAGCTCCCCTTTGGTTGCAATCAGGGTTGGCAAATGTCTACACTAAAAGTGGTGGAAGCATAAAGGGTAACTGTAACTAAAAGAGTACTGTGGTGGCAATAATAATTCCATAGAAAAATACTGTGGGAGCGATATTTTGGAGGGGAAGAGGTGTGGGTGTACAAGAAAGGTGAAAGCCTTAGTAAGAAGGGACCACACCTAGAGTACTGTATCCAGTTTTGTTCACCACACTATAAAAAAGATGTTGAGACTCTAGAAAAAGTGCAGAGAAGAGCAACCAGGATGACTAGGGGACTGGAGACTAAAACATACAATGAACGGTTACAGGAACTGGGCCTGGCTAGTCTAGTGAAGAGAAGGACCAGGGGAGACATGATAGCAGTGTTCCTGTATTTGAGGGGCTGCCACAGAGAGGAGGAAGGGGTCAAGCTATGTGCTATGTTCTATGTTCAGACAAGGAATAATGGATGGAAGCTGATCAAGGAGAGATTCAACCTGGAAATAAAGTGAAATTTTCTGACAGTGAGAACAAACAACCGATGGAACAGAAGTTGCCTTTGGACACTGTGGGAGCTTCATCACTGGAGGCTTTCAAGAAGAGATTGGAATGCCATCTAATGGTGTAGGATCTGCTTGGGAAAGGGGGGTTGGACTGGATGACCTACACGGTCCCTTCCAACTCTGTTAATCTGAATCTGAACAGAGAGAGGATTAAATACTGGTAGCAAGTTCTATACTTAGCAAGTGACCCTGAACTGGCTTTCATATGTACTCTCTTCTTGGTTCCTTGTTCAAGAGCCTGAATTATTTTTTGTTCTGTAACATAGGCTGATCGATCAATGATCGATCAATGAGTACAGCTCCTTTTGAACAGGAAGGTGTGGAAGAGGATGCAAATCTGCTTGGGACCATCTCACCTTCTGCTCCTGGGCTGTATCTCTTGGTGGCCTCTTTTGCATTTGAGGGACCTTATTTCTCTCCCTTCCATTCCATTCCATTCCATTCCATCCACCCATCCATCCTACACAGGGGTGGGATTCAAATTTTTAAACAACCAGTTCTGTGTGTGTGGCTAAGTTGGTGGGTGTGGCTTGGTGGTCATGTGATTGGGTGGACATGGCTTGGTGGTCATGTTATTGGCTGGGCGTGGCCAACTCAATATCACTCACATCGAGGCATGCATCTCCTCACCTGGCCTCTCATGACTGTGGGGATGCTGCAACAGTTGTAAGTGTGAAAAATGGTCATAAGTCACTTTTTTCAGTGCCATTGTAACTTTGAATGGTCACTCCACACAAGCAGCAAAGGAGGGGAAGAAAGTCCAGAGAAGTTCCAGAGACAGGAAGTCTAGTCCTGCCAAGAATGTAATAAGGGTTAACAGAGAGACAGTTTCTGTAAGCAACACCAGAATGTTCCCTTCCTGCCTTCCTTACAGGATTAGGCCAGTAATTTCTTCTAACAACTGATTCTCCAAACTGCTTAGAATGTTAACAACCAATTCTAGCAAATCGGTGCAAACTGGTAGAATCCCACTCCTGATCCTACAGGTGTTCCCTCCTCACACCTTTTCTGGTAGATGCCGAATTGATCTTTCTTTGCACCTAATATGCAATGAGATAATTGTTACAGCTGGACTCTGGAGTGACCCCTGGGTAGATTTGTATATGCATGACATCCAAACAAGACGATCAAAGGATTTGATGTGCTTTTGTTTCTCTGACTTGAATTACTGGATTAAATAAAACGATTAAAACCCATGTCTGAGAATGCAAATTTGTGACAACGAGTGAAAAGCCATCAGCCAATATTTACCCCTCACCTTTTTGTAACTGACAACAGAAAAGAGAGGCATGGATAATGAAAGTATTAACATAATCTTAATGATAGTGTCATTAGCATGGGCTAATTACCAGATTTACTGGGATTTGCTTCCTTTTAGATTCATGTGCACGAAAGCGTTTGGAACTAGAACAATGTGGAGAGAACAGGTAAAAGAATCCCAAAATTACCACTTTTTTCCTTTTAATACAAGCAGAAGTCTTGCAGGTCAACATGTTGCTGAAGTCATGAGCAGAATTCTGTGCATTGAACACACAGCCTTCCTCCAGTCCTAAACTGTTACCATTCAGAGTTGCTACCAGACCTAGGAGTTCCTGGCTGAGCTCTTCTCATCTAGCAACATGGGAAAATATGTGAATGTGTATGTGTAGATTGTATGCACAGAGAAGTGGCCTGGAGATTAAACATGATGAACAATTGAGGGAACTATATGTGTCTAGCTTAACACAGAAAAGGGTTGACATGATAGCTGTCTTCCAGTCAGTACTTGAGTGGCTTCATGGAGAAGAGGGAGTTGATTTATTCTTCAAAGCACCTGAAGGCAGGACAAGAATAAAATTGAAATAATTTTAATAATTTTAAAATAGAAATAGAAGGGAAGGGAAGAGAAGGAGAGGAGAGGAGAGGAGAGGAGAAGAGAAGAGAAGAGAAGAGAAGAGAAGAAGAAAAGGTAGAATAGAGTAGAACAGAATAGACAGTAGAGTATAGCTGAACAGAACAGAACAGAACAGAATAGAATAGAATATTTGGCCAAGTGTGATTAGACACACAAGGAATTTGTCTCTGGTGCAGAAGCTCTCAAGGTACATGGAAAACAACAGAGTAATAATAATCATAATAATGACACCAATTCAAGAAAATATTAGAGAACATAACAAAATACTATAGCCATACAAGAGACAAGTGGAAGATCATTAAAGAGAGATGCAACCTAGAATTAAGGAGAAATTTCCTGACAGTGAAAACAATTAACCAGTGAACGACTTGCCTTCAGAAGTTATGGTTGTTCCATCACTGGAGGCTTTCAAGAAGAAAGTGGACAGTCACTTATCTGCAATGGTATAGGGTCTTTGCTGGAGCAAGGGGTTGGACTAGACAATCTCCAAGGTCTCTTTCAACCCTATGTTCTATGTTCTAAATCAGTGGTTCCCAACCTTTTTTTTCGCCCCGCACCCCTAAAGAAATTTCACTCAAACCTCGCACCCCCTGAAATAAATAATAAATAAAAATGCCAACATATAGCCAATATCCTATTATTTACCTGGACTTTTCTCCCACCCACTGAAATATCGTCTCGCACCCCAGGTTGGGAACTCCTGGTCTAAATAAAGGTATCCCCTTGGTCACAGTTCTCCAATCAACTTTGTGATGGCAGGTCTTCCTGCAAAGATGACTGTTCCCTTTTTGATTAAGAGATCCATAATCCTGAGCTCTAGGCTGGAGAGTGTTTGTTTTACAGGAACAGGTGACTGGCCCATTTGGATTGTGAGAACATCACCACAATATGATTACATCAAAACATGTCCAACAGTATAATAAACTCAATGTCAACTAAAAAATAATAATACTTCTTTGGTCTTTTTAGTTGCCAGCAGAAAGGGAGTGGGGAAAGTAGGGCATTCCTTAAATGCTTCAGATAATTGCTAGGCAGCCGAAGCTTCTGGCACACAAGATTATTACTGGAGAGCATGATTGATGACTCTTGGCTATGAATGTGTCCCATTGGAGAATATACATCCAGGGGACGGGATGAAGACCAGGGTCAAGGGGGAAATGAATGATGTATTTTAGTGTTGGCTTCAACCAGCTAACAGCGACATGGTTACTCCTAATAAATCAATCTTTTTACTCTGAGAGATGCAGCTAAAGACTTAAGATTTGAATGGGGGTGGATTTGTTGGATCCCTGACACTCAATGCGTTAGTGTAACATTGGTCTACATCCCTGAAACCCTGAAAAGCTAGCCATGGTATTAATCAGAAGTTGGTAAGTGTTTCCCAGATATCAACATCAGGACCAGCAGTGGGATCCTACCTGTTCCACTACTGGTTTGGTGATCACGCATGCGTACCTAATACACGCATGCACAGCTTTCCACATACCAGCTGAGGCCTACAACGCCAATCAGCTGAGAGGATAAAAAATATCAGGTTTCCAAGTGATGAAATCTGTTTAAAAAGAAAAGAGCAAAGTCCATCTTCCAAAACAATTTCTTTTATTTAGGAAAGCATCAAATTGGCAAAGTCTGTTGTAATTCCGGATCTGACACAACCCAGAATTACACCACATAATATTGGAAGTTAGAAACAGCCCCCAAAATCTCATTTCCCAATAGAAATAAATCAACATTGCCTGGTGTCATCTATCTCCACCTCCAGGTCTCAGCAGGTTCATAAAATGGCTATGCATATGTCAATTTTGGGCTTGACAAAAGAAGAGAAAAGCACAGGGATGGGTGGGAGGGCTGATCCTGTGCTACTTTCTCCTCTCAACTGATCTTTGGAGGCTTTTTTTAAACTACCAGTTCGGCTGAACTGGTCCAAACCGGTAGCATGCCACAATTGATCAGGAGGGACTATTGAAGGTGGCTCATCTGTGGATTAGAGAGAACGGAGTGACTTAGTGTTGTGGTTTGCCAGCAGCAGGTGTGGATGGCTGAAATCTTGGAGAGCAAAGGCTCAGATGAGGGGCCAGGACCATCAGGGAGTGGAATGCTGCCTTCAGAGATTGTGGAGGCTGGCAGCAGTGATGAAGAGGTCCCTGAGGAACTTGTGCCCAGTGCACATGCGTGCAAGGCTGTTCAAAGGAAAAAGCAGCTGCAGTAACTCAGGCAACTTGGGAATAAGGCTGCAAGGTAATGGCCCCTCCCTTAAGAGATAAAAGCCAACTGAGAAACCGGAGTTCTTTGCAGGAAGCAAAGAAGCTTTTGCACTCAAGTCTTGTGGACATTTGGATTATCTTAGTTTGTGTTTGGAGACTCTTTGTCTTTGAAATAGTTCTTGACAACTTTATCTAGTGTTCTTGGCAGCCTTGCACAACCTTGGCAAGATTCTTCTTATCAGAGACAATTAGTTTGAAACAGCCTTTTAACCGGGAAGGAACAGAATTCATAAAGAATCATTAAAAAGTTTTCCTGTTACCTCTGTTTCCTGTTTGTTTCCTTGGAACAAGATTTGGGTCAGAACACTTAGGTAGACCACATTGGAGAATTAGAAATCTTCAAGAAACCACCATAGCTATTCCTTCCACGCAATTCTGGATCTTCCATAATGTTGAAGGCTAGAACCATATATGGCTACCATGCCTTGAAGCTCATTCATCTTACCAGGCTCTGGATGGCAGAAGACATCTCTACCAGACTACTCAATCTGAAGAACATGGAATGAAAAACTTCATCCAGACAAACTGCTTATGAGTTTCCAGGGACATTTGAACATTGGAAAAAAAAAAAAGGCATAACTTTGGTCTGGTCCTGCAAAACTATTTTTAAATTTTGCATATACCCATCTGCTCCATTTTTGGAGGAAAAAAGGGCATTATCGTTTTAAGTGCATCTGATATTTTACTTAAAGGTAACAGATAGAAAATACACTTTGTTTGCCAGCCTTCCTTGTAGTAGTTTGGCTGTCACTTTGGAAGAGATTTATGATAATAATTCTTGCAACACATGGAATATTTTTTTTTAAAGCCAACCATTTATTTTTCTGTCTAAATAATAAGGCAATTTGTTACAGCTAATTACTCAAATGCTTCCTTAATCACAATTAGAAGAAAAAGTGCTAGCTTTCCTTTCCTCCCACCCCAACAGACCCGCCTCCTAAAGCTCCGTGTGTCCCCACAAATATTTTTTTAAATGTTGTCCCAATTACATATTTATTAAGAAATGTTCAGCCAAAAAGAAAAAAAAGAGAGAAAAAACCCACGAACTGCTCGACACCATCACTGCAATCTTACACAATGATTTATTGTGACACAAAATGTGGGACGTTTCCCCATCTTTTGTGATTGCCGTGATGAAGCTGTAAAGCAAAGAGCATGAAATGAAGCAAAGCCTCACAATTTAATCAGCTCGTAAACAGATCTACCGCATCAAGCAAATGACATTATTATCCATCTGAAGTAAATCTTGCTAATCTCAGGAGATAAAATCAACATCATTAATGGTCACATGTCATATTCATCAACGCTAAACTATCCCTTTTGACAGATTAATCTTAACTGCAGCTCCCGAGATGTATGCTAATCGAGTCCAAAGCCTGCAATTCATTCCCAGGCAGCCTGTCCAGTACTCTTAGCATGGCGATTACAAATACTTTTTTTTATTGATTTACATATTTTAAAATGCATTTAAGGTGAGGTGCCATTAAAAATCCTGTCACTGGTGTATATTTCTCTCACCTTGTCTCAGCCCCCATGCACAGGGCAGGGGGGCGGGGGGCGGGAGTGAAATCATTGTTGGGTCCAACCAATCAGAAGTTGTTGTGCAGAAAATACATCAGAAGGACTAGTAGCTGGGCAAACGCAATCATCTCCAACCCATGGAACTATCCTTAGGTTCAGAAGACCCCTTGAGGGAACTCTAAAGCTACTCACAAGTTATGTGAGGAGCCCAAAAAATAAGCTTCACCAAGAGTAATACTGTGGATTAAAGCAGGGTTTTAAGTAAGAGTTGCTACTTCTCCCTTTCCTGCCTTGCAAGTGAAGAACTCCTGATGAGATTATTAGGGGATTTCCATCTGGATCCTAAATTAGGGATTCTAAAGGTGGAGTGGTTCCAGATATGTCCCTGATGGGTGGGGACCTTGTTGCTTCTGAGCTTGGTCTTTTCTTGCAGAAGTTTCATTACGGTTGAAGGAGCTAAGCAATGGTGGGATTCAGCTAGTTCTCACCGGTTTGAGTGAACCGGTTCTTAAATTACTCCCTGCTTCCATTATGAAAGTGGATTCTGGGTGCCATGCTGCAAATGGAGAAATGGGCAATGGAATGACCGACAGAATGGAAGGAGAAGGCTGCTTTCTCTCTTTCTTCTCCCTGCTCCTCCTCCTTCCCTCATGCCAGCCACTCTATTGCAGTGCAGCACCCAGGATCCAATTTGATAGCAGGGGGAGGGAAGGGGAGATTTAACAACTGGTTCTGCCAGGGTCAAGTTGGCCATCATGGGAGGCTTGTTCTTCATGTGTGGGGGAGCTGGAGGACAGGGATGGCCCATGACTCCCATGACAGCCAACCTGACACTGGGAAGACTGGTTGTTAAATTATTAGAATCCCATCCATGGAGCTAGGTATATCTAGCCTAGGGATCTGCAAACTTAAATACTCGAAGAGGCATTTGGACCCATTTCCCACAGAAAAGAAAACATTGGGAGCCAATAATTCAACAACCTGTGTGACTGGGTGGGTGTGGCCAACTCAACATCATTCCCTCCCACCCAGTCACTCTGGAATATGGAGCAAGTCTCCATCCCCTGCCATCACCCTTACCTTCTCAGGCCAGGTGAGGAGTGAGGGATGGATCTTTGATTTTCTTTTGGGAAGGGAAAACCAGGAACTCTCAGATTCAGGTTTTTCCAGATGTGCCAGTATGACAACTCTAATAAAATGGAACTTTGAGGAAATGCCGGTCTCGGAGTTTATTGGTTTGGAGTTTGTTAGTTGGAACGCTGACACGGAGTCTCTGGATTAGCTGAGGCAAAATGATCAGCATGGCAAGGAGGCCCAGTTTCAGCAATCTGTAGATTGGCACCGAGCCAGGCATCATCTCTCATTGACAATAATGACAAGGTTGCTAAGAAGCAGAAATAATTTCATCTGCTATGTGACAGACATCTACGACACTGACTTTCCCATCGTGAGACGAGGGCGTTTGATTGGATTTGGGCGAAAGCAAACAGATGAGAATTTCACGTGGGTCAATTTTTTTTCTAGAATCGTTCTAAATTTGCTAATTTAATCATAAAAGAAAATACTAAAAAAAAAAACCCATCAATTTTTATTTTTTAATTTAAAAAAACTAATGTTATGGGAGAGAAAGCATGTTTGTTCTGAGAAGCCTAAAATAGCAACATAATTTAACAGAATACTGGTTGAATTCACTCCAGGGTTTTAAGAGCTAAGCCATTTTGTCAACCACATTTGTGTAATCACTAGCAATAACAACAGGACTTAAACTTATGTAACACTTCAACAGTGCTTTACAGCCATCTCTAAGCGGTTTACAAAGTCAGTACCACCCTCCCAATAATCTGGGTCCTCATTTTACCTGCCTTGGAAGGATGTAAGGCTGAGCCAATAACAATAGCAATAGCACTTAGACTTATATATCACTTCACAGTGCTTTTACAGCTCTCTCTAAGCGGTTTACAGAGCCAGCCTCTTGCCTCCAACAATCTGGGTCCTCATTTTACCCACCTTGGCAGGACAGAAGACTGAGTCAGCTTTGAGCTGGTCAGGGTCGAACTCTAGGCAGTGGGCAGAGTTAGTCTGCAATACCATTCCAACCACTGTGCCACCACGGCTCATGAGTGAGTCACCTCATGGCTTTTAAGTGAGTCACATCCAAATGTATTACCTTTTTGCTACAGTTAAGAGCATCACTCTGGTCACTGAGTGAATCCGGTTTTCCACATTGTCTTGCTTACTGGCAAAGTTGTGAATGTAACCCTGAGGATTCATACATTCAGGGAATGTAACCCTGAGGATCCATATTACGTCCATGCAGGTTGCCAAATGCTTGAATTCTGATCATGGGGCCAGGGGTGAGGCTGCTGGGGGTTCGCAGGGGTTCAGGAGAGCTAAGATTCTGTGCAGTTTGGAGAGCCCCCAAATCCTGCTCCTGGTTGGCCCCACCTACCCTGCCTCTGCCCTCCCAGGAGACCCCACATGGCCCATTTGGGATCCAGGTAAGTGCAAAGTGCACATGGGGGCTCAGGGAGGGTGAAACATGGGCCTCCTGGAAGTTTGGGAAGGCCAGAAATGGGCCCGGTTCCAGCTTCCAAAGAGCCTCCAGGGCCTGAGGAGGCCATTTTCACCCTCCGTGGAGGCTCAAGGAAAAGCCTCCGGAGCCTGGGGAGGGCAAAAACACCCCTCCACACACCATGGTGCAGGAGGCCAACTGGGCCATACCCACACCCACTCAGCAATAGGGCAGAGAACCCTTTGCTAGAAGTTTTTAAGCCCTCCTCTGCATGTGGCCAGAGGGACGACTGGTGAAAGGACCAGTTGTAAATAAGTCCCTTTTCTTTAGCACGGACATAACTTTGATCAATCACTAAATGAATTGTCGTATGTTAAGGACTCTCTATAAGACAGTGAGAACAATCAACCAATGGAATAGCTTGCCCTCCGAAGTTGTGGGAGCTTCATCACTGGAGGCTTCCAAGAAGAGATTGGACTGTCATTTGTCAGAAATGGTGTAGGGTCTCCCACTTGGGCAGGGGGTTGGATTAGATGACCTATAAGGTCCCTTCCAACTCTGATTATCTCTTGTTTTTATCTGTTAAGTCAGTATGAATAAACTGCCAAGACTGCTCTTGCTACAGTAAACTGCCCTTTTCTTTCTTCAATTTTCATTCAAAACGAACATGTTAGGGGGGTTACATATTATGTCACTCCTTCACAGGCACTCAACAAAATACATTTTGATGCAGAGACAAGAGTTTCAGGAGAGTTTTATGTACAGGTATTTGAGTACCTGGAATTAAAATGAAATATAATTCTAATGAATGCAAATATTGAAAGGTATCAATTTTGGTGGCTTGGATGGATTCCATCTACTGGTTATATACACTGCTCAAAAAAAATAAAGGGAACACTTAAACAACACAATGTAACTCCAAGTCAATCACACTTCTCTGAAATCAAACTGTCCACTTAGAAAGCAACACTGACTGACAATCAATTTCACATGCTGTTGTGCAAATGGAATAGAAAACAGGTGGAAAACATAGGCAGTTAGCAAGACATCCTCAATAAAGGAGTGGTTCTGCAGGTGGTGACCACAGACCACTTCTCAGTTCCTATGCTTTCTGGCTGATGGTTCGGTCACTTTTGAATGCTGGTGGTGCTTTCACTCTAGTGGTAGCATGAGACGGAGTGTACAACCCACACAAGTGGCTCAGGTAGTGCAGCTCATCCAGGATGGCACATCAATGCGAGCTGTGGCAAGAAGGTTTGCTGTGTCTGTGAGCGTAGTGTCCAGAGCACGGAGGCGCAACCAGAAGACAGGCCAGTACATCAGGAGACGTGGAGGAGGCCGTAGGAGGGCAACAACCCAGCATCAGGACCGCTACCTCTGCTTTTGTGTAAGGAGGGACAGGAGGAGCATTGCCAGAGCCCTGCAAAATGACCTCCAGCGGGCCACAAATGTGCATGTGGCTGCTCAAACGGTCAGAAACAGACTCCATGAGGGTGGTATGAGGGCCCGACATCCACAGGTGCTTACAGCCCAACACTGTGCAGGACGTTTGGCATTTGCCAGAGAACACCTAGATTGGCAAATTTGCCACTGGCGCCCTGTGCTCTTCACAGATGGAAGCAGGTTCACACTGAGCACATGTGACAGACATGACAGAGTCTGGAGATGTCTTGGAAAATGTTCTGCTGCCTGCAACATCCTCCAGCATGACCGGTTTGGCAGTGGGTCAGTAATGGTGTGGGGTGGCATTTTTTTAGGGGGCTGCACAGCCCTCCATGTGCTCAACAGAGGTAGCCTGACTGCCATTAGGTAATGAGATGAGATCCTTAGACCCCTTGTGAGGCCATATGCTGGTACGGTTGGCCCTGGGTTCCTCCTAATGCAAGACAATGCTAGACCTCATGTGGCTGGAGTGTGTCAGCAGTTCCTGCAAGATGAAGGCATTGATGCTATGGACTGCCGCCTGTTCCCCAGACCTGAATCCAATTGAGCACATCTGGGACATCATGTCTCACTCCATCCACCAACGCCACGTTGCAGCACAGACTGTCCAGAAATTGGGGGATGCTTTAGTCCAGGTGTGGGAGGAGATCCCTCAGGAGACCATCCGCCACCTCCTCAGGAGCATGCCCAGGCATTGTAAGGAGGTCATATAGGCACATGGAGGCCACACACACTACTGAGCCTCATTTTGACTTGTTTTAAGGACATTACATCAAAGTTGGATCAGCCTGTAGTGTTTTTTTCCACTTTAATTTTGAGTGTAACTCCAAATCCAGACCTCCATGGGTTGCTACATTTGATTTCCATTGATCATTTTTGTGTGATTTTGTTGTCAGCACATTCAACTATGTAATGAACAAAGTATTTAATAAGAATATTTCATTCATTCAGATCTAGGATGTCTTATTTTTGTGTTCCCTTTATTTTTTTGAGCAGTGTATCTTTCAGGGGAAAAGTATGCAACTTATGTTTAGGTCAGTCTCAAATGATGTTAATAACCTTCTCAATTTCAACCCAAAATATGATAATAACACAAGCCCAGACTACATAAGTGAATATTCCGACTCCTTAATTACACTTCAAACCAGAAGGTGATGAAATTTCACCCTTACCAGGTGTTGTGTATGTACCATAGTTAATAAAGTATGAGCTTGAGGTAAAGTGCAGGGTTCTGGCCCTGCACTTCTGATTGGCTGTTAGGCGGCCAGATCGGATTGGTTAGTTCTGAGGAATCCGATTGGCCCTTAACAGAGGATTCTTATTGGTTAAAAGAACTAGCGTTCATAGCTCACTATTGGACAATTCTTACAAGGGTTGCCTATATAAGGCAGAGTTCACTGTTGTTGTTTTGAGAAGTCACTATGCTAATAAAGAGCTGAAAGTCACTTTTCAGAGGCTGTCTCCATTTACTCCGACCCATGTCCAAGAACTTAACACTGGCGACGAGGATGGGATGTGGAGACGTTTGAACCGAAGAAGCCAAGAAGCAATACCGAGCACGTGATAGACGACGCCAACAACGGAATCATGTCCGGTGGCATCGTACCACCTGCTCCATTCGATCCGAACCAAGAGGATTGGGAATCCTACATGGATCGCTTCCAAATGTTTCTCGAGACGAATAATTTGAAGGACACCACACCAGCAAAGAAGCGGGCACTGTTCCTGATGCATTGCAGCCCAGCTGTATTTAAGATGGCTAAAGCACTCGCCCAACCTCGAGAAGTGAAAGCCATGAGCTGGGACGACCTCGAACCCATCCTGAGAGACCATTACGCACCAACCGTGCCTACACTCATGAGACGCCACGAGTTTTATCAGAGAAACCAACAAAAAGGGGAGAGCGTGGCCGATTTCGTGGCAGACCTTCGAAATTTAGGGGGTCTCTGCAGGTTCGCAGATTTAGAAGAGGCACTAAGAGATCGAGTAATTCTGGGATTAGATGCACTAGGCGTGCAAAGCAAGCTGATGGCGAAAGGCGACATCAGCCTTGCTGACACCATCCCCGAAGCCACGGCTGCGGAGGCTACTAAAAAGTCGGCTGCACAACTACTGTGAAGCCGCACTCCGGCAACACCACCGACCAGCGAAATCTTACCCAACTCAGAAGGGCAGCTCTCGACAACGCACCACGAGGACCTCTCTTCGTCGTCAGACAGCGACAAAGAAGGGGTCCATTGACTGTAGTCCGACCGGGACCCTCACCCGAAGCCCTTACGCCCTTGCGCTGGCTGTGGAGCAAACCATGCCAGGGCCGAATGCAAATTCCACAACGCACTCTACCATGAGTGCGGGAAACGAGGCCACATCGGCCGGGTCTGCCGCAGCTTACCAGGACCCAGCCAGGCCTCAAAAGGGGCCAACTATCGCCAATCGACAGGAAACCGTCCTGTAAGGCGAGAGCCAGTAAACCACTCCTACAGAAATCGAGCTTTGCAAAAAGAAGAGGCTCACCATACTATCACTATAGGTCACGCCTCAGTTTTGGACACTAAGAAAATCCGAGTCATGGTAGCCATCGAGAACCAGCCTTGCCACATGGAGGTCGACTCGGGATCATCCCTCTCGATGGTGTCTTGGAAGACATTAAAGCAGCTCATCCCCACAATTCAATGCCAAGACCTCCAATTTCAACACCTCATCCTCAAGGACTACCAAGGAAATCGAATCCCCGTTGTCGGGTCCTGCCGAGTTCGAGTCTCCTTCAAGAAGCATACAGCGTACTTACCTCTAACGATCATCGATAGAGATAGGCCTAGTCTATTGGGCCTCCAGTGGTTCGCGCCACTCGGCATTGAAGTGGCCGGCGTGAACTGAGTCGGTGGTTGTGAGTGGGAGGAAGACCTTATCTCTGAGTTCAGCAACATCTTCGCGGACAGCTTAGGCGAGTATAAGGGGACCCCAATCTCGTTTAGTCTAGATCAAAAGGTAGCGCCCATTCGCTTGAAGCCCCGTCGAGTTCCATTCGCTCTTAAAGCAAAAATCGACGAACAACTCGACAAACTAATTGCTCAAGGGGTGTTGAAGCCCATCGATCACTCTCCATGGGAAACCCCTATTGTAACACCCATTAAGCCAGACGGGTCAATTCGAATTTGTGGGGACTTACCGGGCCACTTTAAACCACGCCCTACAGCAGAATGCGTATCAAGTTCTGGTGCTGCAGCACCTCCTCCATTCCTTGGGGGGCAGAAAGGTTTTCGCTAAATTAGATTTAGCTCAAGCTTATCAACAACTACCAGTGGATGAAAAAATGGCCCAAGCCCAAACAATTGTAACGCACAGAGGTGCCTTTAAATGTACCCGATTGCAATTTGGAGTTAGTGTAGCCCCAGGGATCTTCCAGAGCCTCATGGAAAGGTTATTACAGGGAATCAAGGGTGTGGTTCCTTATTTTGATGACGTACTAATTGCAGCCCCTACCAAAAAAATCTTGCAGGATCATTTGAAATGCGTTCTTAAAAAATTCCAAAAGGCTGGTCTTTAGGTGAAAAAAAATAAATATCACTTATATACTGACAATGTTGAGTTTCTAGGATACCGAATTGATAGCCAGGGCATTCATCCTACCGAGAGTAAATTAAAAGCGATCAAAAATGCTCCCAGGCCACGTAACAAGACCGATCTCCAGGCGTTCCTAGGCCTCATTAATTTCTATAATGTGTTTTTACCGCACAAAGCAACTGTCACTGAACCGTTACACCAATTATTAGGTAAGAAAGCATTGTGGGTGTGGGGTTACCGGGAAGAGCAAGCATTCCGGAATGTTAAAAAACTGCTCACATCTGACTCTGTACTTATGCAGTATAACGAGACTTTGCCGTTAGTTATAACCTGCGATGCATCGCCTTTCGGGGTGGATGTCATTTTGAGCCATGTACTGCCTAATGTGAACGAAGCCCCTGTTGCATACTTTTCGAAGACTCTTTCACAAGCAGAGCGGAACTATGGACAAATTGATAAAGAAGCTCTCTCAATCATTTCAGCTGTAAAAAAATTTCATGAATATGTGTATGGAAGGACATTTACCATTATAAATGACCACAAACCGTTGTTAGGGATAATAGCCGGGGACAAGCCAACCCCCTTCATATTATCCCCTAGAATGACCCGATGGTCAGAATTCCTAGCTGCTTATAATTATCACCTGCAATATCACCTGGGGAAAGCCATTCCCCACGCCGACGCATTAAGCCAAACACCGCTTCCAGAGACTCTCGACGATCCGGCACCAACGGCAACTACGTTGCAGATTGAAACACTCAACTCGCCGCCTATGACCGCGTGAGACATCGCGAGAGAAACCAAACGAGACCACACCCTAGCTCGAGTCCTAGGCTGGGTAGAACGCGGATGGCCATTGGACCAAGTACCAGATGACTTCGCACCATTTAAATCTCGACATATTGAACTTTTTTCCCAAAAAGGCTGTATCATCTGGGGCGTTAGAGTCGTTGTCCCAGAACGACTCCGGAAGACGCTGCTACAAGTTCTGCACGAAGGCCACCCCGGCATTGTGCGGATGAGAGCGCTTGCACGAAGCTACGCATGGTGGTCGGGCATGGACCGGCAAATCGAGCAGTGGGTCAAAGCGTGTGCCAATTGCCAACAAGTCAGCAACGCCCCACCAAAAGCCATGCCTACTGAATGGGAGACGCCACGTGAACCCTGGTCCAGAATCCACCTGGATTTCGCGGGGCCAACCAAGAGCTATACCTTCCTGCTGAAAGTCGACACATACTCCAATTGGTTAGAAATTCATCATATGATGGCTACAACTTCCGAGGCAGTGATCAAGATCCTAAACAGACTCTTTGCAACCCATGGATTACCTGACGTCCTGGTGTCCGATAATGGGCCACAGTTTACAGCACTAATGTTCGAGCAGTACCTCGCTGACCGCGGCATCCGCCATGCGCTCACCTCGCCTGTGCACCCTGCGACCAATGGCCGAGCGGAACGCATGGTCCAATTTGTTAAAAAGACTTTGCAAAAAGTGGACTATGACAATATCAATGACAAGGTCAACCAAATTCTCTTTTTGCAACACATAACTCCACATAATGTCACCGGCAGAACTCCCGCCGAACTACTGATGGGACGAAGATTCCGCTCCCACCTCAACCGGTTGCACCCTGCTTACGAACCGGAAAAACCAATAGGATCCAGTGGCCGCTGTCGCACCTTCCAGGTAGGAGACCTCGTTTATGCACGAAACTTATTGGGCGATCCGTTATGGATAGAGGCAACAGTAGTACGAGTGACCGGCCCCAAATCCTATGTAGTGAAATGCTGTGACAATAGACTGTGGAAACGGCATATCGACCAATTACGGTCATGACTCCCAACGGCCAGTCAACTACTCCCCCATGACCAAACCGAGGGGGGGGGAGGTACAGAAGAAGATGACGTTCCAGGGAACCTGTTTGAAGGGAGCGACGAACTAAGTGATACCCAGGAAATGGAGCAGGAAGGAGAATCATTTGCACCGCAAGAAATTGCACCTGAGCAAATAGGAGATCCACTGCCAAACAACAATCTACCTCAACAGGATTGCAACCAACCAGTTCAACGAAAATCCGAAAGACTTAAAAGACAACCGTCCTATTTAAAGGACTATATAACTACACCGTAATTAAGAAGCCAGGGGGAAGGGGTGTTGTGTATGTACCATAGTTAAATAAGTATGAGCTTGAGGTATAGTGCAGGGTTCTGGCCCTGCACTTCTGATTGGCTGTTAGGCGGCCAGATCAGATTGGTTAGCTCTGAGGAATCCGATTGGCCCTTAACAGAGGATTCTTTTTGGTTAAAAGAGCTAGCGTTCATAGCTCATTATTGGACAATTCTTACAAGGGTTGCCTATATAAGGCAGAGTTCACTGTTGTTGTTTTGAGAAGTCACTATGCTAATAAAGAGCTAAAAGTCACTATTCAGAGGCTGTCTCCATTTACTCCGACCCATGTCCAAGTACTTAACACCAGGGAAGTTCATTAGACATAAAGTTACATTTTGGGTTGTGTGCCAACCTCATTTTAAGATCATAGAAGCTTCCAGCAGTTTATGAGAATTTATTCCTGTTTGGGCAGGTGGCTCAATAAATGGAGCAGCAAAAGTCTTCACCACATCCAGGTTCTTCACCTTCCCAAAACAAAAATAAAAAGATTCTCCATTAATTGTCTGCTTCTGCTTCTTTTGCTCTTTACAGCAGAGGAGACTTTTTGCTGAATAATTTAAAAAGAATGATTTACTTTGAGAAGTTGTGGGTGCTCCATCATTGGAGGTTTTCTAGAAGGGATTGGACATTATTTGTCTGAAATGGAATAGGGTCTCCTGCTTTGAGGTAGGGGGTGGAGTAGAAGAACGTCCAGCCCCATTATTCTATGAGAAAGAAAAGAAGGGAGGGAGGGAGAGAGGAAGGAAGGAAGGAAGCAAGCAAGGAAGGAAGGAAGGAAGGAAGGAAGGAAGGAGGAAAGGAAGGAGGGAGGGAGGGAGAAAAGGAAAGGAGGGAGGGAGAGAGGAAGGAAGGAAGGAAGGAAGGAAGGAAGGAAGGAAGGAAGGAAGGAAGGAGGAAAGGAAGGAGGGAGGGAGGGAGAAAAGGAAAGGAGGGAGGGAGAGAGGAAGGAAGGAAGGAAGGAAGGAAGGAAGGAGGAAAGGAAGGAAAGGAAGGAGGGAGGGAGTGAGAAAAGGAAGGAGGAAGGAAGGAAGGAGGAAAGGAAGGAAGGTGGGAGGAAAGGAAGGAGGGAGGGAGGGAGAAAAGGAAGGAGGAAGGAAAGAAGGAAGGAAGGAAGGAGGAAAGGAAGGAAGGAGGAAAGGAAGGAAGGTGGGAGGAAAGGAAGGAGGGAGGGAGGGAGAAAGGAAGGAGGAAGGAAGGAAGGAAGGAAGGAAGGAAGGAAGGAAGGAAGGAAAGAAAGGAAGGAAGGTGGGAGGAAAGGAAGGAGGGAGGGAGAAAAGGAAAGGAGGGAGAGAGAGAGGAAGGAAGGAAGGAAGGAAGGAAGGAGGAAAGGAAGGAAGGAGGAAAGGAAGGAAGGTGGGAGGAAAGGAAGGAAGGAGGGAGGGAGAAAAGGAAGGAGGAAGGAAGGAAGGAAGGAAGGAAGGAGGAAAGGAAGGAAGGAGGAAAGGAAGGAAGGTGGGAGGAAAGGAAGGAGGGAGGGAGGGAGAAAGGAAGGAGGAAGGAAGGAAGGAAGGAAGGAAGGAAGGAAGGAAAGGAAGGAAGGTGGGAGGAAAGGAAGGAGGGAGGGAGGGAGAAAAGGAAAGGAGGGAGAGAGAGAGGAAGGAAGGAAGGAGGAAAGGAAGGAAGGTGGGAGGAAAGGAAGGAGGGAGAGAGGGAGAAAAGGAAAGGAGGGAGGGAGAGAGGAAGGAAGGAAGGAAGGAAGGTGGGAGGAAAGGAAGGAGGGAGGGAGGGAGAAAAGGAAGGAGGAAGGAAGGAAGGTGGGAGGAAAGGAAGGAGGGAGGGAGGGAGGGAGAAAAGGAAAGGAGGGAGGGAGAGAGGAAGGAAGGAAGGAAGGAAGGAGGAAAGGAAGGAAGGAGGGAGGAAAGGAAGGAGGGAGGGAGGGAGAGAGGAAGGAAGGAAGGAAGGAAGGAAGGAGGAAAGGAAGGAAGGTGGGAGGAAAGGAAGGAGGGAGGGAGAAAAGGAAGGAGGGAGGGAGGGAGGAAGGAAGGAAGGAAGGAAGGTGGGAGGAAAGGAAGGAGGGAGGGAGGGAGAAAAGGCAAGGAGGGAGGGAGAGAGGAAGGAAGGAAGGAAGGAAGGAAGGAGGAAAGGAAGGAGGGAGGGAGGGAGAAAAGGCAAGGAGGGAGGGAGAGAGGAAGGAAGGAAGGAAGGAAGGAAGGAAGGAAGGAGGAAAGGAAGGAAAGGAAGGAGGGAGGGAGCGAGAAAAGGAAGGAGGAAGGAAGGAAGGAGGAAAGGAAGGAAGGTGGGAGGAAAGGAAGGAGGGAGGGAGGGAGAAAAGGAAGGAGGAAGGAAAGAAGGAAGGAAGGAAGGAGGAAAGGAAGGAAGGAGGAAAGGAAGGAAGGTGGGAGGAAAGGAAGGAGGGAGGGAGGGAGAAAGGAAGGAGGAAGGAAGGAAGGAAGGAAGGAAGGAAGGAAGGAAGGAAGGAAGGAAGGAAGGAAAGAAAGGAAGGAAGGTGGGAGGAAAGGAAGGAGGGAGGGAGAAAAGGAAAGGAGGGAGAGAGAGAGGAAGGAAGGAAGGAAGGAAGGAAGGAAGGAGGAAAGGAAGGAAGGAGGAAAGGAAGGAAGGTGGGAGGAAAGGAAGGAAGGAGGGAGGGAGAAAAGGAAGGAGGAAGGAAGGAAGGAAGGAAGGAAGGAAGGAGGAAAGGAAGGAAGGAGGAAAGGAAGGAAGGTGGGAGGAAAGGAAGGAGGGAGGGAGGGAGAAAGGAAGGAGGAAGGAAGGAAGGAAGGAAGGAAGGAAGGAAGGAAAGGAAGGAAGGTGGGAGGAAAGGAAGGAGGGAGGGAGGGAGAAAAGGAAAGGAGGGAGAGAGAGAGGAAGGAAGGAAGGAGGAAAGGAAGGAAGGTGGGAGGAAAGGAAGGAGGGAGAGAGGGAGAAAAGGAAAGGAGGGAGGGAGAGAGGAAGGAAGGAAGGAAGGAAGGTGGGAGGAAGGAAGGAGGGAGGGAGGGAGAAAGGAAGGAGGAGGAAGGAAGGTGGGAGGAAAGGAAGGAGGGAGGGAGGGAGGGAGAAAAGGAAAGGAGGGAGGGAGAGAGGAAGGAAGGAAGGAAGGAAGGAGGAAAGGAAGGAAGGAGGGAGGAAAGGAAGGAGGGAGGGAGGGAGAGAGGAAGGAAGGAAGGAAGGAAGGAAGGAGGAAAGGAAGGAAGGTGGGAGGAAAGGAAGGAGGGAGGGAGAAAAGGAAGGAGGGAGGGAGGGAGGAAGGAAGGAAGGAAGGAAGGTGGGAGGAAAGGAAGGAGGGAGGGAGGGAGAAAAGGCAAGGAGGGAGGGAGAGAGGAAGGAAGGAAGGAAGGAAGGAAGGAGGAAAGGAAGGAGGGAGGGAGGGAGAAAAGGCAAGGAGGGAGGGAGAGAGGAAGGAAGGAAGGAAGGAAGGAGGAAAGGAAGGAGGGAGGGAGGGAGAAAAGGCAAGGAGGGAGGGAGAGAGGAAGGAAGGAAGGAAGGAAGAAGGAAGGAAGGAGGAAAGGAAGGAAGGTGGGAGGAAAGGAAGGAGGGAGGGAGGGAGAGAGGAAGGAAGGAAGGAAGGAAGGAAGGAAGGAAGGAAGGAAGGAAGGAAGGAAGGAAGGAAGGAAGGAAGGAAGGAATCTTTGGAAGTTATGGGTGTTCCATCACTGGAGGTTTTAAAAAGAGATTGGACAACAATAGGCCCTCCTGCTCGAGCAAATGGGTTGGACTAGAATCCCTTCAAAGTCTCTTCCAACCCTATTAATGTTCTATGTTTTAATTCATGGGACCTTTTTTACTGCTACCATCAAAAGAAGGACTCTCGTTCTCTTTTATTGCACAAAATATAGTTCCCTTTGCCTTCCCTCTTAATTGGAGCTGTCGTAATATCTTTTCCATTCCCACTAAAGCTGTTCCACCTTTTGAAAATCAGTTTGCCATGTAAGCGGGGCACCAAGGAACAACCTGAAGAGACAGCAACGTTTTGTTTCACTTATTATGTGAATATTATTAAATTGTAATAATGTGCTACACTGCCTGGAAGTGATTAGATGATCAAAGGGAAACAACACAACCTCAGAGTTAAGAAATAAATGAGGGAAGCCTTGACAGAATATCAGGGTGAATTTTGTGAGTGGCGTGTCTGGAGAAGGAAGAGGTGGGGCGGGCAGAAGAGAAATAAGTTAGAACATCTGCTTGTTTTTTTTTATATATAAATTTTATTGGTTTTTAAAAACAAACATAAACAAACAAAACAAAAATATCAAGCTATCTTCCATAGGTGTGCATACGGTGTGCTGGTTGGTTTACAAATTGTTTTGTGCTTCCATTTCATAGTCTTCAATTACAATTACATTGCATATGATCTCATATTGTCAATCAAAAATTAAATACCTTAGTATCATTATTAATCAATCATTTGACTATACTTTTATTCATTCATGTTTTACAGGATAGTCATAATTTACTTAGTTAATTTTATAACAGTTCATATTATCATCCCAAATCTATCCTAAAATCGTTTTGTAGATATAATAAGAAAAAAGGACATCTTTATATATTTATTATTTTCTAAAAGTCTACATATTACATTACTGTATTTTATTGTCTAACCATTGATAGAATAGATCCCAAATTTTATAAAATTGTTTATCCTCTTGTTCTCTAATTTCAAATGTCAATCTACTCATTTCAGCACATTCCAATATTTTCTTAATGATTTCCTCCTGTGATGGTATTTTTTCATTTTTCCAGTTTTTAGCAAATACAATCCTAGCCGGTGTTAATACATTTACAATCAGGTATTTCAAGTCTTTACTGTATATTTCAGGTAAAATTCCCAATAAAAATATCTCTGGTTTCAAGTCTATATGTTTTTTTTGTCATTTTTTCCAACCACATGTGGATTTTAGTCCAGTATTTTTGAGCATCCGCACATGCCCACTCATATGGTAATATGAGCCAGGTGTCTGATGACATTTCCAACATTTTTCGGATTTATTCTTGAACATTCTTGCTATTCTTGTCAGGGGAAAATGCCTCCTGTAAAACATCTTATACAGATTTTCTTTATATGCTGTTGACATTGTCATTTTATAATTTTGAGACCACAATTTTTGCCATTTCTCTAAATCGATCCCATATCCAAAATTGTTCCCCAAGCAATCATAGTGTCTTTCACTTGTTCTTCTTCTAATTTAATTTCTAATAAATATCCATACAATTTTTAATCACTTTTTCATCAGCACCTGTCAAAATCTTATCTAAGTCAGTCAATTTATCATAGAAACCTTCTGTTTTAGAATCTTCTGTTTTTTGAATATATTTGCGCATATGAAAACCAATTCATCTTTATACCTTGTTCCTCTAGTTTTTGTATAGATTTAAGTTCACCCTTTTCATTCAATATTTCACCATATCTAACTGTTTGTCTCTTTGGCAGAAATCCATTTTAATCAGGATGGAGAAAATTATTTAAATATTTTTTAAGTCTTTCTGCCAATATTGAGGCAAAGATTTTATAATCTGCATTTAGTAGAGAAATGGGTCTATAGTTCTTAATTTGTAATGGGTCGGCCTCCTCTTTTGGAATAAGTGTAATATAGGCTTCTGACCATGATTTAGGTATCTTCTTCTTTAACATAACTTCACTCATAACTTCTAGCAATGGAAGATTCAATGATTCTTGTAATGTTTTGTAAAATTCTGCCGGAAGTCCATCTGGGCCTGGTGCCTTTCCATTATTTTGCTTCTTGAGTGCTTGAGTTAACTCCATCATCATTATATTGTTTTCTAACATTATTTCAGTCTCTTTAGGTATCTGAGGTAAATTAGCATTCTGTAAGTACTGTTTAACTCTTTCTTCATCAATATTCTCTTGCATATATAATTTCCCATAGAAATCTCTAATTATTTCCTTCTTCTCTTTACTACCATAGCAAACTTGGCCTTGGTCATCTGTTAATTGCAATATTTTCCTTGATTCTTTCTCCTTTCTCAATTTGTATGCTAACCATCAACCTGGTTTGTTTGCATCTTCAAAGTAGTTCTGTTTAGCACCTCTAATTTTCTGTGCTAATTCTTCTTTTTCTATTTGACCCATTTTGTGTTTAATTATATCCATTTTTAACTTGATGTCCTTTTTCTGTGGCATTTTCTGTAGCTCTTTTTCAAGTCTTTTATGCTCATCCTCTAGGGCCTTAGAGGCTAATCTTTTCATAGTATTCCTTTTCCTTGTATAGTCTATTATCAAGCCTCTAACATATGCCTTCATTGTATCCCATACATTCTGAATTGATGTATCTTCTTTTTTGTTTTCTCTAAAGAAAAAAGCCAATTCTTTCTCCATCCACTGTGTGGTCTTTTTCCTTTAAAATAGTATTATTTAACATCCATCTAGATCTTCTTTTTTGTCCTTTCCATTTAATTGTCATTGGATTGTGATCTGCCCAAGTACTTGTTTCAATATTTATTTCTTGAATGTTAGTTATTAATTCTGTTGACATCCATATCATATCTATTCTGGACCATGATAAGTGTCTATTTGAATAGAAGGTGTATTGTTTAGTTTTAGCCTTTCTTTCTCTCCATGTATCTTTTAAGTTTATTTCATCTACCATTTTAAAAAAAGATTTAGGTCTTTTAAGTCTTTCTGTTTTGCTTTATTGTTTTCTGTGCTGTATAGTCCAATTTATTGTCTACAATTCCATTAAAATCTCCCATCATAACTATATTAGCATAGTCCAGTTCGATTATTTTCATATGTAATTTTTTTGTAGAATTCTTCTTGTTTGTCATTTGGAGCATAAATTGCAATCAGGAGTGTTTTCATATTATTGTCCATTATTTCCACCATTAGTATTCTTCCATCATCATCGGTATAGATCAATTTTGCTTGGGGTGGTCTCTTTAATATATAAAACCACTCCTCTTTTCTTACATTGTGTCAAGGAAGTAAATATTTTCCCTAATTTTGGCTGTACCAACAATTGTTCATATTGTTTTTTAATATATACTTCTTGTAGACAAATTATATCAAATTTTAATTTCTATGAAAGGTTTTACTTTTTTTAACAGCTGAGTTAAGTCAATTTATATTAATTGTAATCAATTTTTTCTCTTCCATGGTTATATTTTATCGTTAGGTTTAGCAGCTCTCATAGAAAAAGAAGAAGGTTCATGTTCTTTAGCTTCCACCTTTCCACCTACTGCACCTTCTTCTTTTTCAGTCGCCATTTGGCAGTCCTCTTGGAATTCAATTGGTGAGATCTCTTTTTCTGCCTCTTCCTTTTTCCCTCCAAAAAATTCTGTATAAAATAATTCCACTTTCTCAATTGAGTCAATTCTATATCTCTGTTCTTGCCATGTGAACATTAAACCTTCTGGAATCAGCCATCTATAATTAACCTCTTTTTAAAGTAGCATTTTAGTCAGGAATCGGTATTCTCTTCTCATCTCTCTCACTCTTCTGGGTATTTGTTTCAAGACCACAATCTCCTTGACTTTGTATTTCAGTGTTTTCTCTTTTGCCACTTGCAATATTTGCATTTTAATGGCTTTCTTTGTAAGAGAAGAACATTAGGTAAACTTCTCTTGATAAGCTATTTCTCATCGCATATCTTGTGAAAACTCGATAAACCTCATCTATTCCATCCATCATCTTCTCTTGAGTTATTTCCAAAGCTTCAGCCAGTATTTCTATCATTATCTAAGCTAAGTTTTGTCCTTTTTCTTCATCTATGTTTTGGAATCTAAGATAGAATTCTGAACTATCCATCTCCCATCTCAACATACCACTTTTATCTTGTTCAACCACCATTAATCTATTATCAATATCTCCAATCTTCTTGTCTCTTTGTTTATCTTCTTCTTCAATTTTTTGGAATCTCTCATCATACTTCAACATCATTTGTTGGATGTTCTCCACTTTTTCATCAGTTTTCCCTGTTCTTTGTTCAATGTTCTCTGTTCTTTGTTCAATGATCTCTATTCTCATTTCAATATTCTCTGATCTTGCTTGAATATTTTGAATTCCTTGCATAATCATCTGCAGTCACTTTTTCTTGTTTTTTTTTCTTGCTTTAACATTGTCTGTATTGAACGTTATCCTCCAGATGGTGGAGAGGAAGAAGTAGAAGTTGAAAAACCAGGAGCTGTAAATTTCCTACTCACTTTAAGCAATTCAAAATCTTCAGGTTCTTCTAAACCTTAATCCAATTGTGAAGTAACTAATTATAGTTCAAAATAAAAATAGTAGAAAAAAGAAGCCCAATAATAATAATAAAAAGGAAAGAAAAGGGGGGGAGGACAACATTTCTTCAGGTTCTTGTATACCTTAATCCAATCAATAGTTAGATGAAGAAAAAGGCTCAAGAAAAAAATAAGGAAAAAAAGGAAAAGGAAAAATTCTTTAGGTTCTTCAACACCTTAATCCAATTGAAAGGTCTCAAATAGAAAAAAGTGTATAAGAATAAACCAGAAAGGTAGATGAAAAAACAAAAATACCAGGAAAGGGGGAAAAAAGGCTTTTAAGGCTTTCCCTTTAAAATAAAAAGCAAGCATAGAGATTGGTCTTCCAAAAAAAAAAGACAAGCTCCAACAAAGCCAAAAACCCAAATAGTTATTGCAAAAAAAAGATTAAAAAAAAATACAATAAAGCTGGTGAGGAGGGATAGCACAACTTAGGAAAAGTAAAAAGAGCACACTGTTTAATTATCCAAGGCTCTTATTATAACTATCTTCTCCAAAAACTTATCATCTTTCCCCCCCTATGTTTCAACACCAGACTCCAGCTGTTGATAGAAACCCAGAAGAGCACCTGCAATAATACTCTCCCGTGCTCTTCCCTCTATCTTATCAAATAGCAATGTCCTTGAAAAAGAATCTCAGTTCTTTCTTACTCTGCTTTGTCTGGTCACAGGGAAAGAGAATATTTTCAAGCCTCTAGTTGGCAGTGTTACAAAGTTTCTTTGCTCTCACTTTCCCCCTCCTTTTCCAAGCAGGATATAATAAGAATTTTTTAAAAAAGAAAAAGATATTTTTTAAAAATGAAATAACTAAAGGGAGCCTCTAGCCTAAAATATCACAAAATCAAAAAGGAGAAGAAAAAAATAGATATAAATGAAAAAACCAGTCCAGTTTCAAAATATAAGATCATATATAGAAAATCCAGCATTGAGGAAAAAAAAAAAACATTACTTTGACATTCCTGTTTAAAATCGCCGCTTAATCACTTCTGTCAAAGCTTTTACAGATTCTTTCTTTTCCTTTGGGTGTCCTTTCAGATCTTAGAATAAAAAAAAAGTTCTCACCAAACCAGCACACTCTCTCTTTCTGCTCTCTTCCGTTTTGGAGCTGTCCCAACTTCAGAAGCTTTAATGACTGCCTCTTTGCCGCTGGCAAGAAGAGCTTCTCTTGGATCTACTAGGGACTTTGCGGTATCCCTGGGATCAGCAGGAGGCGCTCTTCACTTTCACCATCTCTTCGGGATGGTTTAGATCCAATAGGACCATCCAGGAGCAAAGATATTGGCAGCAATCTCAGACCTCCAAGATCGCATGCTGTATCGTCGCGACACCAGCTCCGCCCTCTCCCCCCAGAATGTCTGCTTGTTTGAAGTGGTGCAATCTTGTACCATCTACACAATCAGAGGATGGTGGAAACAAGGCAAGATGACAGCTGCAACAGTGCCAACACACACTTGCCTAAGTGTTTAAGTGCATGATATAATTTTTTTTATGTGAACCAGACTTGCAATGCTTCAGCTTATCACAATAATACACGGGCAAACAATAGATACACACTCAAGGTAAACCACTCCAAACTCGATGGCAGAAAATACAACTTCAGCAACAGAGTAGTCAACACCTGGAATGCCCTACCAGACTCCATGGTTACAGCCTCAACCCCTCCCAGCTTCAACCTCAAATGGTCTACCGTGGATCTCACCCCATTCCTAAGAAGTCCTTAAAGGGGGCGTGCATAGGCGCACCAGCGTGTCTACTGTCCCTGTCTTACTGTCCCCATTAATCTGTATTTACTCCCTTTTGTTCTTGTTTATGTTCATACTTATACTTGTTATCTTGTCCATGTTTGTCAAACAAACAAACAAAGCATTCTGTTATTATAGTCAAGCTCAATTAAAGTAGTATGGCTGGTCCTCTACTTATAACCGTTCATTTAGTGACTGTTCAAAGTTGCAACAGCCCTGAAAAAAGTGACTTAAGATTATTTGTTCCACACTTATGCCCGTTTACAGCATCCACACAGTCATGTGATCCAAATTCAGCCGCTTGGCAACTGGCTTGTATTTAGGATGCTTGCAGTCATGTGACCTTCACCCCTTGACCTTCTGACCAGTGAAGTCGATGGGGAAGCCAGATTAACTTAACAACTTCCTCAAGCCTCCACATGTACCCTGCACTTAACGACCTCCAAAATGGGCCACATGGGGACTCCTTGGAAGGATAGGGTGGGGTGGGCAGGGTCATCCAGGAGTGATTTTGGAGGGCCACGGACCTCTTTTTATTTGGAAACCATCTCTGACTATGCCAGGCAAACTATTATTTATGGCAAAATTCATAATTCTTCTAGGAGGAACAAAATTTACCAGAGACACAAACTTCACTTTAAGTTTTCCAATCTTTCTGTAATCTAGAAGTAGCACCCAGACAGCACTCTCTGGCCACCTTCCAATATAGACTTTGCTAGTTTATATTGTTATTTTTCTAAAGTTAAAGCCTTGTACAACAATGGAGACAGGTTGCCCTGGGCCTTAGGTTGAAGGCAAATTTTAATAGCCTTCTTCCTTCTCCTTGCCATAGAATATCAAACTAAAATGCCCCAGGCTTACATAAGAGTGTTAGGGATAACATTGTTTACCCTAACTGGTTTAGGTAAATAATAATATGTTATCATAGTTTATATGTAAAGTTGTCTGCAACTTTAACTATGGGAAAGTAATTAAGGGAGTGGTTGTGAAAGCACTTTAAAAGAAGCAAGACTGCAGCTTGCTCTCTCTCTGGCTTTGATGATCCCTGATTACTGCAAGGACTCAACACTGCGTTGCTCGAATGGGAGAGAAACAAAGGACTGATTTGTAAGTGAACTGACATAGGATATTCTGCACGGACTTTGCTAACTGAATATCCCTGAATGGACTGACTAAATGATACATGACTATTGGACTGTTATTTTGACTATGCTATGAACTCATAATGGAATAAACTATATTTTTGATAGCACAAGCGTATCTGTTATTTTTACTGTATGTTAATAAACATACAAGCTTAGCTCACTCATTTATCTGTGTGCCTATCTGACTAACGCTGCACATTCTGTTTAGCTTGTCTCCCTAACCCTGGTTGGGGAAACCAGGCTTAACACTGGTTATGGGCCAAGAGGCTGCAAAGTCAGTTTAACTAGGATAAAACAGATTTATGTAAAAAGTGAGAGTTTGTGTTGTTATACATTACAGTAAACAGACAGCTGTGTTTTATTAATTATAGTTTTATATCCATATAAGAAAACATGGCACGTCAATCTACAAAGTTTGTCCCTTATATCCAAGTTGGATGGAACAAACTATGTATCATGGTCTATGAAATGTAGTCTGCTTCTACGAAGAGAAGGTTTGTGGAACATAATTGAAAATCCACCAAACGTAGAAGAATGGGATCCAGAGGATGATAAAGATAGATTAAAAATAGAAGAATTTATGCATAAAAATCAACAAGCTATTTGCATAATTGCTTTAACCTTAACTGACCAACAGCTTGTTTATATCCACGGAGAGAAAACGGCTGTTGGGTGTTGGCAGAAGCTGAAGAGGATTTATGTTCGAGATAATGTTGATGCTCACATAAATCTAACATGGAAGCTTTTCAGTACGCATCTCCAGACGAATGGTGATATGCTGAGTCATTTGAAAACTATGCAAAGCATTTTTCAAGAACTGCACGAGAAAGAGCTTATTTTCTCTGAACTACACCAAGTCTACATAATTCTATCTTCCCTTGATGAAAGTTATGACAACTATGTAACTTCCCTTGAAATTTTGCCTAAGGAAAGCCTTACTTTAACTGATATAACTGGCAGATTGATTGAAGAGGCCAGAAGAAGGCTTGAAAGAGACAATTTAAGGAGGCAGCAACCTCAAAAAGAAGATAATGAACCTCCTACTGCATATGCAATTAAAAAGTATTTTAATTGTGGAGGAAGAGGACATTTGGCAAGATTTTGTAAAAAGGCAAAGCGCCAGAACGCTGGCCAGAATACAAAAAGTCATCAAAAGATAAATAAAAATTTAGAGTTAGCCATGTATATTAACGGAGCTGTAAAAAATAATTTATGGGTGGTTGACAGTGGAGCATCCCACTGTATAACAAATGATAACAGAAATTTTATTAAAATGTCCAAGAGTACACAGCAGATATTGTTAGCCAATGGCTGGAAACTGAAAGCTAAAGGTCAAGGTATAGCATATTGTTCTTTTATAAAAGAGAATGTAAAAATGTTATATGTACCACAACTTAAGTTTAATTTAATTTCAGTTAGAATTTTGGTTAAACTAGGATATGTAGTTACATTTAAAGGAGATAACTGCATAATTGAGAAAGAAGATAAGAAAATTACTGCATCTTTAAGAGGTGAATTATATGTGTTAAATGATGATGGTTTAAAGGTGGCTAACATGGTTTATGAAAATAAGAAACCTCATGATGAATGTATTCACTTGTTACATCGAAGGCTAGGGCATTTAAATTTTAAAATGCTTAAGAAAACTGTTGAGTTATCTAAGGGAATAAGTTTGAAACCTTGTAATAAGTATTTGCAATGTAATGTCTGTAATCAAAGCAAAGCCAGGGTCACACCGGCTAATAGAGTTGATGGATTTACTACTAAAGAGCCTTTAGAGGTAGTATTTGCTGATTTAATAGGTCTGAAAAAACCAAGTGTAGGAGGAGCTCGTTACATATTAAGTATAATGGACCACTATTCTAGATATGGGTTTTGCTATTTAATGAAGAGCAAAACTGAAACGTATCAAAATCTCTTTAATTGGATAAAATTTGCTGAAAGGAAAACTAAAAAGAAATTAGTAACTCTTATTACAGATAATGGTACAGAATTTACAAATAATAAATTCCAGAACAGACTAAGAATGTTAGGTATTCAACATTAAAAGTCTGCACCATATAGGCCACAACATAATGCCTTTATGGAGAGAAGAGGCCAAACATTACAATCAATGACACGAACTATGATGTCTGATTCAGGATTACCTGACAATTTATGGGGAGAAGCAATAATGTGTGGTAATCATATATTAAATAATGTTGTTAATTCAACAACAGGTAAATTACCATTCACATTGTGTCATGGTACAAAACCTGATTTAAGTTACATGCACACATTTGGAGCACCAGCATGGGTGCATATCCCTACACAACTTAGACACAAAGGACAGCATAGAGCTAAAAGATTATATTTTGTAGGATATACATCTAATCATAGATCTTATAGATTCTGGGAACCAGGTACATCTAGAGTTTACACCAGTTCTAGTGCTAAATTCCTAGAACATGTAGGATGGAATAGATTAGAGCAAGATTTAAATAATGAAGTAATTATTGAACCCTACAAAAGGCAGAAAGATCAGATTAGTTATAAGAAGAGTCCAATTAAAGAAGAAGTCCACGAAGAGCAAATAGGACCAGAACAAGAGGAAACTGTTGATCAGGAAGAGTTAGATAATCAAGAAGAGTTAATAAATGAAAGTCCACCTGTAAGTCCTGTAATACCTAGACGTACTACACGTGTAACTAGACCACCTGATAGATATCAAGCAAGTATAGTTTGCCAAGTAACTAAAGTTCCAACTAGTGTAGATGAACTTAGGATGTATCCTACTAAGGATCAGGAGAATTGGCAAAAGGCAATGGAAAAAGAACTAAATTCATTAAAGTTAATGAAAGTATATGAAGATGTTAAATTACCTCCAGGAGAAAAATCCATCGGGTGCAAATGGATATTTAAAGTAAAAACTGGAAATGATGGGACTGTTACCCATAAAGCTAGGTTAGTAGCTCAAGGATTTAATCAAACTGCATCTGATTACGATGAAGTTTTTGCACCAAGTCTTAAAGCAACATCTTTAAGAGCAGCATTAGTGTGGGCAGCTAAGAAAAACTATGTCATTAACCATTTAGATGTAGAAACTGCTTATCTGCATGCACCATTGCAGCACACTATATATTTAAGAAAACCAGTAGGTATAAAAGACAATAAAGTAAATAGTAATGATTGTTGGAAACTCAAAAAAAGTCTTTACGGGTTGAAACAATCTGGGTTTGAGTGGAACCAATATATTGTGAAAGAGTTAAACAATATAGGTTTTAAATCTGGTTTAGCAGATCCATGTATGTTTAAAAGAGAAAATAATGGAACGGTGTCATTATTGCTATTATTTACAGATGATCTTGCTTTGATAACTAAGACTAATAATGAAGCTAATGAGATTATATCATTATTAGCCAAAAAGATAAAATTAAAGCATTTAGGTGAAATTAAAAAGTATGTAGGATTGACAATTAACAAAACAAAAAATGGTTTTAAGATATCTCAAGAAGATAAAATTTGCCAATTAATTAAAACGTTTAAAATGGAACTTTGTAAACCGGCAAAGACTCCAATGAGTCAGGAAGTTTGCCAAACTGATGATCCAAGTCCCAAATTTGATAAGTCTATATATCAATCTTTGATTGGTAGCTTATCATATATAAGCAATTGGTCTAGGCCAGATATAGCTTATAGTGTAAATCAGCTGGCACGTTTTAATTCAGATCCACATCAATGTCATTGGCAACATTAAAGAGAATTTTAAGATATCTTAAAGGAACACTGAACCATGCATTGTATATAGAACCAAAGGGTGATTTGAGTCTTAGTGCCTATGCAGATGCAAGTTTTGCAACTGTTATAAACACTAGAAAATCAACATCTGGGATGGCTATATTATTTGGTCAGACACTAATAGGGTGGAGGTCAATCAGACAACAGCATATTAGCTTGTCCACGATGGAAGCGGAATTTTCATGTCTGTCATTATTATGCACTGACTTGATTTTGTACAAACAGTTATTATTAGACATGGGTATAACTGTAAAAGATTCCATTATTGTGTACGAGGACAACCAGGCAGCTATAAAGTTAGCTACTAGTATTGCTGTAAAAACTAGATCAAAGCATACTGATTTAAGATACTTAAATGTTAGAGAATCTGTAAAGAATGGGCTAATTAAATTGGAATACTGCGTGACGGAGAAAACATTGTAGACCAATTTACAAAAGCTCAAGGAGTAATTAAGTTTAAAGAAAGTTATAACAAATATGATTTAAAGATGTAAATAGTTATATTTATTATTATTTCCAAAAAGGGAGAATGTCAGGGATAACATTGTTTACCCTAACTGGTTTAGGTAAATAATAATATGTTATCATAGTTTATATGTAAAGTCTGCAACTTTAACTATGGGAAAGTAATTAAGGGAGTGGTTGTGAAAGCACTTTAAAAGAAGCAAGACTGCAGCTTGCTCTCTCTCTGGCTTTGATGATCCCTGATTACTGCAAGGACTCAACACTGCGTTGCTCGAACGGGAGAGAAACAAAGGACTGATTTGTAAGTGAACTGACATAGGATATTCTGCACGGACTTTGCTAACTGAATATCCTTGAATGGACTGACTAAATGATACATGACTATTGGACTGTTATTTTGACTATGCTATGAGCTCATAATGGAATAAACTATATTTTTGATAGCACAAGCGTATCTGTTATTTTTACTGTATGTTAATAAACATACAAGCTTAGCTCACTCATTTATCCCTAACCCTGGTTGGGGAAACCAGGCTTAACAAAGAGAATCATGTTTGTAATCACTGAAATGCTTGACCTTCATTCCAGCATGAAATGGAGCCTTTGGCAACATCTCTGGCACATTACTCACCAATGATTCCTTCTTTTTCCTTGAGAAACTTTGCTTTACGTTGCTTTGGCCAACTGACTAACCAAGAGAAAGGGTGTTAAGGTGTTGATTTAATAACTGACCAGCTGCTGTAAAGCTGCTGTAAATGCTGATGCAATGAAAATGAGTCAGCAGGGTTATTGCCACTTTAAAAGTTGTCTATATAAAGGAGGACATGAGAGGGCATATCTCTCTCTCCTTGTGTTCTATCTCCATTGTAGTTCTCCGTATAAAGTTGAAGATTGATTGATTGCCAGGTACTTGCCTAACATGTGTATGTATGTATATAGCAGTCTTGTATATAAACCACTGTTAAAAGATGAAGCCTCTATGTACTGTGCTTTGCTACTGGGTTATCTCACAATAGTAGTCACGCTACTATTAGTGTGTTGTAAGCACACGCTGTAAACACTCTGACAAAGGGCCACGCTGATGCCATGCCAAACTCTGTGCCCCATGGAAGCTGCGATGCAGGTGGCCCTAATGTTCCCGAATACATAAGTCTCCAATGAGATGCAAGGTCCATGCTGGCAAAGCAAGAAAACATTTTGCAGATATCCCAACCTACTTTGAACGAAGATTCAAAAAAAAAAAAAATCAATCCAACCCCAAAGCAATCAAAATGCTTCGTTAGCCTTTTACAACGACATTATACATTGCATGCAAATAATGGCACACACTGAATGCCATTATTCATACCAAACAATTCCTTTGGATCTGCATTTCATGAGTTTTGTTGTTGTTTGTTTGTTTTTCAACCCTTAAAGATCTCGAACGGTCCTTTTTTTAAAGGGAAATTGCTCACGTTTCACTGGAGATTTTTAAATTGCTGTTTTTGGAGAAAATAACAATGTAAAATGACATTATGATGTATAGCCTCTTCCTATGGGTTTGAACCAATGCAAGAGCCAGCTGCCGGTGCCTTTGGGAATAAAGCAATCTCCAGGGCACTATTGTCCAATTGTCCTTCTAATTTTATCCTGTTTAATTCGCTGCAATTAATTTTAAGCAACAGCCCCCTGAATATCACCTCAGGAAACAGAGAAGGGATGGTGGAAATTGTAACCAAAATTAGAACTGCGACTCCCCGGTAGACAATGTAACTTAATAGGCTGCAAAATTTTATGTTTAGTCAATCTGAAAGTGAACTTCATAATAAATCACGGGAAAGATAATGTGTAATAGATGTTTTAGAGCCCAGCTCAAAAGCAAACAACTCCTAGTACCTTCAGATTAAACTGCTGAACAGTGATATCCAAAATGACACTGATTTTAATCCCCCACTTTAATGATGGGTTTGAAACTCAACATTAAGAAAACTAAGATCATGAAAATTAAGATCTCCATTCCCAGCAAATAGATGGGGAGGAAATGGAGGGAGTGACAGATTTTATTCTCCTGGGCTCCAAGACCATCGTAGATGGGGACTGCAGCCAAGAAATTAAAAGACGCTTGCTCCTGGGATGGAAAGCTATGGCAAATCTAGACGGCATGAACACCATGTCTTGTTTGGCCCATAGATTGCAATTTCTTTTTCACACACGCACAATGATATGGTTCTACAAAGCTGTCCCATCTCATGCTTGTTAAAGAGAGACCCAATTAGAAGTCAAGGAGAACAATTAATCCATGGAATAGTTTGCCCACCAAGAGTTGTAGGTGCTCCATCACTGGAGGTTTGCAAAAGCAGATTGGACAACCTTTGTCACACCCACACCTGAACCCCTAATAAACAGAAGAACATCAACATGGACATTCCCCAAATCTTCACTTGAAGATATTATCTCGCCTGGTAACGAAATGTTTGGAAACCAATCCATAACCTCCACCCTCATATATTTCTAGGTTTTTTTTTCTCCTCCTATACAGGGGTGGGATTCAGCCGGTTCGGACTGGTTCATGTGAACCGGTTGTTCCGGTGATCATTTGGCCCTGCCCACTTGTCCCTGCACTAGTCTGTCCTATATTTCCTTTGAATCCCAGGTGATTTGCTGGTTTTTACTCACCGTGGCTGCAGTAGAAGGTAAGTTTTAGAGCTGTTTTCAAATGCAGTGCGTGCTCAGCAAACCAGTTGAATCCCACCACTGCTCCTATACCCGTGATGGCGAACCTTTGGCACGTGATGTTCGTATTCACGATGAGTAGATTTCATCAGAAAATTACAAAATGCACCGTATCCTAATGAAGATCAGCCCTGTAATTTTATGCACCTCTTCTTGGGTGTACATTCCATTGAGTTAGGTAGGACTTACTTCTGAGCAAGCCTGTATATGATTGAGCTGTTTATATCAACACTTCGTGGTCTTGTATCTGAAAGAAAAATAAAATGCACCCAAAGAAAAATAAAACACACGTTCATTTTGTGATTAAGAGATTCTTGATAGCTCATCCCAAGACTGTTTTTAGGAGTTTCCAGCACATTCATGGAATTCTACTTTCAGTTGGATTATCTATCTTCATTCTAAAGAGTGACCATGGATTATAATAACAAAATAACAGAGTTGGAGGTCTTCTAATCCAACCCCCTACTCAGGTCGGAGACCCTGTACCAGTGGTGGCTAACATTTTTGGGCTCCTGTGCCAAAAAGTGTGTGTGCGCTGATGCTCGTTCACTCATGTCAGCACCCAGAAGGCAATGAGTGCTCCCCCACGTCCCCGAACATGTGCACGCAATCCCCATGCTCTCTTTACCTGCACTGCACCTCACAGCTGATTTTTGACTGGTTTGAGGCCTTTTTCGGCCTCCCAGAGGCTTAAAAAAAGCCTCTGCAGGCTGAATAGGCCTGTTTCGTCACTTCCGGTATTACAGGAAGTGACAAAACGGGCCTATTCGGCCTGCAGAGGCTTTTTTCAAGCCTCTGGAAGGCCAAAAAAGGCCTCAAACCAGTTGAAAATCAGCTGTGAGGCAGGTGCATGCACAGTGCAGGTAAGTTTGCCTGTGGCTTGCATGGTGGCACAAATGGCTCTGCCTGCCACCTGTGGCACACATGTCATAGGCTCACCATAATGGCCCTATACCATTCCAGACAAGTGACTGTCCAGTCTCTTCATAAAAACCTCCAGTGACGGAGCATCCACAACTTTTGGAGGCAAGGTTGATTGTTCTCACTGCCATGAAGTTTCTCTTTAGTTCTAGATAGCTTCTCTCCTTGATTAGTTTCCATCCACTGTTTCTTTTTCTTTTTCTAATAAATATTTTTATTGTACATTTTTCTTTGTAGTACACCACATTTTCAGTCTTGCAACGACAGTGTATCTGATTGTAACCAGTATTCTCTTAGTCATACATTTATAGTCTCTTTTAAGTGCATATTGTTGTACTTCATAGTTATAACCTTTATTTTCATACTTATACCATAACATTCTATATATTTATCTCACTCCTTTCCCTTCTCTACTTCCCTCTCTTTCCTTCTCCTCCCATTTCCTCTTCTCCTCTCCCCTCTTCTCTTCTCTACTTCCCTTCCCTCTCTCCTACTACTTTCCAACCATCCATTTCCCTCTCTCCTTTCCCCTCTCTACTTCCTTCTTCTGTCTCCTTCCATCTCCTTTTCCCTCGGCTTTTCTCCACTTCCCTCTCTCCCTTCATCTCTCCATTTCCCATCCACTGTTTCTTGTCTTGCCCTGATCAACATTAGAATTTTTGGGGGTGCCTTAACTGATCCTTGCATTAAGTCCCCAATGTTCATAGAAGCTTTTAGTCTGTATCTGAACATATGCTGAGATGAGTATTTGTATTCAAGATGTTAATTGATCATGGAGACCTGCTTGATGGTTTTGAAAAAGGCTGAATCAACCTGGACCATTTAATATAGTCCCTTGTTCAAAACGGACTTCACCTAAAGTAAGACTTGGAAATCTAAAACCTTCTGTGCCTCATTGAACCTCATGGAAAAACCACAATTTTTGTGGTTTTTAATATTTTTAATTTTAATAGAATTGGAGGAAATATTCCGCCATAAAAGATTTCCTTTTATTGCTTCCTTTTATGGCTAAGATGATGAAGTCTGCAAAATTCTGGATGAATAAATGAAGGCAAGTCTCTTTTAATTATTTGTGTGTATATATATAGAATTACACAAGAATTCTTTTTGTATATAAGGAAATGTGGTTATATTAATGATTTCCAGATCACTAGCTCATCTGTTTCTCAGCCCTTTATTATACATGTTTAAATAAAAATGGAATAACAGTTTTTACTTCTGTGAGCCTTCTCTGTTTCTCCTAACATTTTTGTTGTGAGAAGGTCTGTATTTTGGCTCATAATTTGGGTACCTTTTATTTGCCATTAGCCCATCATATGATTGTCATCCATTCCTACTCCTGCCTCTGAGTAAACACTAGCCATTCTTTCACTCCTGGTTCAAAATTAGCCTGACTAGATTTGGATTGCATCCAATTTTGGTTGCCATGTTATAAAAAGAAAAGATGCTGATACTCTAAAAAGAGTGCAGAGAAGAGCAATGAAGATAATTAGGGGCTGGAGACTAAAACAAATGAAAAATGGTTTCAGACAGAAGAAGCAACAATGGATGGAAAGTGATCAAAGAGAGAACCAACATAGGACTAAGAAGAAATTTCCTCACAGTGAGAACAATTAATCAATGGAACAACTTGCCTCCAGAAATGGTATATAGTTTCTCCTGCTTGTGCAAGGAGTTGGACTAGAAGACTTCCAAGGTCCCTTCCAACTGTTATTCTGGATTGCAAAAGGTGAGATGTCCATGGAGGGAAGCAATGAGTTCAGGTTTTCTGTGTCTCTTTGCTGCCATCTAGGCGATTTTTGTTTTTAATTGTTTTTTATACAGAAAAGACACTAAAGCAAAATAAAGAAAAGAGAAATAATTACAATAAAATGAAATGCATACGATCAATTACACATGAATATTCTACAATTCATGTAAATATTCTACAATCCATGTTAGAATATAAATATTTTAAAATCACAATTTATTTTCTTGTTTAAAAGCTGAGTCTTTCTTTTTTAGTTTGTGTGTGTGTGTGTGAGTAGTGGGATTCAATTTTTTTTACTAGCAATTCTGTGGGCATGGCTTGGTAGGCATGGCAGGGGAAGGATATAGTAAAATTTCCAGTCAGGGGTGGTTTTGCAGGTTCTTTGAACTACTCAAAATTTCTCCTACCGGTTCTCCAGAACTGATCAGAACCTGCTGAATACCATCTCTGATGTGTGTGTGTGTGTGTGTGTGTGTGTGTATACACACATATATACACACATACTACACACACACACACAAATAAATGACTCAGATTTTAACCAAGAAAATAAATTGCAATTGCATAAAAACAGGTCTTTATTTGATATGAGATCAGTCTGTAGTTGGAAAATAAACACATGTCTTTAATACTAGTTTTAAGTATTGATGTAGCAGGTTGACACCAGTGATGAAGCACCCACAATTTCTGGTGTCAAGCTGTTCCATTGGTTAATTGTCCTCACTGTTAGAAAGTTTCTCCTTAATTCCAGGTTGCTTCTCTCCTTGATTAGTTTCCATCCATTGTTTCTTGTCCTGCCTTCTGGTGCTTTGGAGAATAATTTGACCCCCTCTTTTTTGTGGCAGCCTCTCAAATACTGGAATACTGCTACCATGTCACCCCTAATTCTTTTTTTTTTAAGACTACCCAAACTCAAATCCTGCAGCCGTTTTTCATATGGTTTAGTCTCCAGGTCTTTGATCTTCTTAATTACTTTTCTCTGAACTTTTTCCCAAAGTCTTAACATTTTTTTTTGTAGTATGGTGACCATAATTGATTGTATTATTCCAGGTGTGGTCTCAAGTTTTACATAGCTCAAGAAAGCTTGAGTTTATGGCCAGGAGTATTAGGGTGTGTGTGTGTGTGTGTGTGTGTGTGTGTATCAAAATTTGCAAGATGGTGGACATGTGGTCAAAATGGAAGCCCCACTCTTACATATGGATGCAACAAAAGGGTGGGAATTCAATCATGAGTCCACACCCACCATCTTGTAGATTTTGACATGGCGTTCCTCCATGAATGCCCTGGCTTTTGAGGTCTTGAGCTCAAACATTTTCCTTCCTATTTCCAACAGGGATTATATTGAGAACTTCTCTAAAACCTTTCCAATCGGTGAGCAAAACTGAAAGTTGAGTGGCATTTATTTATTTTTTTATATGTCAATTGCTTACAAGATAACAGGTATAAGTAAAAACATAGTTATGAATACATGGATACATATAAGAAAAATTAAAAATATATAAAAGAAACAATAGGACCAGGACGGTAGGCACGTTGGTGCGCTTATGCATGCCCCTACAGAAGGAAAGGGGTGAGGTCAATAGTAGACAGTCTAAGGTTAAAGTTTTTGGGGTTTGGGGAAGAAACCACAGAGTCAGGTAGAGTTTTCCAGACATTGACCACTCTGTTGCTGAAGTCGTATTTCCTGCAGTCAAGTGTGGTGCGATTAACCTTGAGTTTGTATCTATTGTTTGCTCTTGTATTGTTATGGTTGAAGCTGAAGTATTAATTGATAGGTAGGACATTGCAATGTATGATTTTATATACTATACTTAGATCGGACCGAAGGTGGCGTAGTTCTAGGTTTTCTAGGTCTAGAATTTCGAGTCTGGCGGCATAAGGTATTCTGCAACGAGTAGAGGAGTAGAGAACTTTTCTTGTGAAATATTTCTGGACCTTCTCAACTGCGTTAATATCAGATACGTAATGTGGGTTCCAGACTGATGAGCTGTATTCGAGTATTGGTCTAGCAAATGTTTTGTATGCTCTAGTTATTAGTGTAATATTACCAGAGAAAAAGCTATGTAAGATTAGGTTAACAACTCTTAATGCCTTTTTGGCTATGTAGTTACAGTGGGCTCTAGCACTTAGGTCATTTGAGATGAGTACTCCAAGATCCTTGACAAAGTTTGGATCATCAACAAGATCTTGATTATTCAGCCTGTATTTTGTATGTTGCTGTGTTTATATGATACAAGATGCATTGAAGGGTTAACATACACAGATTAGTATGGAGCCCTATGCTTGTAGGGCCCACAGGCAAGTGCCCATCAGGCCCATGACTTGAGACAGCCCTGGTGGCATCCATGGACTTCACTCTTTTGTTTTCAAACCAGGCCAGGGTACATCAATGCTTTTCACCCAGCCATCATTCAGCCTGTTACCCAGCAGTATAATAAATGTTTATGATATGCAAACCGATGGAATGAAATGCAAATTTCCTGATATAGCCTTACATTTATTATCTAATACAATAAATTATGCTGGCTTCTTTCCAAGAAGCAGGTGTGAATGACAGGACAAGTTGTGAAATTTGGAAAGGAACTTAAAGAGAACGGAATCGGTTGGACGTTTATTGTGTGATCAGAAGAAATAAGAGGTTGGTAACTGATGTGTTAGGTAGGCCAATGACAAGAGCATTTAGAGGTTCCTACAAAACACCGGCTCTTTCTTTCTTTCTTTCTTTCTTTCTTTCTTTCTTTCTTTCTTTCTTTCTTTCTTTCTTTCTTTCTTTCTTTCTTTTCTTTCTTTCTTTCTTCCTTCCTTCCTTCCTTCCTCCCTTCCTTACCTCCCTCCCTTCCTGCTCCTCTCCCTCCATCCATCCTTCCTTCCTTCCTCCCTCCCTCCCTCTGCGCATCTCACCACTAACTTTGGAAAACATCCAGCTTTTAAGAGTATTTGTTTCCATCTTAGCCTATATTGTAAATATCTCCTATAGTTACATGTCTGCATAGATTTTTATTTCTAATTATATTTTACCCCTTCATTTGCTGTAGGATGTATGAACAGCATTCGTGATTCAGATAATTTTAATGTCATGCCAGATGGGAAGATGTGGAGAGACCTGGCCCATGGAATCACCAACATGACCGAATGGATGAACATCATCAATATCATTATAGTTTTAATACCAGCTGGTCCACAAAATTCAGCATCAGAACTTGTCACAATATCGTCAAATTACATCAGGGATTAATTAATTAATTACAATATTTTCTCTCCCTCCCTTTCTGAAATATATTGTGCATAGGAAGGAGAGAATTAAGCTCAAATCTGAATTCCAAACAGAGAAATATGCAAATGACATACAGTCCAAGATTCCTTGGCCTTTTCAACTATCAAGAAAAAAATATCATTTCATTTCATGTCTTTCCTGTGCTCCTTGAAAATAAATATTTTATCTTTATTTTTAGAAAATTAAAGAAGACTAGCGAAAAATAGTAAACAAGCAAATAAAAATTAAATATGTTCAGAAGGGGGTTGTTATAACAATAAGATTTATTATGTATAGTTGTGTAAAGTAAGATTAGAGTACTGATATTATAGTAATTAAGATATATTAATTGTAATTGTATTGCACAAGATAGTTGTACCCAGATGACACAAAACTGAAGATGGATTGTTTGCATAAAATGAATTTTAAAAAAATAATAAAAAAAAAGAAAATAAAGTTTTATCTTGAAATGTTGAATTGTGTCCTGAGTGTGAACACCAATTGCGGTTAATATTTCTCAACTCAGAGCAGTATCCCATCTTCATCCTGATCAAAGCCAATGACAAACCTGTTCTCCAATTAGATATCTTACGACAAAACATTGAATTTTGTCCATTAGAAGAACTAGAAAATAAACATTTGGAACCACAAAATATCTGTTTATCATCTCTAGTGTCTGTTTATCATCTGTCTGTCTGTCTGTCTGTCTGTGTATCTATCTATCTATCTATCTATCTATCTATCTATCTATCTATCTATCTATCTATCTATCTACCAACTATGGATGAAAACTAAACAAGGAGAAAACCAACCTAGAACTAAAATTTCCTGACAGAGAGAACAATTAGCCAATGGAAAAGCTTGCCTTCAGAAGTTGTGAGTGCTGCAACGCTGGAGGCTTTCAAGAAGAAACTGGACAGTGGGTTGTCTCAAATGGTATGGGGTCTCCTTCTTGAGCAAGAAGTTGGACTAGAAAACCTGCAACGTCCATTTCAACTCTGTTGTTCTGTTCTATTACAATGTGGCTTTTAAGAAGTTTCAGACCCAGGTTAAATATTTATCCTTTCTTTTCATTACACTCTTCCAACCATAGATGGTTGTGTCATCTATTAATTCTGAAGACTGATCATTTGTTTGAAGAGGCCTCCTCCATGCAGGGCCCTCAGAGGAGCTGCTCCTCCAAGAAAGTCCCTCGCCATGTCTGTCTGTCTACCCAGAGTGTGCAAAATGCTAAAAGAATGGATCACTTTGAGTGGAGGCCCATGCAAAGCATCCTTTTGAATTTGCTGGCCAAAGAAATGTGTCTCCCTCAGGAGTCTCTTTGAACAGCAAAGGAGCTGCATCCCCTTTGTTTGCTGCAATGTGTCCAGACAAAAAGCAATCGATGGAAACTACACAAGGAGAGAAACAACTTAGAAGTAAGGATAAATTTCCTTTAAGTGAGAACTATTAATCAGTGGAATTGCTATTAATCAGTGGGTGCTCCATCACTGGAGGCTTTCAAGAAGAAACTGGACAGTCACTTATCCAACATGGTAGAGTCTCCTGCTTGAGCAAGGAGTTGGGCTAAAAGACCTCCAAGGTCCTTTCCAACTCTGTTATTCTGCTTCTGCACACATTTTGCACTTCCAATCTGCTCCTGCAACCACCAGTATGGATTCAGTGTGAATCTGTTTTCCTTGATGGTACCAAGATGTAGCAAGTTAGCACCCACCCCTTCTCCTAAAAGAACAAAATATTCTAGGAAATATTAAAAAGGCAGAATATTATACCTCCCTGGATGAGAGAAGGAGAAACATGCTCTTGGAAAACAGCCCCCACCTTTATTAATAGCCCCAGAAAAACTGGTGCCAACCTATCTACAAGACCTTCAGCTCCAGGGTGATAGGATTAGTCCTCAATCAAGATCCAAACCAGGACAAAGCCATTAAGCCATAATAGAAATTGCTAAAAAAAAAAAAACACCCTTCATTACATCACCCAGAAAGATTCAACCAAACCTGGAACACAGACAACCAACAAAGTTAGCTAAGACCCACGGCCTCCTAGGAGACTGACAACCAATAGGATAAATGCCCTTGCTACAGGAACAGGAAGCTCTATGGCCATGATGGCGAACCTATGGCATGCATGCCACAGGTGACATGCAGAGCCATTTGTGCTGGCATGCAAGCTGCAGGCAAGGGGAGTGCATTGCCTTATGGGTGCTGGCACACAAGTGCGAGTGTGCAAACATGTGCTCAATTTTTGGTACAGGAGCCCAAAAAGGTTAGCTACCACTGCTTTAGGGCAAGATCCAAGATAGAGTATATATATTTCCACTCCATATGGTCTGCTACCCAGAATCACACATGCTTGGTGGTTCTGCTTCAACATTAAACCATCATTCCAAGCAGCTTCCATGTTTCCAGTGTCTTTCTCCCCACTTTGAACTGAACCCAGATGGGACATTTCTTCCAAGAAAGGCTTCCCTGAAGCAAAGTGTCCCAATAAGGCTTGAATATATACTGTAGATGCCATTGAACAACCTATCACGGTCACTAATCAATTAGCAAAAGAGCCAAGGTTGCATTTCTGGTGTCTTCCAGTGCAAGATGTCAGGATTAATCACCAGATCTCTTTGGCTCTTCTCCTATCGGCCCCTAAGAAAATGGTTTTATCTTACCCTGACCTTGTTTCTTTTGTGAGGCTTAGTGCTTCTGATGCAACTTAATAGAGTTCCGTGTTCATTCATTCCTGGACTTTTCCAAGAGAAAAGCAGTTGCCAAGAGAATAAATTGTATCATGGCACGGCAAACAATTTGATGCGGTGCAGTGATAAGTGAGCTCTAAAGCAGCACAAAGTTAATAAAGAGGAATTGATGAGTTTCTCTGTTTCTCTGCAGTGCGCTGCTCCATGTCTCTTGAATTCCAGGGAGTAGATGGCTCACAAAGCTCCTCAGATACTCCAAGGATGCTAATTCATATTGCTTTGCATTAGCAAAAGCCTGTTCTGACCCAGCTGAGTTGCCCAAACATGACAACTCAAGTGACGTGAATTCAAAAGATTCCTTTATTAGGAATGCTGGCAGCTAAAGTTGACTATTTCTCTTCTGCCAACTCTGGTTGCTAGATTTAAACATTGGGACCCAACTTCTGTTCAAGTTTGAAGTAGAGGAAATGATGCACTTCATTCCCCACATGGGGGTCTTGAGATAGAGACAATTCAGAGCGTTAAAAAAAATGTCCTTTTCCACTAGAGGCCAGAACTAAAATTTTCTTCTTTAGAGACAAAAAAAAAAAAAAAAAAAGATGAGTATTTTTGTCAGCTGCATAATCCTGGGTTTAAAGCAGGGGTAGGCTTCTACCGGTTTGCACTGGTTCAGCCAATCCAGATATTAACCTAATCTTATGTAACTTTTTCTCTGGTAATATTACATTACTAACTAGAGCATACAAAACATTTGCTCGACCAATACTTGAATACAACTCATCAGTTTGGAACCCACATTACATATCTGATATTAACACAGTAGAGAAAGTCCAGAAATATTTCACAAGAAGAGTTCTCCACGCCTCTACTCATTGCAATACCTTATGCCGCCAGACTTGAAATTCTAGACCTAGAAAACCTAGAACTATGCTGCTTTCGGTCTGATCTAAGTATAGTATATAAAATCATACATTGCAATGTCCTACCTGTCAATGAATACTTCAGCTTCAAACATAACAATACAAGAGCAAACAATAGATACAAACTCAAGGTTAATCGCACCACACTTGACTGCAGGAAATATGACTTCAGCAACAGAGTGGTCAATGTCTGGAATACTCTACCTGATTCTGTGGTTTTTTTTCCCCCAAACCCCAAAAACTTTAACCTTAGACTGTCTACTATTGACCTCACCCCTTTCCTAAAAGGTCTGTAGGCGGTGTGCATAAGCACACCAATGTGCCTACCGTCCCTGTACTATTGTTTCTTTTATTACTTTTTTATTTTTCTGATATAAGATAAATTTATTGTCATTGTACTCAGAACCTGAGAACAACGAAATAAGGTGCTCTTTCACAACATACAACTGAACAACATCAAAAAAACATATACAAATAACAATGTAAAACAAATTAAAACAATTAACAATTAAAAACTATACAACCAGGATATATATATGTTAAGACCACCAGATTCATAACTCTGCATTTAACCTGATCACAGCACTTGGGTAAAAGCTATGTTTAAATCTACTTGTCCTGGCTTTCAGCACTCTATATCGTCTTCCTGATGGTAGGATCTCAAACGAGTGGCCTGGATGTGAAGGGTCTCTCAAGATCTTTTGTGTCTTCCTTCTACATCCCATGTTATACAAATCCTCCAATGAGGGAAGAGAACATCTGCTGATCTTTTGTGCCCTTTTTATCACTCTTTGGAGTGCCCTTTTCTCCGCCTCTGTACAACTCCTAAACCACACACAGAGGCAATAAGATAAAATTTTCTCTATAGAGCTTCGATAAAAGGCAACCAACAGACTCTCTGGCAGTTGTTGTGATCTTAAAAGTCTTTAAAAATACAGTCGTTGATGAGCCTTTTTTCCTAGGGCTAAAGTATTTGCCCCCATGTTAGATCTTGTTTCAGGGTGACACCTAGAAACTTACATTCTGCCACCTGTTCTACCAAAACACCATCGATGTACAACGGCTGGATATCCGAACTGCTCTTCCTGCAATCCACTATGAATTCCTTCGTCTTATTTTTATTAAAAATAAGATTGTTTATGTTAAGTTCTGTGCATGGGCGCTAAGGAGGAGACGAGCCGGTGAACAGTGAACTTCAAACTCTTTATTTACATGTGTAACAGCTCAGCTCTATGGCCGCAACGGCCCCCTTTATATAGGCAAGCTCTTGAGTATTTAACCAATGAAAACACAGGGAACGCTAGCTCCATTAACCAATGGGAGAGGCTCGTTAATAGCCAATCAGATTCTCCTGAACGGACCAATCCGATGTCGCTATTATCGGCCAATCAGAAGTGCAGGGCCAGAACCCTGCACTTTACTTCAAGCTCTTAATAATCTTTATTCAAGTACTTTTATTAATTCACAACAGTTTACTTTGCACCAGAGGGACAACTGATGAACTTCATCCCTGTACGCAGAGTCATCATTATCAGAAATGAGTCCCACCAACGTTGTATCAACTGCAAACCTAATGATCTTATTACTCAGATGAATAGAGGTACAATCAGATGTATAAATAGTGAATAAAAGTGGACTCAATACACAGCCCTGGGGAATGCCAGTATTGAGGATCTTCACAGAAGAGATATGTTCATTCATCCTAACCCTTTGTGAACGATGTGATAAAAAATTCAGAATCCACCAACATATAGAGTCCAGTAGCTTCTGATCTTTTAGCTTAGACATCAATCTGAAAAAAAATATCTTATAAGTATGCATGTATTCATAACTATGTTTTTACTTCTACCTATTATCTTGCAAGCAATGGACAAACCAAATAAATAAATAAAATAAATAAATCTGTCAATTGCAATGACTGGCTGGCCCCTCCCTGCCCACTTTACTGCACCCCTCTCAGGAATCCCTATGTGGCCTGTTTTGGATCCCAGTTAGTGTAGAGCCCATGTGGAGGCTTCGGGAGGGTGAAGAATACTTCTCCCAAAGGCTCCAGAAGACCGGAAAGGGACCCATTTCCAGTCTCCAAGAGAGCCTTTTGGGATCCAAAGCAGGCTGCATAGAGACTCCTGGGAGGGGCTGGGTGAAGTGAGCGAGGCGGGACCAGCCAGTTTTTGCAACTACTGGGTCAGCAAACCAGATGCAAAATTAACATCTGGTTCTCTTGAACTGGTGCAAACTGGTAGAAACCTACCTGTGCCTTGAACCCAAAGCCTGGGGAGAGAGGAAACAGGCCTCCTGGAGACTCAAGGAACGCCTCCGGAGGTAAAAGGCCCCCCAGGAGTTCCAGGAGGCCAGAAACGGGCCCAATTCTGGCCTCCACAGAGCCTCCTGAGCCCAGGGAGGCCATATTCCCCTTTCTGGAGACTTGAGGAAAGGCTCCAGAGCCCAAGGAGGGGTAAAACAGCCCCCCCCACCATGGTGCAAGAGGCCGACTAGGCCGTGCCAACCCAGCAACTGGGCAGAGAACCAGTTGCTAAATTTTTTTGAAGCCCACCCCAGGTTCAAGTTTTGCCTCTGGGGTCCTGGGCCTGATAACAGAGTCATTCTTCTAAAAAAATAGCTACAAATTAGATTTTTCAGTAAAGCGATGGAAGCAATTCACATTTGTAATATATGTGGGTTTACCTCGGGTGGTAGGAAGGAAAGTCCTTGATTTACAACCCCTCATTTAGCAACAGTTCAAAATGACAACAGCACTAAAAAGTGACTTGTGACCATTTTTCACGCTTACGACTATTGCAATATCCCCCTCCCCAGTCATATGATCAAAATTTGGAGGCTTGGCAACGAACTCATATTTATGATGGTTGCCCTGTCCTGGGTTTGTCAGTCCAGGGAGAGAAAGCTGGAGTCGATTAACAGTTGGGTTACTCTAACATCTGCAGAGATTCACTTCATAACTGTGGAAAACAAGGTCATAAAATGGGGACAGAATTCACATAACAACTGTCTTACTTAGAGCAATGGAAATTTTGGGCTCAATGATAGTCATAAATGGAGGACTACCCTTTTAAGTTAACTTTCTTTACATTTTATAATCGGGTATTTTAACTGCTGGGTCTAATGAAAACCGCTTGTTCCCAAACCAAGGATGGAGAGGAGACATAATTAAAAGCGAGTGTTTTCTCGTTATTAGTAAAATGTTGGAAGTTATGAGCTTGTTAGTATACAAGCTAATATATCAATGGCCATTTATGTGACATTTAAAGATCCAAGGGTAGATTTTCTTCCTTTATATTTATCGTTGTTTCCTGCATATTAATGCTTTAGATGTTAGGCTAGAAGAGCCAAAACTTTATTACTTACAGTGATCAAATCTACCTCTACGTTTAAAAAACTTCAATTAACACCCAGTATTTTATTTCAAAATCGAACGGCTAAAACAAATGTGAGCATGATGTAATTGCTCACTGTCTCTACAAGAGGATTTATCACTGATACGGGTTAGTGGCCTTTGAAGGCAACTGTTAAAAAGCACTTAGGTTTACTGCTTGCTTTGAAATATATTTTAAGACATGATGCTAATTTAGTGGCAATAAAATAAAAATGCAGACCGATTTAAATATTCCTGCATCAAAAGAGAAGGATTGAATCCCACTCCATAAAACTGGCCTAGGTCAAAGCATTTTTCTCTAGTAAATTTTATCAATCATGGGACCAATAGAAGTCAAAAATCAGTACCGCCATATGTACTTCAAACTGGAGTAATTAAAATCAATTCTCCTCCATTCTAAGCAGAAGAGAAATAAAGAAAAAATGATTGCTGTTGTATGCTTTCATCTATATATTCTTAAATCATGCTGTGTGTGTATATCTAATCCTATGCAAAAAAATTCCAAACAATTATTTTGATTCCTCATGGTTACCTGGACCACGTAAGCATTGACTAGGTGTTTTTTAAAAATAAATAGTTTGCTTTTCTGTGCTGCCTAGGCAGGAGAGAGGAGGGAGGGAAAGACAGAGAGCAAGACAGAGGAAGAGAGAGAGAGAGACAGAGACAGAGAGAGACAGAGACAGAGAAAGACAGAGAGCAAGAGACAGAGAGCAAGAGACGCACAGAGAGAGACAGAAAGACAGAGAAAGACACAGAAAGAGACAGAGAGTGAGACAGAGACCGAGACAGAGAGAGAGAGGGAGGGAGAAAGAGAGAGAGAGGGAGAGAGAGGGAGGGAGAGGGAGGGAGAGAGAGAGAGAGAGCACCAAAATCACCCCACTGGCTTCAAGTCAAAGGCAGGACTAGAATTCATGGTCCCTGGATATTCTTGTTAAAAAAAAAACCAGGACAAGTAGTTAGAAGTCAGAGTAAGGTTCAATTCCTACAGATTTGGAAATGGACCATACAAGACCTATAACATAAAAGCAAAATACTTTTACTGAAATTTTGAATGTGCTATTACTGAGTCAGGAATATATTGTGGAAGATCTTTCTTTAGGTTAAGATTTTTGAAAAAGAGAAAGAGAGAGAGAGAGAGAGAGAGAGAGGTGATTATCTATCTATCTATCTCCTATCTACCTGTCTGTCTGTCTCTGTCTCTGTCTCTGTCTCTATCTACCTATCTATCCTATCTATCTATCTATCTATCTATCTATCTATCTATCTATCTATCTATCTATCTATCTATCTATCTATCCATCCATCTATCTATCCATCCATCTATCTATCCATTCATCCATTCATCCATTATTTATTTATTTATTATTTGATTTGTCAATCACTTACAAGATAATGTGTATAAGTATAAACATGAGTAAGAATACAGGAAATAGGTACGAATAAATGGGGACAATAGGACAGGGACGGTAGGCACAATGGTGCACTTACGCACACCCCTTACAGACCTCTTAGGAATGGGGTGAGGTCAATAGTGGAAAGTTTGAGGTTAAAGGAGTGGGTGTTAGTTAGAGAATATAACAACAGAGACACGCAGTTCATTCCAGGCTTTGACCACTCTGTTGCTGAAGTCGTACTTCCTGCAATCAAGCTTGGAGTGGTTTACATTTAATTTAGTATTTAGTATTTATTTGATTTTTCAATCGCTTACAAGATACAAGTATAAGACTAAACATAGTTTTGAACACATGAGATGGATACTTATAAGAAGAATAAAAAGAAACAATAGGACAGGGACGGTAGGCACAATTGGTGCACTACAGGCCTCTTAGGAAGGAGGTGAGGTCAATAGTAGACAGTCCAAAGTGAAAGTTTTTGGGGTTTGGGGAAGAAACCACAGAGTCAGGTAGAGTATTCCAGACATTGACCACTCTATTGCTGAAGTCTTATTTTCTGCAGTCAAGTTTGGTGTGATTAACCTTGAGTTTGTATCTATTGTGTGCTCTTGTATTGTTATGATTCAAGCTGAAATATTCATTTGCAGGTAAGACATTGCAATGTATAATTTTACATATTATATTTAGATCGGACCAAAGGTGGTGTAGTTCTAGGTTTTCTAGGTCTAGAATTTCGAGTCTGGTGGCATAAGGTATTCTGCAATGAGTAGATGAGTGGAGAACTCTTCTTGTGAAATATTTCTGGACCTTCTCAACTGCGTTAATATCAGATACATAATGTGGGTTCCAGACTGATGAGCTGCATTCAAGTATAGGTCTAGCAAATGTTTTGTATGCTCTAGTTAGTAGTGTGATATTAACAGAGAAGAAGCTACGTAGGATTTGATTAACAACTCTTAATGTCTTTTTGGCAATGGAGTTACAGTGGGCTCTAGCACTTAAATAATTAGAGATGAGTACTCCAAGGTCCTTGACAAAGTTTGGATCCTCAACAAGGTCTTGACTATTCAGCTTGTATTTTATTTTCATATATATATATATATATATATATGTCTGGCATTCAGCTTTGTTCGGGTATTTTCCCACGTGGTGCTTTTAAAGTTGTAGCAACGTTTCAGCAGAATCTCATCTGCCATCATCAGGCTTCTGTATGGTGTTTGTCTTGAGTCAGACTTTTACAGTGGTTTCAGATTTAAATTTGGGGCAGCCTATTGCTGTGTCAGAATGGTTTTTTCTTCCTCCTGATTGGTTGAGAGTCTTGGTCTGTGTTTATTGGTCTTGGAGTGTGCTGTGTTCTGCTACTAATATCTTCTGTCTGTTTTTTTTTGGGGGGGGGGCTCTTTTTGTATCTTGATTGGCTGGCAACATTGTGTTACTTTATTGGAGGCCTTTAGTGCAGCTTGGCTTCGGGTAAATGGACGGCTATCATTAGTTAGGAAGCTGGGTTTCATCTGGGTGCCTGGTTGGGGTGTGTTTGAGCTGGAGGTATCAGGGGGGATCTATTTGTGCCCAGGTGTTTGCCTGGCTTGTGTTGTGGAGATTTTTTTGTTTGTGAGTGCAGGCTTCCAAATGATTGACAGCCTGGTGGAATCATCTCTTCTGTTCATGCTTTCTGGTCTTTTTTCAATCTCTATGGCTTCTCTGATGATTCTGTGGCTGGGATTTTCTATGATGGCTAGGGTTTTGGTGCCATTGAAGTTGATGTTATGACCTGTGGCTTCCATGTGTTGGACAAGTGAGGAAGTGTGTTCCAGCTTTTTGACTGCATTTTTGTGTTCATCCAGGCGGGTGCTTATTCTTCTATTGGTCTGTCCAATGTATGTGGCCGGGCATGATGCACAGGGGACTTCATATATGCCTTGGTTTTCCAGGTCAATTTTGTCTTTGGGGTTCCTGAGGATGGCTGCTATTTTTCTGTCTGTTTTGAAGGCAGTCTTGATGTGGTGTCTGTATAGAATCTTACTAATTTTGTCTGTAGTGCCTCTTATGTAGGGCAGGACAGCTGTTCCATGGGTCTGTTCATCTTCTGGGTCTCTATTATGTCTCAGTGTGCTTTTGTGGATCAAGTTGGTGATTTTGCTTTTGTGGAAGCCGTTGGCTGTCAATATTTTAGTCAGGGTGCATAGTTCAGTCTTAATGTGTGTCTTGTCTGCCAGGCGTTTGGTAGTATATATATATCATTCAGCTTTGTTCGGGTATTTTCCCACGTCATAGTAGTGGTGCTTTTAAAGTTGTAGCAACGTTTCGGCAGAATCTATACTATACACTATACAGAAGCCTGATGGGGGGTTGGCTGTGTTCTGATTGGCTGGAGGCGTGTTCTGTTCAGGTGGGGGCTTGATTGTGCTCAGGTTAGTCTTAGTTGCTGGGGGATTTGAGCTGGTGAGCTGTGATCTTGCTGTTTGGCTTCGAGTTCATGGTCGTGCTGCATCTTCATTGTGGGGGTCAGTTCGCTTCATGTATGGCTCAGAGGGGTTTGAGGTGGGTAGTGATGCAGCTGCAGTGCAGCTTCTGGTCCGTGGTCGTGTTTCATCTTCTGTGTGGGTGTGAGTCTGCTTTCTACGTGGAAGTGTGGTGGTGGCATCTTGTGTGGCTATCAGGGGTGTGGGTCTGGTGTCACTCTTCATGTTAGGTACGCGTCTGTTCATGAGGGCGGGTTTCCAAATGGCTGGTAGATGGGAGGCATCATCTCGTTTATTCATGCTGTGTGGGCGTTTTTCTATCTCTATGGCTTCTCTGATGATCAAGTCACACCCCCAGGAGCAGTTAAAAGGAAGAAGCAGCTGCAAGCTCACATCATTCTGAGAAGCACAGAGCTGAAGACCAAGCCTGAAGATGATGAATGAGACTTCATCGAAACGTTGCCCAGATACTTCCAATCTTACGTGGGAGAAAACCCAAATAACCAAAGATCCACATACAAGTACCCGCAAGAACCTCAGAAAACATATATATATATATATATATATATATATATATATATATATATATATATATATATATATATATATATATATATATATATATATATATATATATATATATATACATATACATATACATATATATATATACATATACATACATATATATATATATATATATATATTGCCAATATGTAAGACAGAGCATTTATTTGTTGAGATTTGAAGTTGCCATTTGATTGACCATTCTGATACATAGTCAAGGTCTTTTTGAAGGGTAGTAGTATTGTCTGTGTTTATATCTGTTCTGTGCTCTTGTGTTGTTGTTAAAGCTGAAATATTTATTAACTGGTAAGACATTGTAACATATGATTTTATGTACTATGCTTAAGTCCAATCCTAGTTGGCATAGTTCAAGGTTATCTAAGCCTAGAATCTCAAGTCTGGTGCTGTAGGGTATTCTGTTGCAAACAGAGGAATGTAGTATTCTTCTGGTAAAATACTTCTGGACTCGCTCAATTGTATTCATGTCTGATATACATTACAGATTCCAGACAGCAGAGCTGAATTCAAGTATTGGTCTAGCAAAGGTTTTGAATGCCCTAGTTTGCAAATCAGTATTACCAGAGGAGAAGCTTCGTAAAATTAAATTTACAACTTTTAAAGACTTTTTGGCAATACTGTTGCATCTATCTATCTATCTATCTATCTATCTATCTATCTATCTATCTATCATCTATCTATCTCTATTTATCATATGCCACGCCCATCATGGCCACGCCCATGCAGTAACTGGGCAGAGAACCTGCTGCTAATTTTTTTGAAGCCTTACCCCTGATCACACCTATTCTAGAAAAAAGATCTAGGTCTTTCAGAAAAATTATATTCTTTCGAATTCCCATTTCTATGTCTCCATGCATCAATAAACACCAAATTAGCCATTAAATTAAAAAAGATTCTTTGTTTTCCCTCTGTTATTTGTTTTTTTAATTCTTGAGTGTCATCTTCAAGATGGCACATATCTCTCAGGTGAGGGACGATGGTGACAGAGGTTAAAGTTCCATTCCAGGCTGCCAAAGCTTTGTTTCTTAGGCTTTGTAGTGAGCTACGTAGGACAACTTACGAGATGCCACAAACTTTTAATTAGCATCTGTGGAAAAGGACATTTTTCATTTGCTTCCTCAGCTATAAAATATAAGCGTAATCACCTTGGGGGAAAAAAAACCTCCCTTTCTTTGTATTTTCTACAAATAGCAACCTTTGCAAACACCGAGTATATTAATCATTACTTCATCAGTTCGTTCTGGGGAGAGCCAACATTAACCTTTGCTAAATGAACAGTTGAAAGCAGGTTTTTGGGTTTTTTTTTTTTTTTGCTTTCCTGGTAAAGCTATAATCAAACTGAGTTTGAGCATCTTTTCTTGAGCTCAGAGAGGGAAAAATCTCTTCTCCTTCCGGACTTGTGATCATGATGACATTGTCACTTCAGGCAACTGGCAAGAAACAGGAGAGCAAAGGCCTGCAGATGTAGACCTAAAGATCGGTTCTGGGACCGAGATAAATTGCATTGCGAGGCTCTTCAGGATTACTCAGAGAAGGAAATAAGCGAGGACATCTGCATTACATCATGGCTTGATGCTTTGTATTTCATCAAAGCGTCCCCCGTTGATTTATGTTGATTTTGGCCTGGCTAACACTGATCTTGGCCCATGTGCTGGGCCACCTGATGTCCTTATAGTTGATGGTCTAATAGAATGGCTCTTGAGGACCACCCAGGATCATCTTTTGGGGATGCAGGATAATCTCTTTCTGGCCACCATTATAATTATTCTCAGTGAGTCAGAGGAATGCAGTGTGTCTTCAGCATATTATTGTGCATTGCAGCTCAGTCATACATTCAAGACTTCCTTGCTTCCTTGCTTCTTCCCTCCCTTCTTCCTTCCTTCCTTGCTTCCTTCCCTCCCTTCTTCCTTCCTTTTTCCCTCCCTTCCCTCCCCCTCCCTCCCTCCCTTCATCATTCCTTCCTTCTTTCCTTCTTCCCCCTCCCTCTCACCTTCCTTCTTCCCTCCCTCCCTTCCTTCTTCCCCTTACCAACCTTGCTGAGATAAGCATGTAAGAAAGTCAACAGCTTTTTTTTTTTAAAAAAAGACATTAAAATGCTAAAATCAATTAATGAAGAAATGTAAGACGAAAGAGCTTGGTACCAACTGTTTTTAAATATAGAGGACAAGGGCTAAGTGCAAATAATAAGGCCAAAGATCCTTTCCGGTCTACCAGATAGCAAGCTTTTGAGAAGAGTAATTTTTTTTTTTTTTGAAAAGAAAGCATCTCTTCCAGATCTCACTGGCCTGACAAGTTTGTAACAGAGGCAGCAGTGCTATAGATGGTCAGCTCCTAAACCATTTTGAGCATTAAAGGTCAACACCAACCTCACAGATTATGGTTGTTTAGCAACTGGTAATCCAGGCAGAGTTTTCAGTGCAATCATCATATGATCCTTCTACC
>CM066331.1:111041362-111123862 GCA_033807585.1 Hydrophis major
CTATCATCTATCTATTTATCATCTATCTATCATCAGCTATCCATACATTATCTATCTATCATCTATCTATCCATTGTCTGTCTGTCTGTCTGTCTGTCTGTCTGTCTCTCTCTCTCTCTCTCTCTCTCTCTCTCTATCATCTATCTATCTATCTATCTATCTATCATCTATCTATCTATCTATCTATCTATCTATCATGTATCTATCTATCTATCTATCTATCTATCTTTCTATCTATCTATCATCCATCTATCTATCTTTCTATCTATCTATCTATCTATCTATCTATCTATCTATCATCTATCTATCTATCTATCTATCTATCTATCTATCTATCTATCTCTCATGTATCTATCTATCTCTAGCTAGCTAGCTAGCTAGCTAGCTAGCTATCATCTAGCTATCATCTAGCTATCATCTAGCTATCATCTATCATCTATCTAGCTATCATCTATCTAGCTATCTATCATCCATCTATCTAGCTATCATCTATCTATCATCTATCTATCATCAGCTATCCATACATTATCTATCTATCATCTATCTATCCATTGTCTGTCTGTCTGTCTGTCTGTCTGTCTGTCTGTCTGTCTCTCTCTCTCTATCTATCATCTATCTATCTATCATCCATCTATCTAGCTATCTTCTATCTATCTATCATGTATCTATCTATCTATCTATCTATCTATCATGTATCTATCTATCTATCTATCTATCTATCTATCTATCATGTATCTATCTATCTATCTATCTATCTATCTATCTATCTATCTATCTATCATCTAGCTAACATCTAGCTATCTAGCTATCATCTATCTATTTATCATCTATCTATCATCTATCTATCCATTGTCTGTCTGTCTGTCTGTCTCTCTCTCTCTCTCTCTATCATGTATCTATTATGTATCTTTCAATCTTCTATCTATCATCTTTCTACCTATCAACCATCTAGCTATCTGCTATCTCTCTCTCTATCTCTCTATCTCTCTATCTCTCTATCTCTCTATCTATCTATCTATCTATCTATCTATCTATCTATCTATCTATCTATCATCTAGCTATCATCTAGCTATCATCTAGCTATCATCTATCATCTATCTAGCTATCATCTATCTAGATATCTATCATCCATCTATCTAGCTATCATCTATCTATTTATCATCTATCTATCATCAGCTATCCATACATTATCTATCTATCATCTATCTATCCATTGTCTGTCTGTCTGTCTGTCTGTCTCTCTCTCTCTCTCTATCTATCTATCTATCTATCTATCTATCTATCTATCTATCTATCTGTCTGTCTGTCTGTCTGTCTGTCTATCTATCATCTATCTATCATCAATTTATCATCCATCTATCATCTAGCTAGCTAGCTAGCTATCATCCATCTATCTGTTTGTGTGTCTGTCTGTCTAATATCTATCTATCATCTATTTATCACCCTTCTATCATCTTAGCTCTCTATATCTATCCATCATCTAGCTATCTAGCTATCATCTAGCTATCATCTATCTACCTTTCACCCATTTATCTATCATCTTAGCTATCTAGCTATCATTTATCTATCATCTATCTACCTATCATCGATTTATCTATCATCTTAGCTATCTAGCTATCTGCTATCTATCTATCATCTATCTATCTATCATCTATCATCTACCTACCTATCTATCTCTCTATCTATCATCTATTTATCATCTATCTATCTTCCATCTAACATCGATCTATCTATCTATCTATCTATCTATCTATCTATCTATCTATCTATCTATCTATCTATCTATCTATCATCTAGCTATCATCTATCATCTATCTAGCTATCATCTATCTAGCTATCTATCATCCATCTAACTAGCTATCATCTATCTATTTATCATCTATCTATCATCAGCTATCCATACATTATCTATCTATCATCTATCTATCCATTGTCTGTCTGTCTGTCTGTCTGTCTGTCTGTCTCTCTCTCTCTCTCTCTCTCTCTCTCTCTATCATCTATCTATCTATCTATCTATCTATCTATCATCTATCTATCTATCTATCTATCTATCTATCATGTATCTATCTATCTATCTATCTATCTATCTTTCTATCTATCTATCATCCATCTATCTATCTTTCTATCTATCTATCTATCTATCTATCTATCTATCTATCTATCTATCATCTATCTATCTATCTATCTATCTATCTATCTATCTCTCATGTATCTATCTATCTCTAGCTAGCTAGCTAGCTAGCTAGCTAGCTATCATCTAGCTATCATCTAGCTATCATCTAGCTATCATCTATCATCTATCTAGCTATCATCTATCTAGCTATCTATCATCCATCTATCTAGCTATCATCTATCTATCATCTATCTATCATCAGCTATCCATACATTATCTATCTATCATCTATCTATCCATTGTCTGTCTGTCTGTCTGTCTGTCTGTCTGTCTGTCTGTCTCTCTCTCTCTATCTATCATCTATCTATCTATCATCCATCTATCTAGCTATCTTCTATCTATCTATCATGTATCTATCTATCTATCTATCTATCTATCATGTATCTATCTATCTATCTATCTATCTATCTATCTATCATGTATCTATCTATCTATCTATCTATCTATCTATCTATCTATCTATCTATCTATCTATCATCTAGCTAACATCTAGCTATCTAGCTATCATCTATCTATTTATCATCTATCTATCATCTATCTATCCATTGTCTGTCTGTCTGTCTGTCTCTCTCTCTCTCTCTCTATCATGTATCTATTATGTATCTTTCAATCTTCTATCTATCATCTTTCTACCTATCAACCATCTAGCTATCTGCTATCTCTCTCTCTATCTCTCTATCTCTCTATCTCTCTATCTCTCTATCTATCTATCTATCTATCTATCTATCTATCTATCTATCTATCTACCTATCTATCTATCATCTATCTATCTTCTATCTATCATCTATCTATCTATCTTCTATCTATCATCTATCTGTTTATCATCTAGCTATCATTGATCTAGCTATCATCTATCAACTCGTCTGTCTGTCTGTCTGTCTGTCTGTCTGTCTGTCTGTCTGTCTGTCTCTCTCTCTCTCTCTCTCTCTCATCTCTCTCTCATCATCATCATTTCATATAGAAACTGCCCATCTCCCTCACAAGGACTTCTTGAAAGTAGATCATGTTTAGAATTAAAAAATAAGTTTTTGAAGAATAGCTTCTACTCTTTTTTTATTATTATTACATCCCCATTCAAGAGTTAACCATCAACTGAATGACCTTCATTTTTCCTGAAGGCGAAATGTAGACGTTTTGAAGCAGGAAAAATGACAAGGAAACAAATGGGTGGATATCAGTTAGCAAACAGAGTTGGTCTGCTCGAGGTGGACAGCAGGGATTCAGTCCCACTAATTTCCATTTCAAAATCCATTTGTTCGTTTTTTTCCAAAACTCATTTGCCTTTTTACCCCTCTCTGCTTCGAGTAGGCCTAAAGCAGCTATATACTTGGATGGAGCCCCACCGTACAATTCCCATTTTTTGGGGAACGCTCATCCGGCAGATGTTGCTACCTACTCCATCACTGGAGGTATTCCAGAAGAAACTGGACAGGCATTTGTCCGGAATGGTATAGGGTCTCCTGCTTCAGCAGAGGGTCAGACTAGACAACCTCCAAGATCCCTTCCAATCCAGTTATTCTAGATTCTATGTTCCTGTGATCCTTTTCAACATGCTGCCTCCAGGAAGGCAGGTGACCAATGTTTTAATTGCAACCTGAGAGATTGTGTAATATTTGTATACATGTTATTATCCCTGTGGAAACAAAATAATAATAATAATAATAATAATAATAATAATAATAATAATAATAATAATAATAATAATAATAACAACAACAACAACAGCAACAACAACTTGTCAATATGTTAGGAAATATGAAAAATATTAAAGTAACATAAGTATGTACTGTATGCCTTAACTCACCTGATTTCTTTTTTTTAAAAAAAGTACAGTGATATCTGTTGAAAATAGGCTATGTTTACAGTTTAAAAAAAAAACAACCTCTGAAGGATAGATTTAAAACTGTTAACACAGCCATTTTGCAAAAGATCTGCTCCCAAATTTATGCAATTATACAGGTTGAGTGATTAAATTGTAGACCATTTCAGGGTCATCCCAGTGAGTTATAGAATGTTTTACTCTGTTTTACTTTCTCACTTGGCATGCCACTGACCATCAAACCTCTTCAGAATAGAATAGAATTCTTTATTAGCCAAGTGTGATTGGACACACAAGGAATTTGTCTTGGTGCAAATGCTCTCAGTGTACATAAAAAGAAAAGATGCATTTGTCAAGAGTCAAGAAGCATCAGGTACAACACTTAATGATAGTCAGAGGGTACAATAAGCAATCAAATCAGCAATTTACAATAGAAGCAGATTTAAAATGAGGGCAGTAAAATCTGCTTAAATTTGCAGTTAAAGCCCATGAAAACAAGTAGAATTAATAACTCCTATTAACACCCCCAAGAGTTAAAATCCTATAATTAAGAGTAAAAATATAAGGAGGTATATTTTGAGAGAATTGGGTTACCAATGGACCTAAATGATGTAGGGATTGAAGACAATATGGAAATAAGGACATTTTGTTCTGCAGCCAAGGCTGGGTTTTAAGAAGAGATGCAATATGGTCCTTTCTGAGACTGTGTTTTGGACCAAGTGAAGTATCCAGGTAAGACCGCTGTCAGGATTCCGGCAGTTACATCAATTAAATCATGATTCTCGGGTCAAACTTCCAAAACTTCAAAAGGATTTATTGGGAGTAAACATGCCGGCACTGCCTGGATATAGCTGACTCTGAGACACATCATTCATTGTCACCCTTGACCCTGGTTTTTCCCCACCCCCTGGGTGTATCGTAATTCATATTCTCCAATGGGACACATCCATACTCCAGAGTCATCAATCACGCTCTCCAGTTACAATTTTGCATGTTGGAAACTTTGGTCACCTAGTTACTATCTTTGAAAACATTTATGGAAAGCGCTTTCGGTTTGAAAGCTACCACACTGCTCCCCCCTCCCTTTCTGTTGGCAATTCTAAAAAGACCATAGAAATATGTTATGACTTAACCACAGCACCGTTCCATGTACACTTTCAGAATACCATGTAGGGCAGGGTGTCAAACTCAAGGCCGGGGTCTGGATTTGGCCCACGGAATGCTTAAATCTGGTCCATGGGGCCCGCCCTGGAAAAGGACTGGCCCATGGTGCTTCTGCCAGTGAAAACAGAGCTCAGGAGGGCTCCATGTGAGCTCCATTTTCACTGGCTGAAGGTTGCAGGAGGCTGTCCCAGCCGAAAATGCAGCTCGGGAGCCTGTTTTCACTGGCAGAGGGCTTGGGCTGACATGAGTGACATCAAACTGGCCATGCCCCCCTGGCCATGCCCTTCCTCCCCTCCCCAAGGTCAAACACACCCTGATGCGGCCCTCAATGAAATAAAGTTTGACAACCCTGTTGTAGAGGCTTCAGAATAAGATGCCACAAGCTCCACCTCTTTGGGATGTGTGGTTTCTCAAAGAAAAGGGGAGCTCATCATTGTTCAGACAGAGGTTCAGTCTTTAAGCTCTCGGTATGCATGGGCAAAGTGCACCCTAGGTGTGTGGGTGTGCACACAACTGGTAGGAAAAAAATTGGAAACCCACCATTGTTTTCTTTGCTGGTTGATCCTTTGGAGGCTGTGTTTTCACACCTCAGAGCCACTGAGCTTGAATTTCCCAGCTACGGAACAGAAGGCAAGTCTGTAATAAATGCTCCATCTTTTCCCAATCATCACAAATTATTCACAAGGAAGATCCTGTTTTCTTTCTTGGACTCTAATGAAGCTCCTGTTGAATCAATTATTCACTCACTATTCTTTTATTGTCCAACAAGGAAATCCATGAAATATCTTCATTAGGAATAAGGCATGGTTTGCTTGGGCGGGGGGGAAGTTTCTCCCCTCTCTTTGCTTCCTAACTTCTAAAAGTCAAAGCTTTTACGGAGCAATTTGAAAGGGGATCGTCTGATGGCAAGGGATTAAATGGAAGAGTGGCTACCCAGCTGAAAATGAGGAAGTCCATTAAATTACTCCTCCTGGGATTATTCTTTTGGGAATATTGGGTTATTTTTAAATTGACAGATTTTTAAATCAACTGTGGCATTGAGATGGGAGTGCTGAGAAACGAGATTTATACTTTTATGGGATAATTAGGAATTCAGTTTAGGTGGCACTCGACTTAACAACTACAAATGGGACTGTGTGCTCTCTCCACTTCTCCCTATATACCAACAACTGCATCTCAAATGATCCATCTGTTAAAATGCTGACGTTTGCAGATGATACAACAGTGATTGGTCTCATTCAAGGACAACGATGAATCCACATACAGACGAGAGGTTGTACAACTTGCCTCGTGGTGTAACCGGAACAATCTGGAACTGAACACACTCAAAACCATAGAAATGGTGGTAGACTTTAGAATAAATCCTCCCATACTACCACCTCTTACAATACTAGATGACACAGTATCAACAGTACAGACTTCAAATTTCTAGGTTCTATCATATCACAAGCCCTAAAATGGACACTTAACATCAAAAATATTATCAAAAAAGCACAACAAATAATGTTCTTTCTGCGCCAACTCAGAAAGCTCAAACTGCCCAAGGAGCTGCTGATCCAGTTCTACAGAGGAATGATTAAGTCTCTCATCTACACCTCTATAACTGTCTGGTCTGCAACCCAATAGGACAGACACAGACTTCAGAGAGCAATTAGGACTGCTGAAAAAACAATTACTACCCACCTGCCTTTAATTGAGGACCTGTATAGGTCACGAGTCAAAAAGAGGGCTGTGAAAATATCTACAGACTCCTCACATCCTGGACATAAACTGTTTCAACTTCTTCCCTCAAAATGACACCACGGAGCACTGCACACCAGAACAACTAGACTCAAGGACAGTTTTTTCCTCTATGCCATCACTCTGTTAAACCACTAATTCCTACAACACTGTCAAACTATTTACTAAGACTATGTTATTATTATTATTCTCATCTTTCCTATTACCCATCTCCTTTTCTACCATACTTATGACTATAACTTTGTTGCTTGCATCTTTATGATTTATATTGTTTATTAGTTCCTAGTATGATTTATGTTGATTGCTTATTTAGTGTCCTATGGCTATCACTAAGTGTTGTATCATTATTTATGATGAATGTATTTTATGATGACTATGATCATGATTTACCACTTATAGATTTTATGTACACTGAGAGCTTCTGCACCAAAGACATATTCCTTGTGTGTTCAACCACACTTGGCCAATAAAGAATTCTATTCTATTCTATATTGTACCGTGCATTAATCTTCTAAAGAGTATACACGATTTAAATTTGATATTTATTTATTTTTCTAACAGCATATGAGTTGCCAGGGGACAATTCTGTGTGTGAAATTTTATATTGTATTGTCTTTTTTTTCTTCCTATCTCTGTATCCAGGAGCAGCATTGCAACTTAAAATGTAATGAGGAATAGAAGAGGGTATATTTGCAAGGCCCAGATAATTAATAATCTAACACCCTTCTTTCCCAGTATTTCTCTAACAGGTTTAGGATAAAGCACATGAGATCATCCTTTTTTAATCTTTAATTTTTTTTTATAAGGTAGAGTACACTGAGATGAAACACTATTAAAAGATGAATCAAAATAAATTATTGATCACTTAACAATTTCTTTATGCCCAGCAATTATTAAATACTAATCTCAAGTGTGTTTTTAATTGAAGCAGTAGTTATTTTTTATTCTTTTACCAAAAGGAAAAAAATAGATCAGTAAATTAAAAGACTTCAGAGGATAATTAGGACTGCAGAAAAAACAATGGCTACCAACCTGCCTTCCATGGAGGACCTGTATCCTGCAGGAGTCAAAAAGAGGGCTGTGAAAATATCTGCAGACCCCTCACATCCCGGACATAAACTGTTTCAACTCCTATCCTCAAAATGACGCTATAGAGTACCGCACACCAGAACAACTAGACACAAGGACTCTGCTAAACAAATAATTCCCTCAACACTTTCCAACTGTTTGCAAATTCTGCATTATTATTACTATTAATCTTCTCATCACTCCTTATCACCCATCCCCTCCCACTTGTGACTGTATGACTGTAACTTGTATTCTAACGATTTATATTGACTGTTTCCTAGTATGATTTGATTGCTTATTGCACCTTTTGACTATCATTAAGTGTTGTACCTGATGATTATTGACTCTTGATGAATGTATCTTTTCTTTTATGTACACTGAGAGCATTTGCACCAAGACAAATTCCTTGTGTGTCCAATCACATTTGGCCAATAAAAGAATTCTATTCTATTCTATTCTATTCTATTCTATTCTATTCTATTCTATTCTATTCTATTCTAAAATAACATGGATCCAAGACAGTTTAGAACATGGGCGTCAAAACTCAATTGGGTCACGTGATGTATCTCGATGTATCACAACGTTTTTTGTCTTTGCACAGCTGGGGTGGGCATGGGCCGCCTTTTTGACACCCCTGGTTTAGAACAAAGCTTTATCCAAAGACATCAGGCAGAGTTCTCAAAAAACCAACTGGGTGGGCGGGGCTGTGCCAACAAAGTCCTGCTCACCTTTTTATGGGCCGACCAGGCTGTGAATGTAGAAAAGGGTTCAGCTGGACACTTATGGCTGCCATCTTGACCTTTTTATGGTTTTATCAAGGGATAAAACAGTTTGAAAAGGTTCTTTCTTGGTAGCAAGGCAGAACTGGTCCTTCCCCCCAGAACAGCTAAATTTCTTCTTTTGAAAATGCAAAGTAAACACCATAAGAGAGTCAGATAAAACCCACAGGGAACAATGGGAATTTAGGATCCATTTCTTAGCCAATGGTTAAAGAAACAAGGAGAAGAGACCTTGACAGGTCAAAAGATAGTAGCTGCCTGTCTGGAATGAACCATACATATATCTAGGTTTCCAGATAAAGACATCAAAAGGCTTAGTAACTGACAGGCAGGTCTGCAGGGGGTTGAAACGTGTTTTTCTGAGCTTCTGTACATCTCAATTTTTTTAAAAAAGGAAACAACAACTAAAGAATGTGATGGAAGGTATTATTGTGGCACCTCTGTGAGACTATGCTCTGAAGCTACTATGCTCTTCAGATGTTTCCGCAGAGATGACTGTGTTGCGTGTCCTTCGGGTTGCATGCATGCCTGTCCTACTTTTGTTTTTCTCTTCAAGATTAAACCACAATCTCATTAACCTGATTGTCTTGTTGCTATCACCAACTTTCTGATTTCAGCACTTTTTTATTTCTCTCTCTCTCTCTCATCTATAAATCTGTCTCTCTACCAGTCTACTATCTATCTATCTATCTATCTATCTATCTATCTATCTATCTATCTATCTATCTATCTATCTATCTATATCTATGGTATTCAGCTTTGTTCGGGTATTTTCCCACATCATAGTTGTGCTTTTAAAGTTGTAGCAACATTTCAGCAGAATCTCATCTGCCATCATCAGGCTTCTGTATTGTGTTCATCTATTTATCTATTTTCTTTCTATCTATATCTATCTTATCTATCTATCTATCTATCTATCTATCTATCTATCTATCTATCTATCTATCTATCTATCTATCATCTATCTCTATCTATCATCTATCTATCTATCTCCCCATCTATCTATCCATCCATCCATTTGGACTAGATGACCTACAAGGTCCCTTCCAACTCTGTTATTCTGTTATTCTGTATCCATCCATCCATCCATCCATCCATCCATCCATCCATCCATCCATCCACCCATCTATTTTATATATAAATCTATCTGTCTATCTATCTATCTATCTATCTATCTATCTATCTATCTATCTATCTATCTATCATCTATCTATCATCTGTCTCTATTTCTGTATCTATTTGGACTAGATGACCTACAAGGTCCCTTCCAATTCTGTTATTCTGTATCATCTATCTATCATCTGTCTCTATTTCTGTATCTATTTGGACTAGATGACCTACAAGGTCCCTTCCAATTCTGTTATTCTGTATCATCTATCTATCTATCTATCTATCTATCTATCTATCTATCTATCTATCTATCTATCTATCTATCTATCTATCTATCTATCTACTACAAGATCCCTTCCAACTGTTATTCTGTATCTATCTATCCATCCATCCATCCATCCATCCAATATATAAATCTATCTTCCTGTCTGCCTATTCTCTCTCTCTCTCTCTCTCTCTCTCTCTCTCTCTCTCTCTCTCTCTCTCTCTCTCTCTCTCTCTCTCTCTCTCTCTCTCTCTCTCTCTCTCTAATGTGTTATGAGGAAGATATAGAATGGCATGGTCACTTGCTACTGATTAAGCAAGGAATAGCATTGATCTGATTAAATCAATTAAACTGGCTTGCAGATACATTTAGAACAGGATTCAGAACATGCCAGTGTGGCCGATCCTTACCTTTCCTAATGTCAAAGATACAAATTCATCACCAGGAAAGGTAGAGGTTCTCCTAAACTATGCCTGAGCTTCCCTCACAGCCAACTTCCCTCCGCCCACTCCAAGCCTTCTGCAGTCTACACTCAAGTGAGATGTCCAGATGTGACGAAGTATCCACCAGGCCTGGGAAGGCAGGATAAAATGGATAATAAACGTAACCTCCAGTTCTGCTATTCTGTTAACTGAAAAGAGTTCTTTCTTTAAGAGACAAGAGGGGCATAAAAAAGAGATTCCAACTTACTTATGCTAGGTATGAGTTGATCTGTTTGGCAGGCTTTCAAGATCTGTTATGGTCTCCCACCACAAATAAAGAATCATTCCACAAATCTAAGTGAGTCTTTTTCTTGATTTTGCCAGATGTCACCATTCACTGTAAGTTGTTCCCGCTCTCTGTCGTTAAAATGGCCAATTAAAGTACTAATGTTATACCTTCCTGGCCAAGGTAGTGGTCTTAATCCAATCTGCACTATCTCGATTCCCTTCTCTGTTAAGACAATTCCTCGAAATCATTTGAGGCCAGCAAATAACAATTCTTAGTCCATTCAACTATTATTGGAAGATACAGAAACAGTCTTTCAATATTTGAAGGGTTGTCGGAAAGAACAGGGGATTGATTTATCCTCCAAAGCACCAGAGGGTAAGAAATGACAAGAAATAATGGGTGGAAGCTTTTCAAAGAGAGATCCAACCTGGAAGTAGGGAGAAATTTCCCCTCAGTAAGGGCAATTTTCTGACAGTGAGAGCAATTAATCAATGGAATAGCTTACCTCCTGTCATTGTGGATGTTCCATCATTGGAGGTTTTCCAAAATAGGGTAGACAACCTTTGACCAGGATGGCATGAGGTGTCCTAGACCTCTATGATTCTCTTTTTTCCCTAAGTTTTATTTGTTTTATTAATATAATATATAAAAATTATATTTCAATCAGTGTGTTGTCTAGCTACAATTGTTTTTAGATAATCATAATCAAAATGTTTATAACATTCACCACAATAACATTAATACTATAGTAACAATAATATTTTGTTTATCCATTTCAACACATTTCCATTTTAACATTTATCTTTTTTTATGTCCCTTTCTTTCTGTTTTTATAGTCTAGCCATCGATAAAATGAGTCCCATGTCAAAAAGTATTTAGTTTCTTCTTTGTCCTTAATAGTAAGTGTTCTAGTATTTTCTTAGTTACCTTCTCATGTGTCGGGATCTCGATACACTTCCTTTGTTGAGCAAATACAATTCTAGCTGCAGTTAGTACATGTAAAATCAAGTATATAGTCTCTTTATCATATTTTTCTAGTAGAATGCCCAATAAGAATATTTCTGGTATTCATCTCTATATGCTGTTTTATCATTTTTTCCAACCAGGTATGTATTTTTGTCCAATATATTTTAAGCTTGTATACAGGCCTCTGATTCTATGTTCAAAATTGAACCAAATCTTGTACGCTTCCATGATTTTTGTAGCTTTATTCTGCAAGGCTGCCTGTTCTTTCATTCCAGAATCAAGACATAGAGAAGTCTTGACACAAGACTTCTGCATGATGTCATCCAAGCAAAATAGAGACATCAGACATCCTTCTATGTTCATATCTGAAGTTCTGGATAACTCTAGAAGCAACTGAATACCTGTTCTGACCAAGGCTTCCTAGATCGTAACTGTGCACACGCTTGTTTTAAAAACAAGACTTATTTTATTGCAAAGCTGGGAATTGTTTTCATTCCCAGCTGGTAATGAATCTCAAACAGTCCCTCAAGATAAGCACCCACCTTTCTTTCCTGAGAAGTGCTGCCAATAACAGAACTGTCAAATGAACTAGAAAAAAAAGCCAGCTGAAGTACAAAGAGCTTCAAGAATGAATCTGAACCGAACAAACGACTTTGCTTCCTGCAAAGGTACCTCTACCTTTGCACTTCCTTTATACCTTAGGGGAGGGGCAATCACCTCCAAGTCTTACTCCCGAGTCACCCCTTTTGTCTCAGCTGCTCTTGCCTTCTGGCAGCTCTGCACATACACACACTGGGAACAGGCTCCCCTGGGTTCTCTGCCTCACTGCTGCCAGACTACAGAGGCTTTGGAGGCAGCACTCCCAGATGGTCCTGGCCCCATCTCTGCATTAGACACAGGACCCTCATCCGAGTCCTCTCCAGACTCCCTGACTGGTCCTCGTTCTTCCCCACAGTCTGATTCCGCTGCCGTCTGCACCGGCTGCCGGTGAGCCACAACAACAGCCACCAATTCAACATGTCGCCCCATTTCTTGAACCCCGCATTTCCTGAACTTTGTTGTTTGGCGCATCTTCTGCTTTTGTTCTGTAGCACCGAAGGGTTGGAAGACTCCTTACCAAGGATATCTACAGCCACGTATAACTATGAGTTTGTGCATTTCTTAAACCGTCTTCATAAAATTAAGGCTTTCGTAGCCATTTGTGGACTCTGAAATGTATTTGGTTCTTCTGCCGAAGACCGCGCAGGAATTCTCACTAGTGAAGGCCAGAAAGTCTTGGCAAAAAAGAAAATGGTTAGAAAATTTTGTTAGGAAAAAGGCAAGTCTTCAACTTTTGATGGCTGCAAACCAGCATGCCCCCCACCCAAGTTTATTTCAAAGGTTTCCTCTTTGCCAAGACAACACTTCAGGATTAAAATCCACAAACTCATGCATATAAAAGAAGATAAGGAGATCCCTGTAGGATCAGGCTAAGGTTCATTTAATCCATCTTTCTAGTCCCGGAGTCCCCAGCCAGGGAGATAAAAAGGCAACAGCTATTTTCTGTTGCTGCTCGCCACTAATTACTCCTCAGTGCAGGATTCTGGAGCAGACAGATAGTTGTCATCACTATTAGCTGCTGGTGAACTAATCTTTTTTTTTGTTTTATTTAATCCTATTTTCTAAACCATTGGTTCCCTGCATTGATCCCCCCCCCCACAGTAGTTACTGGACCGTATTCCCTTTCTCCCTGGATAGGATGAGCAATAGATGAGGATTACGAGAGTTGAAGTCCAGCACCTGGAGACCCACTGCTGTCTGCTCATCCTAAAATCCCTATTTCAACTTTCCAGGAAGACAACGCAATTCTTGACCTGAGTCAGTTTGGTATGTTCTGCTTAAGTCTTAATTCTGCCCCAATAATTGAGGGAGGGGTCTTTACCTCAGGGTAAAGACTTGGGGTAACAGACAGCTGCGAAATGAAGGGAAGGAAATCAATGAGCCACAGTGGTGCAGTGGTTACAGTGCAGTACTGCAGGGTCCTTCTGCTGACTGCCGGCTGCCTGCAATTTGGCAGTTCAAATCTCACCAGGCTCAAGGTTGACTCGGCCTTCCATCTTTCTGAGGTCTTTTTCGGGGGAAAGAGGCTGACTCTGTAAACTGCTTAGAGAGGGCTGTGAAAGCACTGTAAAGTGGTAATATAAGTCTAAGTGCTATTGTTATTCTTGTGCTTGGAGGGTGTTCCTCAGGGCACCTACCAAGAGCCAGGGTTTTTCCCTTGCAGGTGAGGTCTATGTTGGGAGACCAACTGAGGCTAGCTTGGTCTTCTCTACCAGAGGATGCATGAGGCAGCTTCTTCAGGTCAATCTATGCCTTTTCCAAGAGGGGAAGGGACCTGCCACTCAAAGCTGTAAGAGATGACCGGAGTCTATGTTGGGAAACTCAGTCAAGCAAGGGAGAGGGATCAAGTGGGGAACTAGTCATGAGTCCTTGGAGAGCTGCAAGACATTTGCACCTGATCCCATCTCCCAGTCCCCAAGTTCCATGAAACCTTATCTTTTGTTCCCAAGAATTCCGGGGAGGTTCTTGCATTATAGGTAGAAAGCAATAAAGTACTGATCTTGAACTTTCACCTATGGATCTGGCTGCTTGCACCTGCCAGTCTTCCTATTGAAGAAACATGATGGGGAAAAGTCCAACTGATGTGTATCTTTTCTGACAACCTTTTTGTTTTTGAAAACGCATTATAAAAAGACAGCAATAAATACAAAACATAACCAGAAAAAAAACACCACCACACTAGATTGTTCTGCACAATTGGACTGGAAGTGCGAGTAAAGATTCCCATTTCTGCTTAATGCAATGCATTTAAACTAGCTCCAATGATTTATCAAATATTTCTAATTTACCTAGTTTTGCCCACTTAAAAACCGCACTTAATATAAATGCTTCAAAGAGCACTTTGCTGCATTCCTAGGCCATAGATAAGGAAGCCCCTTTCTCCCTCCATATTTAAAGTGTGTTGTTGTTGGTCACGAAGTTGTGTCTGACCCATCATGACCCCATGGACAATGTTCCTCCAGGCCTTCCTGTCCTTTACCAACTTCTGGAGTTCATTTAAGGTCATGCCTACTGCTTCCACGACTCCATCCAGCCACCGCATTCTCTGCCGTCCCCTTCTTCTTTTGCTTGTTCCCAATATTCAGCTCTTCTCCAGAGAGTCCTTCCTTCTCATGAGGTGGCCAAAGTCTTTGAGTTTTATCTTCAGGATCTGGCCTTCTAAAGAGCACTCAGGGTTGATCTCCTCTAGGACTGACCGATTGGATGGCCTTGCAGTCCAAGGGACTTGCAGGAGTCTTCTCCGGCACCAGAGTTCAAAGGCCTCCGTTCTTTGGCGCTCAGCCTTCTTTATGGCCCAACTTTCACAGCCCTGCGTTGCAACTGGGAAAACCATAGCCTTGACTATGCACACTTTTGTTGGCATTGGGATGTCTCTGCTTTTTAGTATGCTGTCTAGATTTATATTTAAAGTTAACAAGAAGCATTGCAAAAGAAGAGGTGTGATGTCTACTAGAGCTGCAGGAAACGTATCTACCACCCATGTCTCCTGACGCGCACACGGACAATCACAATTCCAAAGTGTGTGAAACTTAGCACAATGGACACCGCAGCCTCTCAAGTTGTTTTGAAAGATAGTGCAGGTCTACCACTCACCAGATCATCTGGACAATGACTTGTGCGCACAGCGTATTTGTGATTTGCAGAGTTTTAGATGGCTTTGTTTTTCCTACTCACTTTCTCTCCGAGAAAGTTGATAGTTCAGCAGCATTGGCAACCAGTGGCTATTAACCGTCTCACTCCAGTAACCAGGGGGAAGAGCGATGTTAAATATTTGCAGAGTTTGGAGAAGCTGTCCTTCTACTTGGGATCCAGCAGCTGGAAGGAACCCCCCCCCATCCCCCAATTGCTATTCTGATCTCTCAACTTTTATTCATCGTGAGAAATTGGCCATCTCTGTTGCCACAATGGACGTCTTATCCTTTATGCTGGTTCAGTGACATGTGAATTACCAAGGCCATTTTTTTTATTAGTTTGGCTTCTTTGTGAGTGGGCTTCACATTAATTGCTTTCCCTGCACAGTTGAACTGCTAGACACCTCTGTTGGGCAGTGTTATTTTTTTCCATTTCAAAACTGGAATCCTGAGGGTATTTTTCTTACGCACGGCACAAGAGAGGCGAGATGAACTCAGCTAGTTGGGTGAACAAAAAGGAGAACAGATGTAATGGTGTGTGTGAGAGAGAGAGAGAGAGGGAGGGAGGGTGGGAGAGAAAGGGGGGGGGTCACTGATGTTTGGCTGCCCAAAGCTATGAATATACATTTTATTACATTAACCGCCACCAGTTTGCATTTTATGCTGAAATGTAAAATTTGAACTAACCAGCTTTCTCCTACCGGGAGTTACTTAGCTTGGCCAATGGGACAGTTTTGCCATAAAATAATGATCCATATCCAGCTTTTCTCAGGTTCTGTCTTGGGGATGGGAAGTTCTGAAATTCTGCTGGCTTCCAAACGAAGACCATTTTATTTCAATAACAACCACTAGATTTTCATTACTGGATCAATATCACCAGTATTTTTTAATGCCCTGCCTATTAAGTTAATACTGGCAAAGTTATAGGTTTGCGTTACTTAATTACATCAATTTTCCTGCTTTCTACAGTAAATTATGTATTTTTATCAGCATCATTGATGAATTGCAGTCCAGTTATTCTTCCCACTTACTCTTATAAGAGTCTATTTACTGCAACAGAACCCCATCACAGCATTAAAAACTCAAAGAACGCCTGTATCACAATTCCTTTATTTATCAGTATCAAATTACATAGTAAATTACTTTGGAGAACACTTTTCTTGAATACTGTAATACAAATAAAGATGTTTCCATTCTTTGACATACTTATTGTCTTAAAACTGTGCGTTTGATTTTGACATATCCCAAAGAAAAACAGCCTGCATGAATTTTCTGTACTTTGTTTATACATAATACGTGTGTGTATGTGTGTGTGTGTGTGTGTATATATATATATATATATATATATATATATATATATATATATATATATATATATATATATGTGTGTGTGTGTGTGTGTGTGTGTGTGTGTATGTGTATGTGTATGTATATGTATATGTATATGTATATGTATATGTATATGTATATGTGTATATATATATATATATGTGTGTGTGTGTTTTAAGTTTTCGCGGGTACTTACATGTATGGCATTCAGCTTTGTTCGGGTATTTTCCCACGTCATAGTAGTGGTGCTTTTAAAGTTGTAGCAATGTTTTGGCAGAATCTCATCTGCCATCATCAATACAGAAGCCTGATGATGGCAGATGAGATTCTGCCAAAACGTTGCTACAACTTTAAAAGCACAACTACTATGACGTGGGAAAATACCCGAACAAAGCTGAATGCCATATATATATATATATATACTGAGATGCAGTCATGGGTTTATAAGTGGCCCATATCTATTATGGGCTTTACACATCATAAACATCCAGATCCTGCTCTGGGCAAATGAGCTTCCTGAGCCAAAATCCAAATTAACGTGGAGAATGAAAGTCTTACCTCTCATTTGAGGAACCCGCATCCAATTTCCTATCCCAGATCACACAATAATCTTGGGTCACCCCAGGAAACATGGTTATAATCCTCATTACTGCAAGAGAACCAGGATTCAGCTGGGAAGGTAAGTAAACCACACCAAGGACCACTTCTATTTCTTAGACTTGTACCGTGATTCTACTTATTTCCCAACTGAATTCTCTTCTGGCCAAGGCAAGCAGCATTGGTCAAACTTCAGGACAATAGAAGAATTTTGGCGTTCCCTTGAGAACTCTGTGTGTCTGTGTGTGTGTCTGATGACACAGGGAGAAGGGCATCCGAGAGATGTGTCCGAGGTCTAAATGAACAGAAGTACAGAAATGCCAGTGCAGGGTCACAGGGGGACAGGAAGTCGGCAGCATTTCCTATGGAGCCCTCAGCGTGCCGGTATCATTTGAAATCAGGTTTCTCTGGGAAGGTGCAACCGGAACGCTTGATGATCACACTGGCAGCGTAGTGCCCGGCACGGATGCACTCCGTCAACGGCCGCTCGTAGACCAACTGAGACAGGAAGCCTGAAGGACAAGATGAAAAGGGAGGGGAAAAAAACACAAACACATATGAAAGGCTGAGCACACCTGATGCACGTCGTCTCTAGGAGAGGGAGAGAAGGGCCATCAATGGAGACCAGGGAGGGAAAGTCTGCAGAACATGGGCTTCTGGGATTCTCCCAACCTCTGTGCCACCGGTGAGCACAGTGGGCAGAGACAGCTTCGTTCTGTGTCTGCCTGTACGTGCATTTTCTCCTTCACATCTCTGTGTTGGCTGCATGCGCTGACTTTGGGCTCAGGGTGGGATTCAAAAATCCCAGCCACTGGTTTGCTGCCCAGTTGCTGGGAGGGTGTGGCCTACTGGAATGTCTAGGAAGGTTGTTTTTTTGCCTTCCCCAGAGTCCGGAGGCTTCTCTCGGGTCTCTGGGAGGGCAAAAACGGCTTCCAGAGGACTCTGGGAGGCCCTCCGGAAGCTGGAAACAGGCCTGTTTTCAGACTTCCGGAAGGCCCATTTTCCCTCCTCCCAGAGCCTCCGTGTGGAACCTGCACTTACCTGCATCAAAAATGGGCCGCTCTTGGGAGGGGCAGGGCCAAACTGGTAGAATCCCACCCCTGCTTTAGGTGATGTAGTCAGCCAGATTAGAATGGAAAAACGGGAGGGGGGACAACGACTTTCTCAGCCACCTGGCTTTCCCTGCCAGTTTTTAAAATTTGGCCTTTCCTTTTGCCAGTTTTTCCCCTCCCACAGAGAGCAGAGCATGGGCAGCTAATCTGGTGCTTCCCAGTACACACTTCTACACAACCGTACACTGCGGGTAAAAAGATTAGGAAGAATTCCCAAAGTCATACTCCACAGGGATTTCTAATATGTCTGGTTTGGTTCTGCAACCCAACAGGACAGACACAGACTTCCGAGGATAATTCGGACTGCAGAAAAAACAATTACTACCAACCTGCCATCAATCGAGGACCTGTATACTGCAGGAGTCAAAAAGAGGGCTGGGAAAATATTCACAGACCAGAGATGGTATATTCAGCAGGTTCTGACCAGTTCTGGAGAACCAGTAGTGGAAATTTTGAGTACTTTGGAGAATCAGTAAATACCGCCTCCGACTGGAGATTTTACAGTCTCCTTCCCCTGCCACACCCACCAAGCCACCCCCAAAGAACCGGTAGTAAAAAAATTTGAATCCCACCACTGTTACAGACCCCTCGCATCCCAGACATAAAGTGTTTCAACTCCTTCTCTTAAAACAACACTATAGAGCACTGCACACAGTTTTTCCCCGAACGCCATCACTCTGTTAAACAAATAATTTCCTCAACATTGTCCAACTATTTACAAAATCTGCACTACTATCACTACCTGATGATTCTTGACTCTTTATGTAGACTGAGAGCATTTGCACCAAAGACAAATTCCTTGTGTGTCCAATCACACTTGGCCAATAAAGAATTCTATTCTATTCTATTCTATTCTATTCTATTCTATTCTATTCTATTCTATTCTTTCATTATTCTCTTCTATTCTTTCATTATTCTATTCTATTCTATTCTATTCTATTCTTTCATTATTCTCTTCTCTTCTTTCATTATTCTCTTCTCTTCTTTCATTATTCTATTCTATTCTATTCTAATTCTAATTCTATTCTAATATGTTTTAAATGCAACTGCTTGGAAAGTTGATGCGCTGACACTTTAAAGCTGCTGTGGATATTTGTTCTTGTTCTTTCATTAATCTGTTTTAATATAATAAGGCAACATCAACAGAAGAGAATATCTGTGGCTCAGGGTTGAACTGTGGCGCTCTTTGGGTTTGGTGGTTTGGTGGTAGGCTTTTCATTACCCTAATAGAGAACATCATCAATGCTAGTGAGTGTGGAGTTTGAGTTCTGTCCATATAGAGCCTTGCCTGTGTGTGTGTGTGTGTGTGTGTGTGCGTGTGTGGTTTTCCCCTTGGTCATTCCTTGATCAGGGTATTGTTTTCTGGTTGTTTTGTGGTTGATTTGTCTGGTGTTAATCCCTGCTCATCTTAACCACACCTCTACAAAATCACTGTATATAAATAGGGAGCAAACCCCACGTTCACTACTCGCACTGATAATGTTACTGAGCTGGGTAATGAAATGTCTGGAAGCATACAACAAAGAGCACCAAGGACCCCCCCCCATCCCCAAAATACCAAGCCATCTTTTCCTATTTATTGCTGATTTCTTTACTACGACGATCCATTCTGACGGTTATATCACATTTTAATACCATTGGTAGAAATGCTGCAGAAGTGGACAAAGTAACTTCTGTGGGGCTAAAACAACCCCCTGAATAGGTTTCTTAGATGGGCCAATGATGAAATGTGCCCAAAGGAACCACACAGTGACCGACTGCTAAGTATGTCTGGTTCTGAAACGGCATAATTTAAAAATAAACCCATCTTCCAAGACAGCACTTCACAGTGCTTTTACACTCCCTCTCGAAGCAGTATACAGAGTCAGCATATTGCTCCTAACAATCTGGGTTCTCATTTTACCGACCTCAGAAAGAAGGATGGAAAGCTGAGTCAACCTTGAACCCTGGCAGTGGGCAGAGTTATCCTGCAATGCTTGCATTCCAACCAGCGTGCCACCAGGGCTCCTGGTTTCTCTTCCCTACATTAACTACAGGTTTTGGCCCAAAGAGGTAAGTACAATCAGAAGAAATAAATTAGCATACACCTAACGCCTCATTAGGGACATGGTGGTGGCTCAGTGACTAAGACGCCGAGCTTGTCGATCAGAAAGGTCGGAAGGTCGGCGGTTTGAGTCCCTAGCGCCGCATCATGGAGTGAGCTCCCGTTCCTTGTCCCAGCTTCTGCCAACCTAGCAGTTTGAAAGCATTTAAAAATGCAAGTAGAAAAATAGGGACCCCTTTGAAGGGAAGGAAACAGCGTTCTGTGCGCCTTCACCGTATAGTCATGCCGGCCACATGACCACGGAGTCATCTTTGGACAGCACTGGCTCTTCGGCTTTCTAACAGAGATCAGCAGTGCCCCCGAGAGCCAGAAGCGACTAGCACGGATGTGCAAGGGAAACCTTTAACTTTACCTTATCCCCTCATTGTATTTTCAAACCTCCTCAGAATATATTTCAGTCTTTTTATTACATCTTATTATTTCTGACATGATCAAAATTAGGCTCAACAGTTTCTGTTCTAATCAGAGGAATGTTTGTTTCAAAAGTAATGTAAGGCAGTGTTTCTCAAACTTGGTGGCTTTAATCCATGCAGACTTCACTTCCCAGAATTCCCCAGCCAGATCTAAGGCACTTTTGCCATCCATTTCCCAAATAACATTGTGCAACCATACTATAAACCTTGTTTAAAAATTCCATATCTGGAGTGGAGGATAATACCATAATCCGGATTGTTCCTTTCATTCTACAATCTGTCTCTGCCACAACTCAAATGAAAAACTCCTCCTTAATGGTGCTTCGAGAAAGTTTAAACTGCTAAAAACATCAGAAAAGCCACTGCAAAGCTGTTTTTTTTTTTTTTAGTTCAATTTTGTAATATGATAGAAATGTAAACAGATATCAAAAGAAAACAAGAAGACAGAAGTAGAAAGTCAGTGGTAAAAATGTGACATGGGATCATGCTCCTTACCTCAAAGCTAGTAGACAATTTTTTTTAAAAAAGAATTTTATTAGCTTATTAGAATATAAAATACAAAGGAAAATGAAAATAGGAAGTAGGGGAGGGAAAAGGGAAAAAAAGAAGGTGTAGAGGAAAAGGGAAAAAAAACAGCATTGACTTCTTTGTAGTGCAGTAGAATAAAGTAATAATAGAGTGGTACCTTGGTACTCAAATGCTTTGAAACTCATCAACATTTGGTATTCAACGTATTTTGACATGAAAATATTGTCCCAGCACTCACTGTTTGGTACACAATGCACAAGCTAGAACTTGTTGCTGTCGGCTGCCTTGTAACTTACTACATTATTCCTTATGGGAAAAAATTGTTTGCTACTCATCATTTTTGGTACTCACGGAGCCTCCCGGAACCAAATAAACAATGAGTACTCAGGTACCACTGTACACAGGCTCAACTTTTTACTTGTACATATTAGTAACTACTAAGCTAGTAGGCACTTTTTAAAACAGGATGACTGTAAATCTACACCTGCACAGAAGGGTCTTAAAGTAACACCTATGTGTAGGGAGAGGAAAAAGTTTGCTGGGATGATGAAAAGAGAAAGGAAGAGGAACCGAGCTAAGGGACTTGCAGAATGAACAAAGCTCAGAAAGCAGGATGGCTCAATGCCAAACACTTCCAAGGATGAATTTGAACTTCACCCATACAGGATACCAACTATAACTGGATAGATACGGCTAAGACTCGTAGGCTAAGTCCTGTAACTACTTTTGTTTTGTCTTTTACTGGAATCCCTTGCATCAGGGCAACTGAATGGAGCTGAGCTTTTACTGGCCGGATGCCTTTCTTGTTGCCAATGAGGAGTTTGCAGATGGTATTTACTCATTGTGCTCAGAGAGACAAATACCTGCCGCTGTCTAGGATCGAACTCTGGGATTTGGGGGATCTGTGAACTGTACAGGACCTTAGGCAGGGGCTCTCCTGAACCCCTGTGAACCCCCAGCAGACCACCCCTGGACACAGCCCTACTTCCGAAGCCCTACTTCGAGGTAGTCCTCGACATACAGCCACAATTGAGCCCAGAAATTTATGTTGCCAAGTGAGAAGTTTGTCCACCGAGTTTTGTTCCCTGCAACAACTTGTCCTGCCACATTGGTTAAGGGAATCACTGCAGTTGTTAAGTTAGCAACACGGTTGTAAATCTGGCTTTCTTGTTGAGTTTGCTCGTCAGAAGGTCACCCAAGAATATCAGGTGACCCTGGGAATGCTGCAAACCCTCATAAATATGAACAGATGCTGGTCAAGCATCCCAATGTAAATCATGCAACCCCAAGGAATGCTGTAACGGTCATGAAGTGTGAAACATGGTCACAAGCCACTTTTTACAGGGCTGCCATAACTTCTAATGGTCACTAAATGACCATTACTAAATGTAAGTTGAGGACTACTTGCACAACAAAATTGACTTAGCAATTATTGGGAATTGGGAGAAAGTGGTATTTCTTTCTCTCTCTCTCTTTTTTCTCCCCTCCATCTGGAAACTGAATACATATATCTAAAACTATGTTAAAACAAGCACCGGTGTTTTGTGCTGAATAAAAATGTTCAGATGTTTTAAATTACATAACATTTTCCTGTTTAAATAAAATTAAAATAAGCCTTGACTATTGTTTAAACTTTGGAGCTAAAAAAACTCTTTTGTTATTGCAGTCAAAAGGTTTTTTTCTTCAGAAGTCATAACAAGAATAGTAAAGTCATTTCTCCTTAACCCACATAAACAGCGAAGTAATTTTTTTTTTTGTCTTAAAAAAAAAAAAAAAGCCACAAATAAACGAGGCTCCACTGAAAAGAAAGCTGTGGGGGCCTGCCTGTTTCTAATAAAGAACCTTTCCTAAAATCGTACATTTTGTTCCTTCCACCTTTGATTTTTGCTTCTTTATGTTCGTTTGTTTGAAAGCTAAGAAATTGCTTTCCTGGTCCAGAAATTGCAGCCCTAGCTTAAGTGCGCAGGAAATATATCAGAATGATTCGAGTTGTAAAATAAGTTTTTTTTTTTTTTTTAAAAAAAGCAGGATGATGTTTTAAAAAGGGAAGAACTGGGCTACCTTTTAATAGACTCACAGGCTTTTCATGTTCAAGTCCAGCAGCTACTCAGCACAGCCAGCAACGGGTTATTTACAGAGATCCTGCGGTTATATTCAGTTGTTGCCCAGCTCCTTGTCAATAATCCTGCACTTTTAGCAAAATATCGCACGGTTGATAGGGATGCCCAAAGGCTAGTCAATTTCAGTTTGCTCTGGGCAAAGCAGAGACGTGGGGCTCACACCAGATGACTCACAACCAAGGAAGACACTTAAAAGAAGGATGTCGAAGATGATGCTAGGATCTTAACTCGGTGGAGGTAAAGGTTCCCCTTGCACATACACACTAGTTGTTTCCGGCCCTAGGGGATGGTGCTCATCTCCGTTAAAAAGCCGAAGAGCCAGCACTGTCCGAAGACGTCTCCATGGTCATGTGGTCGGCAGGACTAAATGCCGAAGGCGCACAGAACGCTGTTACCTTCCCACCAAAGGGGTCCCTATTTTTCTACATGCATTTTTTACATGCTTTTGAACTGCTTGGTTGGCAGATGCTGTTGTAGCGGGAGCTTAATGTGTTACATGGTACTAGGGATTTGAACTGCTGACCTTTCTGATCGACAAGCTCAGCATAAGCTGCTGAGCCACTGGAGTCAGAAGGACATGCAGCACCCTATTTCAACAGGTGAGGACAAGACAGGTTCGACATTTTCTCAAGAGTACAGAAACTCCTTGGCACATTTCTTTCTTTCTCTTTCTTTCTCTCTCTCTCTCTCCCCCTCCCTCTCTTTCTCCTCTCTCCACTCTCTCTTTCTCCTCTCTCTCCCTCTCCAGTTGAGATGAAGATTTGATTGGGCCAATGTTTTGACTGGTGGGTGCAGGGGATGGATCCTTGAATTTCTTTTGGGAAGGGAAAACCTGGAACTCTCAGATTTGAGTTTTCCCGATGGGCCAATATGACAACTCTAATAAAATGGAATTTGGAGGAAATGCTTTGTCTCTGAGTTTACTGGTTTGGAGTTGCTTAGTTGGAATGCTGACAGACATCTTGACAAGTTGGCCACCTTGTTCCGGCCACAGGCCTGGATGCGTTGAAGGAGAAAAGCTTTCATGGTTTTCTAACGCTCAGGTTCAGGCAGGGACACTGCGTGATTAACCTCTGGGTGCATCATGAGCTGCTAGGATGCGTTTCATGCCAATCGGCTTAGATTGCTTTGAAAAGGAATTAGCCAAGTTCACCAAGGATGAGTCTCATAAACAGCTATTGGCTGTAACAATGAAATGAAACATCTATATTTAGGGCTAGGATGCCCTGAGAACCGAAGAAGACAAAGAACCCCCAAGGAAGGCAATCAGTTGGGGGTATTCAGCTGGTTAGCACTGGATTGGGCAAACCTGTAGCAAATATTGGCATGGGTCACTGAACCAGTAGTAAGTTTTGGCTGGGCATGCCCTTGACACGGTCACCCTCCCGCCCACTCACCCCGCCCACCTGATATTTGCCTAAGGTATTTCTTCCCTCCCCCTCCTGACAATCAGCTGTGCCAGGATCCCCCTTGCTGAGGCACAGGAAGGCAAAAAAATGGCTCAGCCCCCCCTCCATTTTTTTGCCTTCCTGAGCTTCAGAGGAGCCTTATGGGACCAAAAACATCCCCCTTAGAGGACCCTCTAAGGCTCAGAAGCCCCCCCCCTTTTTTGCGGTCTGCAAAAAAGCAAAAAAAAAAAAAAAGCCATGCCCACCCAGTCACATGGCCACGCTCACCAAGCCACGTCCACAGAACCAGCGGTCAATTTTTTTTTGAATCCCACCACTGAAGGCAATGGCTTTCCACTACATTTGCCTTCCAGAGTGATTTCTGCCACGGCTGATAAGAGAGTGCTGGAAATAGGTCTAATAAAGATTTGGAAGTCAGAAGTATGGCGAGGGAGAATTAGTAGAGTTGCTTTTCTGGGAGGCTCTGGGGAACGTGTTCACAACAGGGGTGCACACGTTGCACTTGGGCAGGGCTTATCATGGAATCCCAGAGCTGGAAGGGACCTTGGAGGTCTTCTAGTCCATTCCTCTTCTCATGTAGTCCTTATGCTAGGGGTCAGCAACCTTAAAACATTCAAAGAGCCACAACCAGAAGCCCCTCATGGAATTCTGGAGCTGACTGGAAGTCCGGTTCCCCTACCATAGTCTCCTCCTAGTGCGGCATCCACTTTCCTCGACCTTCTTCCTCTACCTAACTGAAAACCCAATCATTTGTGGAGCTGACCAGCAACAGGGGACTGTAGCAGAGGGATGGATGAGCCACATGTGGCTCCAGAGCCGCGGGTTGCCAACCCTTGCCTTTTACCATTCTGGACAAATAGCTGTCCAATCACAGCATCATTCCCTAGATTCACATAAAAACAGTTCGCAAACCAGGTATCAGATCAGTCGTGGTATTCTACCAGTTCGGCCCAGTTCTGCTGAGCCGGTAGCGGCGATGAGCAGTGGAGACTTGAACCTGTTCTCTCCAATGCTCTGCTGTTGGGCCCGCCCACCCAGGCTTCCGTACTCACCTTTATCCTCTGAATTTGAGTGCTGCGCAGCAGCTGCTGAAGTGACCGGGATCATGCAGGCTTGCAGGAGATGAGTTAGAATGCCTCTGCACCTGCACATGTGCAAAACACGCCCACCAAGCTACGTCCACCGCACTGGTGGTAAAAATATTTGAATCCCACCACTGCATCGGAACCTATGTTTATCTTGGCTCCTCCAAATACCCTTTTTTTTTCTTGCTCTTCACTTGTTCCTCTTTCTGTCTCTTTTCCTTGCTTGCCCCACTGCTCTTGTCTTCACTTCCGCTTGGGATAAAAATCAACTGGGAGAATCCATAGGCATTAAAAGTTACTCCACTTTCATGTTTCATCTCAAGCTCCTAATCTGGATTGCTTTCTATCGCTGAGCTGATGAAACAAAGGGTCACCTTCACCACGCATGCTAAATGAAAACCTGGTTTTAATTTTGACTTTGGGGGCCACTGTGGTTTGTAAACCTTTTTTGTGTGAATCCAGGAAAGATGTTTTAGTTGATAAGCCCTGATCAAGTGCAACTTTTATTACAAAGTGGATTTTTAAAATATATATATATATATATATACAAATCTGGCATTCAGCTTTGTTCGGGTATTTTCCCACATCATAATAGTGGTGCTTTTAAAGTTGTAGCAACGTTTCAGCAGAATCTCATCTGCCATCATCAGGCTTCTGTATGGTGTTTGTCTGTGAATCAGACTTTTACGGTGGTTTCAGATTTAAATTTGGGGCAGCCTATTGCTGTGTCAGAATGGTTTTTTCTTCCTCCTGATTGGTTGAGAGTCTTGGTCTGTGTTTATTGGTCTTGGAGTTTGCTGTGTTCTGCTACTAATATCTTCTGTCTGGTTTTTTTTTGGGGGGGGGGGGCTCTTTTTGTATCTTGATTGGCTGGCAACATTGTGTTACTTTATTGGAGGCCTTTAGTGCAGATATTAGTAGCAGAACACAGCAAACTCCAAGACCAATAAACACAGACCAAGACTCTCAACCAATCAGGAGGAAGAAAAAATCATTCTGACACAGCAATAGGCTGCCCCAAATTTAAATCTGAAACCACTGTAAAAGTCTGACTCACAGACAAACACCATACAGAAGCCTGATGATGGCAGATGAGATTCTGCTGAAACGTTGCTACAACTTTAAAAGCACCACTATTATGACGTGGGAAAATACCCGAACAAAGCTGAATGCCAGACATGTAAGTACCCGCGAAAACTTAAGAAAACATATATATACAAACACTATACAGAAGCCTGATGATGGCAGATGAGATTCTGCTGAAACGTTGCTACAACTTTAAAAGCACCACTATTATGACGTGGGAAAATACCCGAACAAAGCTGAATGCCAGACATGTAAGTACCCGCAAAAACTTAACATATATATACACACACACACACACACACACACACACACACACACACACACACATACATATATATATATCATCTGGAGTCACCTAGGTGGCAGCTATGTAAATTTGTTTAATAAATAAAAACTTCTGAACCTGTCATGTCCCCATTTGGAGTCTGAATCCAAGGGGGAAGACCAACAGCCGTCAGGGAGCAGTAGAGTGGCTCTGTTGACTGTGGAGGAAACTGGGGAAGGGCAAAGTCAGGCTGAGCAGAGCAGGGAAGAGATAGAACAAGAGAGAGGGGGTTCAGAGGAAGACCAAGCCCACCCCCTCTTCATCCAAGGGCATGCAGGGAAGAACGGAGAAGAAAGCAACATGGGTTGTGTGGCTTACGAGGGAGGAAAGGGCCCTGATTTCCTTCACAAGGCACACCTGGGGAGGGACTTTAAAAGAGAGGCAGTTGAGAGGGTTGTTTGTCAGGAACAAACATTGAGTTTATCTAATGTTGGCTGCTGTTATCTAAGTTCCTGGCATCCTCCCAACTGGTTTGATTTATTGCTGTGGTACTTCATTTCTGCAACTCCTTATCTTGCTCTGCCAGATTTATTACCTTATCTTGCTTTGGTGGATTTATAGTTTAAAGTTTTCTCTTTACATCCTTTTAGATTGGAATATCTGCAGCCAAAGGCTGTTGCAGGTTCCTGGGAGAGTTTTTCTCCAGACCAGAAGGTAACCGGCACATTGGGGACAAAGTTGGAGCTAATAAAGGGACTCCTCCTTATTATCTGGCTGGGTTGCCTTTGTGCCATGCCCCTTTGGGTCATCACAGAACCTATATTGTGACATGTTCACCTGGGCTCCCCAGAAAAGGTCACTGGAAAAACATCAGCCTTGTCCAAAGACATTTTCTACACAACTGCTGGATGCAACTTTGTCCTCCTTGCTGTTTCTTAAGAGCTCTCTGTTTTTAAGGCTTCAATTTCAGCCCTTTTGATTTATACCTTCCTGCAGCTTTTGCTGAATCTTCCCCATTTAAGACAGCCATGAAAAAAACAACAACAACCCAAAAACAAACCTGCTCCTCTGCTCATCTACCTGGATGCCAGGCTAAAGATCTGCTTCCCTCAAAACCAAGTTAAAAATCAATGTGAAGTTTGAGGAAACACATCCATGGCTTGATTAGGATGTCTCGCTTGTTCTGTAACAGCTACTTGAAGCCCGGGAAAAAATTGATTCGACTCCGTTAAACCTAAAGAGCTGGGGAAAGAGACCCATTGATGCGGTTGTTATAAAAATACCTCCGCGGGAGACTCAGAAGCTGGAACAAACAGCCTATGAAGTGTCAATAATTTTTACTCTGTATCTATATTTTTCATCTCTGAGAGCGAGAGAAAACACATGAGTGCACTGCTTATCAAACAGACCACGTGCTGGCTAATGCTTATTTCATAATCAAATTCAATTGCACCACAACAATTTTTTTGCAACCTTTTCAGAGCGGTCATTACAGTTTGCCTAGCTACTCCTAGCCTTCTTCTTCCTGAAGAAGGACAAATCTCAACTGTTAAAAACCATCTAAAATGTATTAGAGGAGCACAAGAATGTCTTCTAGCTGTTGAGTAATATATTTTCAAACACGCAGATGCTGCAGTTGTTAAATTAGCAACACGGGTGTGAATCTGGCTTCCCCACTGAGTTTGCTAGTCGGAAGGTCGCAAAAGGGGTCACATGACACCCCCCCCCAGGACATGCAAACCATCATAAATAGGAGTCAGCTGCCAAGTGCCTGAATTTTGATCATGTGACCCTGGGGGTGGTTGCAACAGTGATAAGTATGAAAAACGGTTGTAAGTCACTTTTTTCCAGTGCCGTTGTAACCTCGGTCACCTAAATGGATGTTTGAACATTGAGAACAGCCTGTATGTATTTCATAGGAGGGAAGAGAAAAAGAATATAAAGAAAGAGCCGCCAGACTATCTGTGTGAGTCAAGTAAGGACTCTTAAAAGTTGGGAACAAATGGGAAGAGAGCATGCTCTATTCTATGACAATAAGCGGGAGGGAGTGACTTAAATATGATTTAATGAATCAGGATGGATTTTTAAAAAAAATGATATATGAACTGTTAGAAAGCTTTAAGTTAGTTTTGAAGGTGTAAAATGAGTACTTATCTATACGCAGGTCTGACGGGTTTTTAAGGAATGCTGAATAATATTCTAAACTTGGTAAAATGTTACAGATGTCAACTCATAAAATATTTCTATGGTCTTTTTAGAATGGCCAACAGAAAGGAAGGAGGGAGCAATGTGGCAGCTTGCAAACCAAAACTGCATTCCATAAATGTTTTCAAAGATAGTAACTAGGTGACTGAAGTTTCCAACATGCAAAATTGTAACTGGAGTACATGTTTGATGACTCTTGGCTATGAATGTGTCCCATTGGAGAATATGAATTACGATACACCCAGGGGGAGGGGAAAAACCAGGGTCAAGGGGGACAATGAATGATGTGTCTCAGAGTCAGCTACACCCAGGCAGCAGCGGCATGTTTACTCCTAATAAATCTTCTTTAAGTTTTGGAAGTTTGGCTACAGACTCATGATTTAAATGAGGGTAACTGCCACAGCCCTGACTAGATTTGAAAATGTAACAATGAATGATATATTATTCCCAACAGCAAGGAGAAGCTGAGATGGGCAAAACAATTCTTTTATCCAAATAAGAGATTATATTTAATTTTGTCTCTAATTTGAAATTCCTTCCAAATTTTGTGTTGGCAGTGAGAAAAAAATAAATAAGTGAAACTTTGATTGTGTTTTTGTAAACTAGACAGGCTTATCGTTATTAAAAAGGGCTTGTACATACTGTTGTGTAAAAGCAAAAAGTTGTGGTTGTAATGTTGTTACCTTCGAATGTGCCAAAGAGCTTCGGAGGTTGGTGCCTTTTTCTTTCTTTTTTCTCCCGTTACACTATACACACCGTTTACCAATTTCCAACACAACTACCCTTCAAAGCACACCCAGCTCTTGTGCAATTTTTAGAGGCCATGCATGAGTGGGATGTGCTCTTGTGCAGTCTCTGGACCGAATGCGAGTTGCACAAGAAGGGGTGTCACATGCCATTAGGCAGCCCCCAGGCCCTCTGAAGATGAACTTACTGGCATTTAATTTTGGTAATTATTTGGCATTTCTTAATATATAATACGTAGCACCACAGACGAGTGGGCTGTATTTTTGAAAAGAAATAAATGCCTGCATAGAAAATAGTTTCTGTTTTGTTTGAGGTGTGTGTTTGTGTGTGTGTGTGAGAGAGGGAGAGGAAGAGGAAGAGGGAGAGGGAGAGAGAGGGGAAGAGGGAGGGAGAAAAAGAGGAAGAGAAAGAAAGAGGGAGGGAGGGAAAAAGAGGAAGAAAGAAAGGTAGGGAGGGGGAGAGAGAGGGAGAAGAAGGGAGCAAGAGAGAAAGGGGGAGAGAGAGGGAGAGAAAAAGAAGAGAGAGAGGGAGAGTAGAGAGAGGGAGACAGAAAAAGAGGAAGAGAGAGAGGGAGAGGAGAGAAGAGAGAGGGAGAGAGGGAGGGAGAGAAAAAGAGGAAGAGAGAGAGGGAGAGGAGAGAGAGGGAGAGAAAGAGGGAGAGAGAAAAAAGGGAAAGAGAGGGAGGGAGGGAGGGAGAGGAGAGAGAGGGAGAGAAAAAGAGGAAGAGAGAGAGGGAGAGAAGAGAGAGGGAGAGAAAGAGGGAGAGAGAAAAAAGAGGAAGAGAGGGAGGGAGGGAGGGAGAGAAAGAGGGAGAGAGAAAAAAGAGGAAGAGAGGGAGGAAGAGGAGAGAGAGGGAGAGAGAGAGGGAGAGAGAGAAAAGAGGAAGAGAGAGAGGGAGAGGAGAGAGGGAGAGAGGGAGAGAAAGGGAGAGAGAAAAAAGAGGAAGAGAGGGAGAGAGAGGAGAGAGAGAGAAAAAGAGGAAGAGAGAGGGAGAGGGAGAGGAGAGAGAGGGAGAGAAAGAGGGAGAGAGAAAAAAGAGGAAGAGAGGGAGGGAGGGTGGAAGGGAGAGGAGAGAGAGGGAGAGAAAAAGGAAGAGAGAGAGGGAGAGAAAGAGGGAGAGAGAAAAAAGAGGAAGAGAGGGAGGGAGGGAGAGAAAGAGGGAGAGAGAAAAAAGAGGAAGAGAGGGAGGAAGAGGAGAGAGAGGGAGAGAAGAGAGAAGGAGAGAGAAAAAAGAGGAGAGAGAGAGGGAGAGGAGAGAGAGGGAGAGAAAGGGAGAGAGAAAAAAGAGGAAGAGAGGGAGGGAGAGGAGAGAGAGGGAGAGAAAGAAAAAGAGGAAGAGAGAGGGAGAGGAGAGAGAGGGAGAAAAAGAGGGAGAGAGAGAAAAAGAGGAAGAGAGAGAGGGAGGGAAGAGATGGAGAGAAAGAGGGAGAGAAAAAAAGAGGAAGAGAGAGAGGGAGGGAGGGAGAGAGAGGGAGAGAGAAGAGATGGAGAGAAAGAGGGAGAGAGAGAAAAGAGGAAGAGAGGGAGGGAGGGAGGGAGAGAAGAGAGAGAGAGAGAAAGAGGGAGAGAGAAAAAAGAGGAAGAGAGGGAGGGAGGGAGAGGAGAGAGAGGGAGGGAGAGAAAAAGAGGAAGAGAGAGAGGGAGAGAAGAGAGAGGGAGAGAAAGAGGGAGAGAGAAAAAAGAGGAAGAGAGAGGGAGGGAGAGGAGAGAGAGGGGGAGAGAAGGGGGAGAAAAAGAGGAAGAGAGAGGGAGAGGAGAGAGAGAGGGAGAGAAAAAGAGGAAGAGAGAGAGGGAGAGAGAAAAAAGAGGAAGAGAGAGGGAGGGAGGGAGAGGAGAGAGAGGGGGAGAGAAGGGGGAGAAAAAGAGGAAGAGAGAGAGGGAGAGGAGAGAGAGGGAGAGAAAGAGGGAGAGAGAAAAAGAGGAAGAGAGGGAGGGAGGGAGAGAAAGAGGGAGAGAGAAAAAAGAGGAAGAGAGGGAGGAAGAGGAGAGAGAGGGAGAGAGAGAGGGAGAGAAGAGAGAAGAAGAGAGAAAAAAGAGGAGAGAGAGAGGGAGAGGAGAGAGAGGGAGAGAAAGGGAGAGAGAAAAAAGAGGAAGAGAGGGAGGGAGAGGAGAGAGAGGGAGAGAAAGAAAAAGAGGAAGAGAGAGGGAGAGGAGAGAGAGGGAGAAAAAGAGGGAGAGAGAGAAAAAGAGGAAGAGAGGGAGGGAGGGAAGAGATGGAGAGAAAGAGGGAGAGAAAAAAAGAGGAAGAGAGAGAGGGAGGGAGGGAGAGAGAGGGAGAGAGAAGAGATGGAGAGAAAGAGGGAGAGAGAGAAAAGAGGAAGAGAGGGAGGGAGGGAGGGAGAGAAGAGAGAGAGAGAGAAAGAGGGAGAGAGAAAAAAGAGGAAGAGAGGGAGGGAGGGAGGGAGAGGAGAGAGAGGGAGGGAGAGAAAAAGAGGAAGAGAGAGAGGGAGAGAAGAGAGAGGGAGAGAAAGAGGGAGAGAGAAAAAAGAGGAAGAGAGAGGGAGGGAGAGGAGAGAGAGGGGGAGAGAAGGGGGAGAAAAAGAGGAAGAGAGAGGGAGAGGAGAGAGAGAAGGAGAGAAAAAGAGGAAGAGAGAGAGGGAGAGAGAAAAAAGAGGAAGAGAGAGGGAGGGAGGGAGAGGAGAGAGAGGGGGAGAGAAGGGGGAGAAAAAGAGGAAGAGAGAGAGGGAGAGGAGAGAGAGGGAGAGAAAGAGGGAGAGAGAAAAAGAGGAAGAGAGAGAGGGAGAGGAGAGAGAGGGAGAGAGAGAAAAAGAGAAAGAGGGAGGAGGTAGAAAGGGAGAGGGAGAGAGAGTCCAACAGAATCAAAGTAGACATTTCCTGAATTTTTGATAAGCTCATACTGAAGGGTTTGTCGTTGCTGTACTGGAGCATGAGAAAGGAGATAGAGAAATTTGGAGAAGCAAGAAGAAAAAAGCAATAAGGTCATCTTTGCATCACGTAGGGTTTTTTTAAAAAAAAATATATGGGCAAATATGAAAAATATTTTGAATTGAAAGAATAATGGGCACTACAGTATAATCTGCTATTGAACCTTCTCCACCTAGTGTGTGGGAACACAAAGCTGTGTTTTGTGCTTGTGGGTCCCACTTAGTATTTGAAAACATGCCTGCAATATTCAAAAAGCTGATACTCACCATTATGACTAGATCAAAAACTGTAAGACAGTCAAAACATCTCTTTGTACAAAGAATAATTCTTCTAATACAATAAGAGGGAAATCTGCCAAATTCATGTTAGAAATCTCTTCCTCCTCCTCCTTGGAGTAGCTGTCAGTCAAAAAAGGCAAAGGGAGTGAAAATAGAATTTCTTTCCCTGTCTCTTGCTGAATTGCAAGAAGAGATAGCAAGGGTTAAACCAGACACCCTTGTTGAGCTAATCTCTTTTACACTTATCTTCGGCTAAAAGGAAAACGGCAATAGCTAAAACATTCTTCACCTCAACGGTCTTTATTTTTCATTCTGCTTCATTTATAAAGATTGCACCAGGCGCCATTCACAAAGCAATGGAGTTTCAGAAAATCAGCTATCTTTTTTAAAAAAAAAACAATGAAGTTACTCTAGCAATCATCTGAGGCGCATATTTTACAGCTGTCAGATGGCGAAGGAGAGAAGCAGATTTATCCTAGGGGACAAGGAAATTAGGATAGGAGGAGAGGGAAATAATCTGTGACAGGTATTTTAATTATGATGATCGTCTTACTGTCATGTTTTTTTTTATTCCGTGCAACTTCCTAAGGCTTGAAGAGAAAAGCTAGAGGGTATCTTACTTGACGTAGCCCTTTGCTTTGGTCTCTCTGCCAAAATCTGGACAACATAAAAAAATAAAAACAACACTGTCCATTTCTTTATTTGATGGTTATTATCATGAAATTTAGATTTCCTGAACTAAAGTGGAGGTATCCAATAGGTGGGGAGTTCTTATTGTCAGTTGAGGGACATGTAGTTTATCGAATTGTTGAAACAAAATCAGTTCCATATAAAGTGGTAGTCCTTGAGTTACAATCACAACTGATCCCAACATTTGGACCTTAGATATATTTTCTTGGCAATATTACAGCTAATTACAATAATGGCTTGAATTGAAAGGTAAAAAAAACATTGAAATTATATTCAAACAGATAGAGAAACAGGCAATGGGCTGCAACCGGTTCACACTGGTTCGCGTTAACCGGATGCTAATTTTACATCTGGTTTGCCAAACCGGTAGTTGGAAGAGGACTATATTTTATGTGGGGGAAAAATGGGATTCTTTCCAGATGACCCTGATAGCTGCTAGTCATCATGAGAATTCCAGGTGGGAATATGCTGGAATGGATGTTGTTAGAGATAACATTGGTTACCTAACTTGGTTTGGGTAAAAATAATATATATAAACTATGTTAGTGAGTTTAAGTGTATGTATCACTTTAACTGCAAAACATGTATTTTGGGTGCGGTTGTAAAATCACCATAAGAGGGAGCAAGAGAGCTCACTGTTTGCTGGCTTTTACTGTAGTAGCTGACAATGATTGATGGTTGATTGATGGTGATAACTGCATGTTTTCCCTGCTGTTGCTGAAACGAAGAAAAGGGGTTTGATTTTCTTCATATCTCTGACTGCAAAAGAGATATATTGCTGGACTGATTATTTGTAAGTTTACTGACCTCTTTTTCGACACTGGACTTTGCAACTGATTAATCCCTGGATGGACTGAACTAGTGTATGACATATGGACTGTTTTGACTATGCTATAACTCTTGCTGGAATAAAAAACTATTTAACTGGCACAGTGTATCTGTCTTACGGAGTGCAAACTACAACAACGTTTATCTCACATAATTTGCCTGCCTGCTAGACTGCCGTTGCACGTTCTGCTAGGGTGTGTATCCCTAACACTGGTTATGGGCCCAGGTGCACAGTCAGACTAACCAGGATATAACAGGCTTAGATTAAAGTGAGAGTTTGTATAGTTACACAATACTGTAAACAGACAGCTGTGTTTTATTAATTATAGTTTTAATATCCAGATAAAGATGGCACAAGCCAATTTACAAAGTTTGTCTCTAATATCCAAACTGGATGGAACAAACTATGTTTCATGGTCTTTGAAATGCAGCCTACTTTTACGCAGAGAAGGTTTGTGGAGTATAATTCAAAACCCACCAGAAGTAGATGCATGGGATCCGGAGGATGAGGATGATGCCCAGAAAATACAAGAATATCAACTGAAGAATGAGCAAGCTCTCTGTATAACAGGACTCACACTCTGTGATGAGCAGCTTGTACATATATGTGGAGAAGAAACAGCTGCCAAATGTTGGGTTAATTTAAAGAAAATTTATGTTCGAGACAGTGTAGGAGCACATATAAATCTTACACGAAAGCTGTTCAGAACACATCTTCAAAAGAATGGAGATATGCTGAGTCATATAAACATAATGAAGAGAATTTTTCAGGAACTGCATGAAAAAGAACTTATCTTCACTGAACTACACCAAGTTTATATAATTTTATCTTCTTTAGATAATAGCTACGATGATTACGTAACTTCACTTGAGGTTCTGCCAAAAGATAACCTCACATTAACTGACATTACTGGCAGATTAATTGAAGAAGCCAGGAGAAGGCTTGAAAGGGATCAACTCAGAAGGGAACAACCACAATGTGAAGAAGAGAAATTATTTTCATCAGCCTATACAATTAGAAAATGTTTTTATTGTGGAAGAAAAGGACATTTGGCTAGATTCTGCAAGAAAGCAAAACGCCAAAATGCCAGCCAGAAAGATAAAAGGCATCAAAAGAAAGAAAAATGCATAGAGTTAGCCATGTCTAGCAACGAAACTGTGAATAGTAATTTATGGGTTATAGATAGTGAAGCACCGCACTGTATAACGAAAGAAAAGAAAAGATTTATTAAGATGTCCACGAGTTCACAGCAGATACCGTTAGCTAATGGATGGAAACTGAAAGCTAAAGATATATCATATTGTTCTTGCATAAGAGAAAATGTAAAAATGTTATATGTACCACGACTTAAGTTTAATTTGCTTTCAGTTAGAGTTTTGGTTAAACTAGGTTATGTAATTACCTTTAGGGGAGACAATTGCATAATTGAAAAAGAAGGTAAAAAACTGACTGCAACTTTAAGAGGTGAATTGTATGTGTTAAATAATAATCATTCAGAGGTAGCTAACACAGTTTATAATAATGTTAAACCTCATGATGAGTGCATACATTTGTTACACAGACGTTTGGGGCATATAAATTTTAAAATGCTTAAACAAATGGTAGAACTATCTAAGGGTATAAAACTGAAGCCTTGCAGTATTTGCACTGCAATGCATGCAGTCAGGAAAAAAGCAAGCAAATGCCAGCAAATAGAGTTAATGGATTTAAAACAAAGAAGCCTCTAGAGGTCGCATTTGCTGATATTATAGGTCCTAAAAAACCAAGTGTGGGAGGTGCTCGTTATATACTAAGTATAATGGATCATTATTCCAGATATGGTTTCTGTTATCTAATGAAAAGCAAAACGGAAACATATCAAAATTTCTTTAATTGGCTTAAATTTGCAGAAAGAAAAACTAAAAGGAAGTTAGTAACTCTTATCACTGATAATGGTATGGAATTTATAAACAATAAATTCCAAAATAAACTGAAGATGGCAGGTGTTGAACATAAAAAGTCTGCACCTTATAGGCCACAACATAATGCCTTCATAGAAAGACGAGGCTAAACAATTCAAGCAATAGCTCATACTATGCTGTCAGATTCAGGATTACCTGAAAATTTGTGGGGTGAAGCAATAATGTGCGGTAATCATATATTGAATAATGTTGTTAACTCAACAACAGGTGAATTACCATTCACACGGTAGCATGGTAGAAAACCTGACCTAAGCTACATACACACATTTGGAGCACCAGCATGGGTGCATATTCCTACACAACTGAGAAATAAGGGGCAACATAGGGCTAAAAAGTTATTCTTTGTAGGTTATGAATCTAATCACAAATCATACAGATTCTGGGAAAAAGGAACATCTAGTATTTACTGTAATGCTAGTGCCAAATTCCTAGAACATGTAGGGTGGGAAAAACTGGAACAAGATTCAAGTAAGGAAGTAATTATAGAAACCTACAAAAGACCAAAAGAAAAAATCAGTAATAAGAAGAGTACAATTAAAGAGGAAGTACAGGAAGAGCATATAGGACCAGAACAGGAAGAAATACCAGAACAGGAGGAAATAGATAATCAGGAACAGGTAGAACATGAAAGTCCACCTGTAAGTCCTGTAATACCTAGACGTTCTACACGTGTAACCAGACCACCTGACAGGTATCAAGCAAATATAGTTTGCCAAGTTAGTAAAGTTCCAACTACTGTTGAAGAACTTAGGATGTATCCTGCAAAGGAATAGGAAAATTGGCATAGAGCAATGGAGAAATAATTAAATTCATTAAAGGAAATGAAAGTTTATGAAAATGCCAAATTACCTCCAGGTGAAAAGTCCATTGGCTGCAAATGGATATTTAAGTTAAAAACTGGTAAAAATGGGACTGTTACCCATAAGGCTAGGTTGGTAGTTTAAGGATTTAATCAAACTGCATATGATTATGATGAGGTATTTGCACCAAATTTAAAGGCAACAACCTTGAGAGCAGCTTTAGTGTGGGCAGCTAAGAAAAACTATATCATAAATCATTTAGATGTAGAAACTGCCTATCTGCATGCACCATTGCAGCACACTATATATTTAAGAAAACCAGTAGGTATAAAGGATGATAAAAATAATAATGACTGTTGGAAACTGAATAAAAGTCTCTATGGATTGAAACAATCTGATTATGAATCGAACCAATATATTGTAAAAGAGTTCAACAATATAGGATTTAAAGCTAGTTTAGCTGATCCATGTTTATTTAAAAGAGAAACAAATGGAATGATATCATTATTATTGTTGTTTATAGATGATATTGCTTTAATTACTAAGACAAATAATGAAGCTATTGAGATAATATCATTATTAAGTAAGAGGATAAAATTAAAGCAATTAGGAGAAATAAGACAATATCTAGGATTGATAATAAACAAAACCAATAGTGGATATAAGATATCACAAGAAGATAAAATTTACCAATTGCTAAAAATGTATAAAATGGAACTTTGTAAGCCGGCAAAAACTCCAATGAGTCAGGAATTTTGTCATACTGATGCTCAAAGTTCAAAATTTGATAAGACCATTTATCAATCATTAATAGGTAGTTTAATATATATAAGTAATTGGTCAAGGCCAGACATTGCCTATAGCATTAATCAATTGGCAAGATTCAATGCTGAACCCAATGAAAGACACTGGCAAGCGCTAAAGCGTATATTAAGGTATCTTAAAAGAACAATGCACTATGCATTGTATTTAGAGCCAAAAGATGATTTGATTTTAAGTGCATATGTTGATGCAAGTTTTGCAACAGATATAAAAACTAGAAAATCAACTTCAGGCATGGCTATACTATTAGGTAAAACACTGATTGGTTGGAGGTCAATTAGACAGCAACACATAAGTATGTCCACAATGGAAGCAGAATTTTCATGTCTATCTTTATTATGTACTGATTTAATTCTGTATAAACAGTTGTTATTGGATATGGGAATAACTGTTAATGATTCCATTGTTGTATATGAGGACAATCAAGCAGCCATACGGTTGGCTACAAATATTGCTGTGAAAACGAGATCTAAGCATACAGATCTTAGATATCTGAATGTAAGGCAATCTGTAAAAAATGGTTTAATAAGATTGGAATATTGTATGACTGAAGAAAATATTGCTGATCAGTTTACAAAAGCCCAAGGTTCAGTCAAACACAAAGAAAGTTGTGATGACTATTGTTTAACATTGTAAATAGATATATTTATTATTATATTACCCAAAAGGGGAGTATGTTAGGAATAACAAGGTTACCTAACGTAGTTTGGGTAAAATAATATATATAAACTATGATAGTAAATTTAAGTGTGTGTCACTTTAAACAGCAAAGCATGTAATTTTGGGTGCGGTTGTAAAATCACCATAAGAGGGAGCAAGAGAGCTCACTGTTTGCTGGCTTTTACTGTAGTAGCTGACAATGATTGATGGTTGATTGATGGTGATAACTGCATGTTTTCCCTGCTGTTGCTAAAACGAAGAAAAGGGGTTTGATTTTCTTCATATCTCTGACTGCAAAAGAGATATATTGCTGGACTGATTATTTGTAAGTTTACTGACCTCTATTTTCGACACTGGACTTTGCAACTGATTAATCCCTGGATGGACTGAACTAGTTTATGACATATGGACTGTTCTGACTATGCTATAACTCTTGCTGGAATAAAAAACTATTTAACTGGCACAGTGTATCTGTCTTACTGAGTGTAAACTACAACAGCGTTTATCTCACATCATTTGCCTGCCTGCTAGACTGCCGTTGCACGTTCTGCTAGGGTGTGTATCCCTAACAGATGTTATAAATAAAGTCACAAAATAGAGGTGGGATTTAGGCCAAAATGATATCCATATGAATTTTTCGGGCAGTTTTTGAATGTTCTGCCATTCATTTTTTGAATATTATATGACATGACATGATAGCATTGTTCCAATATCTAAGAGGCTGCCACAAAGAAGATGGGATTGACCCAGGGGTGGGATTCTACCAGTTCGGACCAGTTCGAGCAAACTGATAGTTCCAGTGATCATTTGGCCCCACCTACTCGCCCCTACTGTTTCCTATACTTTATTTCCTTGTCTTGGAACACAGCTGATTCACACAGCAGACTGGTTTGGCCATGCCTCAGCTGTTTTACTCACTGGGGGCTGCAGTAGAAGGTATGTATTATAGCTGAAAATGGGGTTTTTTAAAATAGTGTGCATGCACCAGTTGAATCATACTGCTGGGGTTGACCAATGGAAAGCAGGGCAAGAAACTAATGGATGGAAACTCATCAAGGAGAGAAGCAACCTAGAACTAAGGAGGAATTTCCCGACAGTGAGAACAATTAATCAGTGGAACAGCTTGCCTCCAGAGGTTGTGGATGCTCCAATACTGGAAGTTTTTAAGAAGAGACTGGACAACCATTTGTCTGAAATGGTGTAGGGTTTCCTACCTAGGCAAGGGTTGGACTAGAAGACCTCCAAGGTCCCTTCCAACACTGTTATTCTGTCATTCTCTTCTTCTATCGCTCCTAAAATTTACTAGCTCCTTGGAAATTGGTATATTTGGGAGAACAGATATGCAGTACCAGAGGACCAAATTAGAGGCAGTCAGTTCTAGCCAGCTATATCCCCCTTAATGCATCTCCAACTAAATCTTGCTTTCCTCAAATTACATCAGCGCTAAACCTGCCACTAAAGTTCCTAAAGAAATCACCTGCTGGATGGTGAGCGGAAAAAAAAATTCCATTATTATTATTATTATGTAGATCACATTTTGTGCATGAGAAGGAATGAGAAGTGGAGGATTGGTGGGAATCTGCTCAAGAAAACGACTCGGTTTTGTTTAACTTGAGTTTCCAGGCAGTAAAATACAGGTAGACCTCAAATTACGACCACAATTGAGCCCAAATTTTCTGTTGCTAAGTGAGACATTTGTGAAGTGAGTTTTGCCCCATTTTACAACCTTTCTTGCCACTGTTGTGAAAAACGGCTGTAAGTCACTTTTTTCGATGCTACAGCAACTTTGAATGGTCCCTGAATGAACCACTGTAAGTCCAGGACTGCTGATAGTAATTTAAGCAAAGAGAGGAATTTTGGAGAGGTCTTCCATTAGCTCCATTCCTGAGGCCTTTTTCTTTCCTGTGAGTAGAGAAGCTGTTAAGTCTGGAGCATGGGTGCGAATGATGGAGACGAGCCGGTGGAAACAGTGAACTTCAAACTCTTTATTTACATAGTGTAACTGCTCAGCTCAAAGGCTGCTCAAGCCTTACTTATATAGGCAACTCATTAACTACTTAACCAATAGCGAACCTGGAGTGCTAGCTCCTTTTGACCAATAGGAATGGTCTATTAGTGGCCAATTGGATGCTTCCAAACGGGCCAATCCGATCGGGCCAACAACAGCCAATTAGAAGTGCAGGGCCAGAACCCTGCACTAGACTTCAAGCTCAATGATAACTTTATTGGTATTATGCATTCACAACAGAAGCTGCACCTGAGGAATGGCTGCTTTCACACACCTCTTTCCTAGTCCAAAGTTTCCAGCCTTGAAAGTCGTAGGAACTGGTAGCAAGTCAAGTGACTTGTAAAAATATCTGCAACGCATCTTCCCAATTTTATGGGATGTGGATTATAAAATCCCTGTCTTATATTCCAGCTCACAGCATCTGAGGGTGATATGGAGCTTGTCTGCCTTAGTGATATATCACCAAAGAGAGTTCTACATCAGGGGTCTCCAGCTGCGGCATCTTTAAGACTTGTGGACTTCAACTCCCAGAATTCCCCAGCCAGGAAAACTGGGAGTTGAAGTCCGCCATATTTAAAGTTGCCAACATTGGAGACAGCTGCACTAGATCACTGTCAACCCATAAAATATTTCTGTGGTCTTTTTAGAGTTGCCAACAGAAAGGAAGGAGGGAGCAATGTGGCAGCTTGCAAACCGAAAGTGCATTCCATAAATGTTTTCAAAGATAGTAACTAGGTGACTGAAGTTTCTCCCATGCAAAATTTTAACTGGAGAGCCTGATTGATGACTCTTGACTATGGATGTGTCCCATTAGAGAATATGAATTAAATCCTTTTTAAGTTTTGGAAGTTTGGCTCGAGACTCATGATTTAAATAGGGGTAACTGCCGGAATCCTGACAATGACATTTCAATGGGGAGTGCAGGTAGCCCCCACATCTGGAAAGGGGCAGGGGTGGGATTCTACCGGTTCGCACTGGTTTGGGTGAAACAGTAGTTCCGGTGAGCATTTGGCTCCACCCACGCACCTCTACACTTTCCTGTGCTTTATTTCCTGTTTTTTTTTTTTTTAGCACAGCTGACTTGCGTGGTGCCTCACCTGTTTTAGTCCCAGGGGCTGCAGTAGAAGGTGAACAATTGAGTTTGAAAATGTGCTTTTTTAAACTGTAGAGCACCCGCGCGAAGTGTGCGCTCACCAAACCGGTTGTTACGTGCCACTGGAAAGGGGGCTTCCCTGGGCGAAGCAGGAAATCAAATAGGATGGGATGCAGAAGAGGAATAAGAGGAATCTTTTCTTGATTCTGTCCTTGGCTCTTAGCTGCAGATCTGGGTTATATTATATTAGTAATTTCAGCTGAGTTTTCTTTCCCCCTGGTGCTACTGATATTTGCTTTATTTGTTAACACTGATGTGATTTTCTTAAGAAAGCTCTTTTTAATCCTTAAAGCAGGGGTCTGCAACCTTGGCCACCTTAAGACTTGTGGACTTCAACTCCCAGAATTCCTCAGCCAGCACAGCTGGGAGTTGAAGTCCACAAGACTTAAGGTTTATTAGCAATACAGAAATCCAGTTATTTGTTCTAGAGTTTAAAAAAAATCACCAACATTGCTGGCATCACTCCATTTTCCGTTTCTTGACTTCTGCTTGGTTTAATCTTTTTGTTTTCCTATCAAGATTTTTTGCTATTAAATATGTCTGGATTTTTCAAAGATCAGATATTTGTGGTTCTATGCAGGAAATAACCCAAAGGGGCTTTTTTCAAGAAGCAACTGGACTGTCCGGAAATAAAGCAGGAAATAAAAATTTTAGGTTTGCAAACTCGTGATGGGAGTCAATCTTGGTTCTCAGACATTCTGTTAGACAAGGCATACTTCTCTCTCTACTTTTAATTCTTACTCAGGATGCAGCCGGTTCTCACCAAGTTTTATTCTCTCACACACAGTCTGTCAGAACTTTTTCTCTCTAGCTCTCCTACTTAGCTTTCTTTCTGTGCCATCCCACAGATGCAGTCTCTCCTGAGTCTGACAAATGAAGCATGAATAATTGGCTCCATCAATTCTCTTCTTTTCCAAACAGTCTAAACCTTCCAAATATTCATTCTTAAAAAAAAAAAAAAACTCTATTTGGTCGCCAGCAAAATATTCAGATGCGAGTACATAGATCTCGGTAGATTTTCCCTGCTACACTCAGTGCCCTTTATATAAAACTGTTGCTTTCCATCTGTTAACGCTAAGTAAATATTGTCCCTTGGAAGCTGAACCTAGAGAGATCAGCTCTCAGTAAAGCTACACAAATTTTGCAAGTCCATTAGGAAGCCTCCTACTGTTTACCTCCAGGATGGAATTTAGCTAAAAATGCATTCAGAACGGAACTTATTTAGAATTCAATCCCAATGCCTTGTCTGGCCTTAGCTTTTTCTAATGGTAACTGCTACCACTAAAAGAAGAATGGGGAATCTATGATTCCATCTCTCCAACTGGTTTTCATCGTTTCTTTTCCTTGCTACAATGCTTAGGGAATAGAATGAGCTCATCATCTGATAACACAGGTAATGTCATGCCCCTGGTGGAGACTGACTCTGAGGGAGAGGAGGAACAGCCGACAGGGAGTGGACGTGTTGCTCCGGAGGTTGTGGAGGAGGCTGGAGAAGGGCAGAGGCCAGTTGAGCAGTCAGAGGAGGACCCAGGCCCATCCCCTATCATCCTAGGGCATGCAGGGAGAAGAGGATAAGGGAGAAATGTGGTCTTCTTGGGAGGAGAGGGCCTTGATCCTCTTCATGGGATGCAGGTGTGACAGCTGAATAAGAGTTTTGGACCTCCGTACTGGCAAATGCTGGAAACAAAGCATGTTTTATTTTGGTCTGAAGTTATCTTGGTTGGCGTCCTTCCAACCAACTGTGCTTTGACTATCTCCTTGAATTTAGTAAATACTTCTCTTGTTCCTTTGTGCAAATTTCATCATTGTAGTTTCTTTGGGTTTTTTTATTTCACCTCTATCTGCTCATTAAATTCAGACTGTATTGCTTTCTTTTGAAGACTATTTTTGAGTATGTTTTATCTCCAATTAAGAATTATTGAACAGTGGGGCCAAATTGGAGGCATTAAAGGACATTTATTTAAGTTTTGGATTTTGTTACGTTTGTGTTACACTCTGGGTCATCACAGGTAAATGCTTTTGGGATAACTTTGTTGTGGTTCACCGGCAACCTATGCAGACAGCAGTGGAATCGGAACGGGGACCAGTCCAGGAGTCTGGGGAGGACTTGGACGAGGGTCCTGTGTCCAATGCAGAGATGGGGCCAGGACCATCTGGGAGTGGGGTGCTACCTTTGGAGCCTCCAGAGTCTGGCAGCAGTGAAGCAGAGGAACCAGGGGAGCCTGTTCCCAGTGCACAAGTGCGCAGAGCTGCCAGAAGGCAAGAGCAACTAGGACAAAAGGGGCGACTCAGAACTAAGGCTTGGAAGTGATTGCCCCTCCCCTAAGGTATAAAGAACAGGCAAAGGTGAAGAAACCTTTGCAGGAAGCAAAGTCATTCGCTCTGTTTGGATTAAACCTTGAAGCTCTGTGTGGAATTTGTACTCGGTTGGTTTTTTTTAAATGTTATTTTGGCCCCTTAGTTGTTGGCAGCAATTCAAAGGAGAGAAAGGTGGGTGCTTATCTTGAAGGACTGTTTGGACTAAACATGTGCTTAATTATGGTCTCAGGAAACCTTGGTCAGAACAAACCTTCAACCAACCATCCTCTGGTCTTTTTGGGTCAGGAGGAGGAGGAAGAGAAGGAGCAGGGGGGCAGGGAGAGAAGCAGAAGGAGGAGGAAGAGGAGGAGAATTCTGTTTCTGTCACATTTGGGCTAATACCCAAACAACCACCAGAGGGCAGCCACATTTGTGTTTTCTGAACCATGTTGCTGCCACCTAGGGACAATCTAGAGTTCTGCAACGCAGACCTGATAGTACAAGATTGGTGGCTCAAGGTAAACGTAGATTGTTACAGACTTGAGCCAAGAAGTGAAGACTCTCATATATTCTCTTCCTCTGATGTGGCAACAACAACCATCGTCACACCATAAGAACAAGTCCTCGGTTTTGAGAAAAATAAGGAAAGGGTTGTGGACAACTTTAAGGGCTTTTAGCACTAACCATTTTCAAAGCGAAAGAGCCTCTGTTGTTGCAGGACGCAGAGATTTATCGTCAACAAGATAACTTTGCAGCTACAGGAGGTTTTGATTTATTTGAGGCATTTTTAAACAATGCGGACCGAGAGTCATCCCTTCCCAATATTTTTTAGAAAAATTGAGATCAGATACAAATCCGAGCAGATGTTCTGCTATTTCTGGCACTTAAAAGCAAATCATTTGGGGGAGAGGCATTTACCCACCTAGGAAACAGATGCAACTAAGGGGGGTGGAGTTTAAGGTTCAAATATGAGTTATTTTCATACTCTGCAATATTCGCCACAACCTGCTAAAAAGAAGAGCAATGTGCTAAGGTTTTTTTGAGCCAGACTAGAATTTGGAGCACTCCAACAAAGCACATTTGAGGCTGTTTTCTTTACGCAACATTCTGACAGGCACAATTAATCTTGTGAAAACAAGGTAGATGCTGCTAAAGGTACCAACACATTTTTTTTTTCCCTGAGAGAATTAACAATCAATTAAAACAGACTCTTAGGATGCAAATGAAGGCTTGCAAAAAACAAACTTGATGCTCTCTGGGGGAAAAAACAAACAAACCACCAACCCCTTTGTCATCACATTGGCTGGTGAAGTTGCCGGTAAAGGAGAGGAAGAAGGGTGAAGAACAGATAGGTCTCCAAACAGAATCACATGCAAAAGGTACTTACCACCTACAAAGGCATCTCCGGCTCCATTAGTGTCAATGATCTCACTCTGGTCACTAATTAAGACTGGGAAAGTTCTTACTTCATTTTCTAAAAGGGAACAAAAAACAAAACACACATACGTTTTACGACATAATTTGATCGCATTCTGAAGGGCTGCTCTCACTTTGTAAATGGACTCAGCCAAGAGTTGGCTTTTAAAAAGTACCACCACCTCTTACAATACTAGACAACACAGTATCAACAGTAGAGACCTTCACATTTCTGGGTTCTATCATATCATAAGACCTAAAATAGACACCTAACATCAAAAATGTCATCAAAAAAGCACAACAATGAATGTTCTTCCTGTGCCAACTCAGAAAGGTCAAACTGCCCAAGGAGCTGCTGATCCAGTTCTACAGAGGAATCACTGAATATCATCTGCACCTCTATAACTGTCTGGTTTGATTCTGCAACCCAACAGGACAGACATAGACTCCAGAGGATAACTAGGACTGCAGAAAATACAATTACTACCAACCTGCCTTCCACCGAGGAGGACCTGTATAGTGCATGAGTCAAAAAGAGGGCTGTGAAAATATCTACAGACCCCTCATATCCTGGACATAAACTGTTTCAACTCCTTCCCTCAAAACGACACTATAGAGCCCTGCACACTAGAACAACTAGACACAAGGACAGTTTTCCCCCGAATGCCATCACTCTGCTGAACAAATAATTCCCTCAACACTGTCCACTGTCCAACTATTTACAAAGTCTTCCCATCACTCATCCCCTCCCACTTGTGACTGTATGGGTGTAACTTTGTCGCTTGTATCCTTAGAATTTATATGGACTGTTTCCTAGTATGATTTGATTGTTGATTGTACCCTATGACTATGATTAAATGTTGTACCTGATGACTCTTGATGAATATATCTTTTCTTTTATGTCCACTGAGAGCATTTGCACCAAGACAAATACCCCTGTGTGTCCAATAAAAATTCTATTCTGTTCTATTCTATTCTATTCTATTCTATTCTATTCTATTCTATTCTATTCTATTCTATTCTATTCTATTCTACTGGTAAAGGTTCCCCTTGCACATCTGTGCTAGTCGTTTCTGGCTCCAGGGGGTGATGCTCATCACTGTTTCAAAGTCGAAGAGCCAGTGCTGTCTGAAGACGTCTCCGTGGTCATGTGGCTGGCATGACTAAATGCTGAAGGTGCACAGAACGCTGTTACCTTCCCACCAAAGGGAACTATATTTTACTTGCATTTTTTTTACATGCTTTTGAACTGCTAGGTTGGCAGAAGCTTGGACAAGTAACGGGAGCTCACTGCATTACTCGGCGCTAGGTATTCAAACCGCCGAACTGCTGACCTTTCCACCGTGTCCCTTATAAAAAGTTATTTCATTTTCTAAAAGGGAAGAATACACACACACACACACACGTTTTATGACATAATTTGATCACATTCTGAAGGGCTGCTCTCATTTTGTAAGTGGACTCAGCCAAGAGTTGGCTTTGATGGCCTCCTAACTGGGGCCTTTTCTGGAAACAACCAGGAGCATGATATGTAACCAAGACAATACAACCCATGGCAAGTTGAGCACTGAAAAGAGCAGGGATGGGGAAACTCCAGCCTTCCGGGTGTTTCTGGTATCTTTAAATCTCAACCACAGTGTGGGCTTATGGTTAGGGTAGAGCTATGTTGGGAGAAACCACCGGTTCCTTAGTTCAGGAGAGAAGCGCTTGGAATTAACACATGCAAATGAAATGTAGAGAGGAGGAGGAAAAAGAGGATTGTGAGGTCCTTAGAGTTCTCCGAGCTTGGTTGTTTTCTTGCAGATGTTTCACTACCCAACTAGTTGATGGCATCAGAGAGAGAAGGGAGAGAGGTTTGGAGAGAAGAGGAGGAGGAGGTTTGTGGGCTCCTTAGTATACTTTGAGTTTAATTGCTTTCTTGCAGACATTTCATTATATCAGAGATAGAAACAAAAGGGGTTTGCCGGGATGAGGAGAAAGAAGAGGTGGAGGAGGAAGAGGAGAGGAAAGAGGTGAAGTGTGGGGTCCTTAGTGCTCTCTGAACTTGGGGATTTTCTTGCAGACATTTCATTACCCAACTAGGCAACATCAGCAGGGATAGAAGGGAGAAGGGTTTGCCGAGAGGAGGAGGAGGAGGAATGGCTTTGCACTGTAAAAAAATTGCCTAAATGATATCCATTTTCCTTAAAAAAAAGAAGAATCTGGATGGTAGATTCTCTTTGGCACGATAGATTTAAAGGAAATGTTTTCTACTTTTGCTTGTACCTTTTTGGCAATTCTGCTCCATTTCCAGAAATTTTTTCAAGGTATTTAGCAATGGGTGTATTCGAACATGCCATTAACCACATAAACTCATAACGCACGGGGAAAATGGGTTTAAAGTCACAGAACAAGATGCACATATCCTTCATGAGCCGAGGTGTTCTTTTTTTTTTTTTTAAAGAACGTGATATCATTAACGCCCTTTTTGATGTGTGAATTAGGAAAATTAAAATGCCTGCATGTCAGACAACATGCGTACTGCATCAATTACAATAGCAAGATGAAGGAATAAAACCTACTGTAATAGGAGATCCAAAAAAGCTTTACAATGACTGTATTTGTTTTGAAAATCTAAATAAATAACCAGGGTAATGTAATAGGAAGCAACAAAAGAAAAGAGTTATCAAAATGTTTATGGAAACTGTGTAAGCGGCATGCATGTGAGGACCAGACAGATCTAGGCTGAAAACGGTCAAGGGCCCTGCACTAACCATGCCCAGATGTTGGCAGCTCTTTCCACTAGGAAAATGACTCTCCATTCATTTAGGTGCTCAGGTAGGACTTGAATCTGGGCCACAAATAGATTGGAGCCAAAACCTGCGGAATCTTTGTGGTTTTCTAATGTGGGTAATAAACCGGTTTAATAAAGAGCCGTGATCTTGACTTCTCTCTGCCTGTGAAATTACAAGTTCAGGAACATGTTTGGATAAAACTTCACTGTTGCAGGTAAATATAGGGAGGCCCATTCATATAGGGAAAGCAGGAACTCAAGTGGAACTTGTCCAAGATACTCAATCTGAAGTCTTTAAGAGAGGGAACAAGGTTTTTATACAAGTCATGCCCCTGTCGGAATCTTATGTAGTTGTTTACCAAGTACATTTACATTATATTAAAGTATATATTGCCTCTACCAACAAAAATGGAGGTCGGGAGGGTTCCATTTTCACTGGCAGAGGGCTGTAGGAAGCCGTTGCAGCGGAAAACAGAGCCAGGGAGCCCGTTTTTGCTGGCAGAGCGCTTGGGCCACCACAGGTGCCCCTGACACGAGTGATGTTGAGCTGTCCCCCTTGGCCTCCCTGAGCTCAAACACAACTAGACACAAGGACAGTTTTTTCCCAAACGCCATCACTCTGCTAAACAAATAATTCTCTCAACACTGTCCAACTATTTACAAAGTCTTCCCATCACTCTTATCACCCATCCCCTCCCACTTGTGACTGTATCGGTGTAACTTTGTTGCTTGTATCCTCATGATTTATATTGACTGTTTCCTAGCATGATTTGATTGCTTATTGTACCCTATGACTAATATTAAGTGTTGTACCTGATGATTCTTGACTCTTGATGAATGTATCTTTTCCTTTATGTACACTGAGAGCATTTGCACCAAAACAAATTCCTTGTGTGTTCAATCACACTTGGCCAATAAAGAATTCTATTCTATTAATTCATTAACCCTGATGCGGCCCTCAATGGAATCGGGTTTGACACCCTGATGTACATTATAAACTTGCTTTAGATCTGAATATTGCATACCTCACTACAGGTAGCTCTCACTTGCAATCATACATTTTGCAAATGTTTGAAGTTACAAAAAGACTGGTTCTCATACATGGTCACATGATTGTGAGTTGGGTGCTTGGCAACAGGCATGTGTTTATGATAGCTGGAGCTTCCCAGACTCCAATAAATGTGCATTTGCAACCTTTGCCAGCTGTCTTCTAAGAAGCGAAATGGGAGAAATAGATGTGCTTAATGATGAATCACTTCACTGCAGTGATTTCCATTCACAAAAATGTCATAAAATTGGGAATGACTCAGTGAACAATCACCTTGTTTAGCAACATAATTTCTGGTCCTCAATGTAGTTGTAAGTTGAGCCTTCCCTGTAGCTCTGATTATAAGATTTCTTAAAATGTTAATTTCTGCTAAGTCTTTGCATGCATGTGAACAGACTAGGGGTACAAAGTGAGCATCATAGTCTCTCAAATAATTTCTTTTCAAAAACAATATTTCAAAAGGCTCCTGGATCCAAACATTTTAAAAGTGTGCCCTGGGGAGCATGGAGAAATGAGAGAAAATTAAAAATGTGGACATGAATTGAAGGCTGGCTACAGGTGCACAGAAAATTAAAACCTTTAACTAAAAGATTAAACGACAGTTCTTTTAACTAGTAACAAACTGAATCATGCAATCCACTCAAGGTACTAATATCAAATTATCTTCCACTATGCGCACTTCTATTATTTCTCTGTAATTTTCAAGCTCCATGGCTCTTCACCCTGCTGATAACAGAAGCTGTAGCACTTATGCTGTTCTTTTTTTATTCCCTCTATCCATCAATTGTAGCACTGAATAAAGCTCAGCTGGATGTACGTGACTTCCAAGGTGAAATATAGGACCATTTATACGTCTGTTTCCGTCACAGTGTGCCACAGGCAACAAAATGCAAATGGTAGAGATTTGCAAAATGTAATGTGTCATCTTACATTTTGCAATTCAGAGTTTACATTTACTTTTGTTCCCGGGATGGTTATTTTATGCTTTGCTTGCACAGTAGCTAAATCACATGTTTTCTTGTTAGGAATTGAAATATAACCTTAGAACAGGAGCGAACAAGATCAGGATCTATAAAGGAAATGCCAATTTCTCCCAGTAGATCCCAACACTTGGATTTCTAGCTTGCTTACTTGTTTTGTAAGCAACAGCAATCTATAAAACAAAGACTAAAGTCTGTTTTACTCCTTTTAGAATAGAGTCGAGTCGAGTCGAGTCGAATCAAATCAAATTCTTTATTGGCCAAGTGTGATTGGACACACAAGGAATTTGTCTTGGTGCAGAAGCTCTCAGTGTACATAAAAAGAAAAGATACATTCATCAAGAGTCAAGAATCATCAGGTACAACACTTAATAATAGTCACAGAGTACCAACATGCAATTAAATCGTATTAGGAATCAGTCAATAAAAATAGTTAGGATACAAACGACAAGGTTACAGTCATGCAGCCACAAGTGGGAGGAGATGGGTGAAAGAAAGGATGGGAGGATTAATAGTAATAGTAATGCAGTCTTAGTAAATAGATTGACAGTGTTGAAGGAATTATTTGTTTAGCAGAGTGATGGCATTCAGGGAAAAACTGTTCTTTTGTCCAGTTGTTCTGTGTGCAGTGCTCTGAAGATTGTGCACACTTTCTGGTGATTTTTCTGAGTTTCTAAACATCTTCAAGAATTGGGCAAGGGACGCACATAAAATCCATGATCGTTACGTATTCTACAAGCTAGCCCAGTTGGATTGAGCTGTAGAGACTGGTCTGTAACAATCCTGCAGAATAGTCCAGGTGTTATTATTGTATTGCCTTGTCTATCTTTTCTTGAAAGGAATAGAGGGTGTTGAGACTGCAGCTGACTACAACAGAGGTGCAAATTTAGAAAAGACAGGATGGGTTTGAATTCACAACATCAACAAAGGTCCAACCTTTGTCTTCTCTTGCAAGCAATGTGGCCTCTGGTCTTCATAAAGCTCTCTCTCATCTTGTGAAGTATTATTTTCTGAATTTCTGTATGTTTTCTAAATAGCTGAGCCTGTCAAAGGACCTTATCTGGTCAAAAAAAGCAGGGAAAGTACACATTGTATACATTAGATTTTATATCCTCCCTTTGCCTCCAAACTTAATGGTCCTGTTTGGCACTATAATCTGACTGGAGTTAAATATCCATTCATTTTGTTCATTTGGTCTACAGATCTTATATCAAGATCAGTTTCGGGATTAAAATTGTCTCCTTTCATATCTGGAGGATTTCCCCCCCAAAGTAGAATGAATTTCTCCAACTCCCAAGTTATAGGAGACAGGAAGATGTAAATCTTCCATACCAATTCTTCAAACTCAGGAACAGCTACTGCCACAGATCTGCTCAGTCTCCAGAAATTAATTCAGTCGGAAAACTTACACAAAACCTGTAGTACTGGGAACAAATGCAAATTCCCAAGAACACTGGTAGTAAGTGTAATTGGTATAGAAGTTTTATTATGTGGCTGATCAACATTATGAAGTCTCCAGATACAACCAGTCAGATTAAGCTGGAAGGGAGCTTGGAGATCTTGTAGTCCAACCCCCTATACCATTTCAGACAAGTGGAAACTGATCAAGGAGAGATCCAACCTAGAAATAAAGAGAAATTTCCTGATATTGAGACAAATCAATTAGGGGAATGGCTTGCCTCTAGAAGTTGTGGCTGGTGCCATCACTGGAAGTTTTCAAGAAGAGATTAGACAGTTATTTGTGCTAAATGGTTTCGGGGTTCCTGCTTGAGCAGGGTGTTGGTTGAGAGGTCCCTTCCAACTCTGCTATTCTGTTAAATGAACCAAGGTCATGGTACACTTCTCATGTCCTTGTCCAAAACCATGGAGGCCTTCTCCTGGCAAATCAAGTGTTGGTAGTGTCGCCCAAGGGTGGGATTCATTTTTTTTAACAACCGGTTCTGTGGGCGTGGCTTGGTGGTCATGTGACTGGGTGGACATGGCTTGGTGGTCATGTTAATTGGCTGGGTGTGGCCAACTCAATATCACTTACATTGAGGCACACATCACCTTGCCTGGCCTCTCATGACTATGGGGATGCTGCAACAGTCTTAAGTGTGAAAAATGCTCATAAGTCACTTTTTTCAGTGCCATTGTAACTTTGAATGGTCACTCCACACAAGCAAAGTACCAGAAAAGGAAGGGAAAAAACTCCAGAGAAATTCCTGAGACAGGAAGTCTCGTCTTGCCAAGAATGTAATAAGGGTTAACGGAGAGGCAGTTTCTGTAAGCAACACCAGAAAGTTTCCTTCCTGCCTTCCTTACAGGATTAGACCAGTAATTTCTCTGAACTGCTCAGAATGTTAACAACTGAATCTAGAGAATAGGAGCGAACTGGTAGAATCCCATCCTTGGTTTTGCCCCAAAATATCCAAATGTATGGGTAAGAAAAAGGGACACAGATTGTATAGCAGTAATAGGTGGCCTGCCTGACATGCTTATGACAGGCCATGCATGGAGACATATGACTCCATGCACCCATGGCAACCAGAACATACAGGTAGTCCTTGAATTACCACCATTCATTTAGAGGCTGTTCCAAGTTACAACAGCACTAAAGAAGTGATTCTTGACCATTTTTCACACAACCATTGCAGCATCCCGAAGATCACATAGCAACTGGTGTGTGTCCTGGGGTCAGGGAATCCCCTTTTGTGGCCTTCTGATGAGCAAAGTCAATGGGGAAGCCAGATTCACCTAACAATCATCCTACTCACTTAACAACTGTGGCAACTAAAGTCCGATGGCAGAGCAAAACTCACAACAGTCTTGCTTTAGCAATGGAAATTTAATAGTGGAAATTCAACAGTGGTCATATGTCAAGGACAGAGCTGGTATTCAGCAGGGTTCTGACCAGTTCTGGAGAACCAGAAGTGGAAATTTTGAGTAGTTTGGAGAACCGGCCAATCCCACCTCTGACTGACCCTGCCAACCCCATCTATTCTCTGCCTCCCATTGAGTCCCAGCTGATTGGTTGGGTCTTTTTTGGTTGCCCTGCACAGGAGAACGGAGCTGGAAAGCAGGTTAATGGGGTGGGAAGGGAATGGGGATTTTGCAGTATCCTTCCACTGTGATGCCCACCAAGCCATGCCCACCAAGCCAAGCCACACCCACCATGCCAAACCACACCCACCAAGCCACGCCCATAGAGCCGATAGTAAAAAAATTTGAATCCCACCACTAGTCAAGGACTATCTGTACTCTCAAAAGTCCTTGAGAGGCCCCTATAAATTTAGATGACCTTTGCCCAAGGATAAAAATGTTCTGTGCATTCAATATACCGTATGATTAGTCATTCAGGATAAAATCCTACATAAACTCAAACTGTGAGACTTAGTTAAAGCCGTAATAATTGCACTCCTTAATTCTTTATTTATGATTTAGGAATGAATGAATGAATAAATAAATAACAGGTTCCACCCATTGCTCCCCATAGACCTTAGAAACTCCGCGGCCTTTACTTACATTCTTCAAAGGTTTCTAGTTTTGGCAGCTTCTTACACTGCTGTCTTCTTAACTGGGTTTTATTAAGAATAATGGGTTTTTTAAAATATCTTTCTGAGGCACAATGAGATTTGAAATTTATGCTAATCTCCAAAGGTTACATTCCGTTCTTAACTACACTCATGAAAATACAGGATAGATCACACAGCTCTCAATGGAATTATCTCCGAAACACAAGGATGGTAGGAGAAACTGCAGCGGTATCAGCCTCTTCAAATGAAATAAATGTATTCCTCCTAAATGAATTGTTGATTGTTCCTCTGATAATTAAGTACACAAGTCTATGATCCTTTAGGATCATCTAATTTGTATCCACATAATTTCACTTAATTGCCACTGTAATTGGAATGTATAGAATTTACACCCTTCCCCACCCTTTCAAAATAATTGCATGCACATTTTAATATAAATTATGTAACAGTTTAGTTTATAGATTATTTTCCACATATGGAGCATAACTCATTAGGATGCTAGTTATTATAATCACAGTTGTGACAGGCATTTTCTACCTAAAGCTTCTGAATCGTAGGTTTGCATATCAAATCTTTAAAAGCATGACATGGAGATAAAGATACTCATAAAAAAGGAGGATGCCTTAGATACCCAACCACTGAACAGTAGGAGGAAAAAAAAAGAACTCTGGCTATAAAGAATGACTCATTATGAAGACAATACCAAACAGGCTAAAAGGCATAAATGAAAAAATAATAATAATATCCATCCTGCATATTTCCTGAACACTGTCAGGTTTATGCCACAACTTGTCATTTTTAATTATTTTTCTTTGAAAGTTTTCCTGGGCTCATGCTTTGTTTTAAATCTCCAAAATAAATTTTCTCAGGCAGCTAAAAGGACGAAATGAAACAGAGGAAAAATTCTGGCAAACACCCTTTGTCGCAGCTCTAGAATTTTTTTTTTTTCCAGGCTGAAAATTGCAAATTATTATATTTTGGGAAAAACAAACTCCCTAATGAAAAAATGGAATACACGTACAAGTTGACCTCCATTATCTGTGTGCATCCTTTCATTTAGAACGGCTTTATAGCTGATTTAAATATGACTTATATCGGCCAGCTACTGAAGCTTGAAGGAACTGAGATGATATTTTGCACACCCAAAATCTAGACAAGGGTCCAGAAACTGTCAGTGTATAAGAAATTATGAGCTGAGATAGCCATAACAAGTCAGCCAATGGGAACTGTTTGGTGACTAAGAAACAGGATCTGTTGTGAGCTATGTCAGATATCTCAGAGCCTGGCAGAAGCACAAAGCCAAAGACACAAGCCTGAAGATGATGAATGAGACTTCATCAAAACGTCACCTAGATACTTCCAATTTTACGCGGGTGAAAACCCGAATAACCAAAGATATAGATATATATATGAGTTGGTTTTGGATGCTTGTGAAAGGAAAGTCGGTTGTTCAAATGACATCTCCAAGAACTGTTTGGGTGAAGAAGAAATTTATCTACTGAGCAAGAGTCTCAACAAAGAGAAGAGGACTCTGTCCAAAAGCTGAGGGAGACAGAGACAGAAATGCCAGATTACTCTAGATAGTTGGATGAAACTGTTATTCCACGGAGGTTTTGGAAGGGAAGTGAAACACGCAGTGATGAGAAAGGATGATCCATGTCTTAACAAAGCAGATGGATAAATGGGAATCTACAATTCACCATCAAAGAGGCCACCTTCAGAGGGAACAATCTCGGGACTGAAATGACAGGCACATGAAATGGGTTATATCTGTCAGATACTAAATCTAACAGGGGCCAAAAATGATAGGAATGGAACATGAGATAAGATAATCCCTAGGGAGACTGTCTGGCCAGAGGATGGGAAAACAGGAGAGCAATCGGCCTGGGAAACAGCCTGCTAAAATCACAGATGAACCAAGGGCTGGAAATAAAATTACCTATTGACCTGCTTGGGCCCCACGATAGATTAGAACATTTTAAACACTTTAAAGCATTTTTCATGTTTGCATTTATTAATTGAATAATTAACCCTAATTGAACCATTTAATGTTCCCCAGTATATAATCAGATTCTCCACTCAGAACTTCATTTTTTTAAGGAGAGGAAGAATTCTATCTTTAAAACAACTGAAGATATATTTCTTTCTCTGGAAAAGAATAATTTCTCTTTTAGCCTTGCAACTGAACTAGAAAATGACAAGACCATTTGTTTCACTTGTGGCTTCTTCTTAACCTCCTCTTATTCCTTATTTTGCCCAATGAAACATGCCACTTATTTTCAAACTGCTCCCTATTAATCCTGAAACCTCAGATACAAACTGACCACATTTGGAAGCAAAGCCTCTGATCTTGGAATTGAATGAGACTGCAGAGCTGTGTAGTTCCCCGCTTCATGCCAAGAAAAATAAAATTCAGTGGAATAAAACACTCCCAAAAGTGATTGCCAGGCTATACAGCTCCCACAAGTGCTTAGGTCACAATGTATGGACCAGTTTTTCGAAGCAGCTTGGAAAAAGTGAATTTGGGAGGAATTGGCATCTTCGGGGAGTAGTGGTCAGAATTTAAAAGCAAAGATGGGGCTACAGACTGCCTTATATTTGAATGACCTCTATGATTCTTCTGCATATTTCCAAGCTAAATGTCATTTGGGTAACTTTGGCAAGACGCTGAAATTTGCTATTTCACAGATTGCTTCCTGAAGCTTGTTGTTCAGAACAGGAACCTATGCTACCAGTTTAATGACATCGCTAACTTTTTATTCAGCAATTTGGTTCAGAAGCCCTGAAACAATCTAGGAGTCTGTTAGTCCCTCAAACCATTTTTATCTAGTAAAATGAGCCCAATATTAAGATTACGTTATTCTCCTTTTGTTGCTAATTAATAAGGCAGAGGATCTTTTATTATTGGCAACAGAATTTTGGAAGGCTCTCATTAAGAACAGTTCCCAGACTTGTATTCAACTTGCTTTTCAAAAACTTATTTCAACTATCCTCAATATTTAATTAGCTTAGGTGGTAAGCTAGAATTGACAATCAAAGGGGACAATTTCTTGGACTATTAGAACAAGGATGAAATTATTGAATAATAAATGGAATAATAGTATGTGATAAAATTGCAAATGTGACAGATAAAAGAAATATGTGTAATGAATATAGAAATGAAATAAGAATCTTAGATAATATTGTAAAGTAAGATATGAGAATATTTTAAGAAAAATAAAATAAGTTAAGATATGAACTGAAATTTGATAAAATAAGTTTAATGAATTTAATATTTGAGAATATTTAAAAGAAAATAGAATAAGTAATAATGTGATATGAAATTGAACAAGAAAGATGAATACGTAACTATGGTCATGTTTGTATTGAAATGTAAAAACACGGAATCGCACTGCTCACCAAAAGAGATTTTTTTTTAAAATATAAAAACAAAAGAAGAAATTGAATAATGAAATGATCATGTATGTTTAAACAATATGGTGGTTGGCATTAGAATAATTAAATAATGACAGATTATAATTTAATACATATATGTGTATTAACATTAGAATTATATAGATGAATGTAAGAGATATGATTAATTTTGTTATTTTTGTTTGCACCAAAATGTATGATGCTTAGGTGCCACACTGTATATGTAGAATAAAAATAAAAAATTTGGGGAAAAATATTTAATTAACTGCTGCTTTATCTTGCTTTCAATGGATGTTTTATCTCGGTGCTGGTAGTCATTCTGTATTTTGAATGGTTGAAGTGCATCATTTCATTTTTTGTCAGCCAACTTGGCTTCATGTACCAGAAAAGAATACAGTCACCAATTTCTCTTCAGAAGGGGACTATTTCACCTGATTTCATGGCTATCAATTTAACCAACAAACCAACCAACCAACCAACCAACCAGCAATCAACCTAACTAGGGTGAAAATCACACGAATCAAATTAAATCAAATCAGCCACTGATCAGCCTAAGCCACAGGGGTCTTCAAACTTGACAGCTTTAAGGCTTGTGGACATCCAACTCCCAGAATTCCTCCTCCAGTCATGTTAGCCCAGGAAATCTGGGAGTTGAAGTTCACAAGTCTTCAACTTGCCAAGTTTGAAGACCCTTGGCCTAAGGGGGCCCAGTACAGCCATTAGGAAACAACATGAAAATATCCCAAATAAACAACAATACATGTAGGTGGCATAGAACAGGTATCCCCAACCTGGTACCTGGCCTGTTAGGAACTGGGCCGCACAGCTGGAGGTGAGTGGCAGGCAAATTAGCGAAGCTGCATCTGTATTTGCAGCTGTTCCTCAGTGCTAGCGTCATTGCCTCAGCTCCACCTCAGAACATCAGGCATGAGATTCTCATAAGGGCACGAACCCTACTGTAAACTGCATATGCAAGGGAAATTGGTTGCATGCCCCTCCTCCTCCCCCCCCCCATCCATGGAAAAATCATTTTTAGTTTACTTTACTTTATTGTCATTGTACCTCATACAACGAAATTAAATGCCATCTTCAGTGCATGCTATAACTATAAAAATAAAACACAAACACACATCCTTTGCATTCTATACAATTGAATTGAGAACCCCTGATATTGCATTAATATTGCCCTATACAGTAGAATTCAGTAGAGTTACTGCCCTGGGATAGAAGCTGTTTTTCAGCCTCTTTGTCCTTGTTTTTATTGTCCTGTACCGTCTGCCAGATGGTAATAGTTCAAAAAAAGGGGTGCCCAGGATGAGATGGATCTTTGAGGATGTTTTGAACTTTCTTAAGGCAGCGGGAGCTATAAAGCTCTTCCAAAGAGGGGAGAGGGAAACCCATGATCCTCTGGGCAATGATGTTAACCCTCTTCCACGAAACTGGTCCCTGGTGACAAAAAGGTTGGGGACCGTTGACACAGAAGGTATAAAAGATATAATAAATGTGACTATAAAAAGGAGAGAGAGGATAGGGCACAGGGAAGATTTATGTATGTAGTATGTGTGAGGCTAGATGTCTACCGAGTTGAGTTTACAGTCTTCAGTCACAAGCAGAAGCCAATAACTTGACATCCAATGAATGTGGAAAGCATGTAGGTTGCAACAGGGTTGAAAGAATTATGTGAAGCTTGATATGAGAACACAGAATTCTTGTGAGGTAAAAAATCCAGCCATTCCCCCCACTCCGTTTAAATCTGAAGGGCAGTAAGTGCCATCTAGTGGCATTGAAGCTTCTACAGCGTTCATGGCCACCATGTTGCTGGACCTCAACAATTAGCTAATTTAGCTACTCTCTTTCCCTCACACAATTCAGGTATGCAGCAAAGGGTTCTTAATGCATTCACAACTACAGAGATCCTTTATTTAGGGCACACTTTACTTTCAAGTTTTAAAGTTTAAATATAGCTCCTATCTTGAGTAAGCAAACCCCTCAGATGTAATGGTGGGATCTTGACATATTTAGAGTGTATTAAAACCCACAGTAAACTCTTAAAAAAAAAGTCACCATAATTGACAAGCAAACATTTCCAATTGTCTTCACAAAGGCATGAAAAAGGAGTGAGCTGAATAGTTTACTGAACTGCCCACAGATGAAGATATGAACAAAAATTAATCACCTACAATAGATGCTCAAATCTAATATATCATAATTATAAAATTATCGATGGACTTCCTCTTGACAAACAATACATGCATTAGGATGCTATTCTTTTGTTGCACATGATTAAGAAAACTGTTTATCCCTTTTTGGCTACATCTTTGGCTAATAAGTCTAGCATTGCAGGTGTTCCTGTAGGCAGCCCTGATGTTTAATGGTGCGTGATGCTCTAGGTGAATTCCCATAACCTTACTTTTTCTGAGATGAGCTTAGTCAATTGACAGGATAATAAAGAGAGGGCATTGCCCCAAGCTGGGCTGGGATGTTCCCAATTCTGCACATCTTTTATATTTGCCATTATTTGATAACTGATTGCTTGCAGAGTTCTTCCTCCGTTGCTGGGGACAACAACACATAAATATTACATAGTACCATCAAGTTTGTCCAGGAGAAAGGAAGAAGCATGGAATAATTAATTTATTTCATTTTTGTTATTATTGATATATATATTATTGATACTACTTCTTCTGAGAATCGTTTCTAACATCCATCATATTTATCGTTGGACCTGTGAAGACTGAGCAGGCAAGTGCTTGGCATGAGGTTTAAAATATGCTTCCCCACAAAATATGCTTTCCCACAAAAAAAATGCACTCTTGCTTTTAAATCAAAGAGCTGCCAGTTTACAAATCATGGGCCGGAGTCTATTTTCAGATAAAATTAATGCAAAGACGTCTGTTTCAGTTCAACAGACACAGCTGTGTTTTCTTGCTTTCCACCCAAAATCTCCGGGACTTGGAGTAGTGGCCGTCAAGATTCCACACCAGTGCGTGAACTGAGACATAGAAAATAAGAGTTCCTTTGAGGATTCTGAGTTTGAAACAAATATGTACGTTTGGGGAGCTTTGTTTTGAGAAGAAGTCACAGTTGGAGCAAAATGAGACATTTTGAGCACCGCTTTTCCATTTACTCCATGATACAATGCAACTCTAAAAGGGACATGTTCAAAGGTCAGTATGTTCCCTATTTTGTCTACAACCTTTTGAAGGAGTTGTAAGTCATGATGGTTGTAAAGCAGGCCATCACAAAACTGTCTCGATTTTATGACCTTTTTTTGCAGTGGTCGTTAAGCAAATCATTGCAATTGCTACTCAGATGGGGCTGGCAGCAGAGTCGGACAATAGCAAGGAGGTTGGGGAGGAACTCGGGCCATTCCTGGAGGCTGAGGAAGGCTCGGACGAGGGCTCTGCATCAGAGGCAGAGATGGGGCCAGGGCAGGCTGACAGTCATCAACTGCCTTCGGGCTCGGAAAGCAGTGAGGCAGGAGAGCTTCTGGAACCAGTTCCCAGCCTGTGCATGCGCAGAGCTGCCAAAAGGAAGGAACAATTAAGAACTCAGGGTTGACGTGGGAATAAGGCCACAGGTGGATAATGAATGGCCCCTCCCATAAGGATTAAAAGAGGAGCAAAAGGGGAGGAGGCTTTTGCAGGAAACAATTCGTTCATCTGTTCGTTCATTCATTCCATCCTCATGAAGAACTGTCTGTGTAACTTAGAGACTCTGTGCTGAGCCCTTCCCTGTCAGCACTGTGTGTGGAGATATTTACCCGGCAGCTTTCCAAGATAGATAAGGTCTGAGCTCATAATTATACTTTTGCAAGACTGTTTGCTAGGCCATTGGCCCAATTTGAATGTAATAAATTCACATTCATTTAATAAAAAGAGGTTTTGCAGAGTTGGCTTAGTGCTTTTGGGGGAAGCCTAGGACAGAACACTTGCACAGTTTGATCCTGCCTTCCCTCATCTTTATCCATATCTCTCTTGAGGCAATCACCTTCTATCCTGTTCCAAATGCCATGACTCAGCTAGGTCTCTTTAACACTTAACACTTCTTCCAGGCCTCCATATTTAGCAGGTATCCCTTCCCTGACCTCTAAAGGGGCTTTTCCTGCACCACTAGAGGAATGCTTGAAGGACGATTGTGTCCATCTCTTCTGTGATGGGACTTGGATTCGCTTTTCTCACTTAGCAAACCGTCCTGGCCATTGTCCAGGAAGATCTCTTGGTTTTGGTGTCTACATGGCCCACCTGGCAGTTTCTGTTCCCTCGGCATATGAATCGGTTCCTGGAAAAATCCAATTTTATGGATTGTGCTGTTGTCTTTCAGAAGCAAAGCATTTCTCCCAAACCAGGCCACTGAGCTTCTGTAAGAGATGTCAGTCATTGTACTACATGGCAAATTAAGACACATACATCTCGTTTTCATTAAATATTATATAATAAATGATGTGTGAAGAGAGGGATGCTTGATATTCAAGAGCGGAAGGATCTATAAGAACATGGCAAAACCAATAATACTCCGATACGTCTTCTGACAACTACCTGTGGGCCATACATTTTTACATTCTTAATCATTATTAAATGACTTCATGTAATACATTGCCTGTATCCTGATACAGAAATGAATTATAAATGAAATGAAAGATCAAGCAGTCTTAGAAGAATTACCTCTGGGAAATGAAAATCTTTAATTCTCTTTTATTATTGACATTTATTTGGCTACCATGAATAATAATGCAGCTCAGAGATTCAGCTAAGTTTATGTATGAACAGCTTTCCTGGATTCAAAGTCACTTAACATTTATGTTTGCTTATGTAACTGACCTTGTGGAGTAAGCTCTTGTATCTTGAATTTACTAAGCATATAAATCAACGTATCCCCTAATTTAATTTACACATGGAATCAAAAGTGCAACCAGTCCTCAAACAATTTCCTTATCACACAAAACCCTCTAAGATTCGATAGTTAGGTTAGCAGCTTCACCGTGAATGAAAGCAAAATATCACAGAAGCCATGGAAAAGCATGTTCAAACGATGCTTCATATCATTTTAATATTCAGTGATGTGTGTTTAAATCTTGAGTTTATTAAAATTGCACCAGCAATTTCACAGCCTTTTGGCAATTGACAATAAAACTTAAAAGTAAAAACTGAGATATTCAAAACAATTTAGAGAAACAATTAAAAAGAATTAAAACCAGCTACTAAAAACTATTTTAAAAGATAAGTTTTTAAATAGATTTTTTTTTTGCAATTGCCACTGTTATCTGGATTACAATTATTATAATAAAGTATTTTATGGAATTTTATTGCACTTTATGTCTTTCTTTTAAAGTTTAACTCTTAATAGTTACAGATTTGTGCATTTTATTGTTGTACTCCCTGACCTAAAGACTGTAATAAAGGTTTGAGTTGATCTGATAAATAGATTTTAATTTATCAACCACAGTATATGGGATTTCCGATTGTTGCTATAAGTTGCTTATAGCAACAGCTGACAAACTTGTCAGACAATTTCAATGAACAGAAATGGGTTATGGGAGGAACAATTTCTTAAATACGTGGAGCAAAGCTATATTGGAGTTTAAAAATTAATAGCTGCTGGCATTTTACCCAGAAATAAACGAGCAGCCAGTGCAAAACTTCTAACATAGGTACAATAGGATATCTTTGGGAAACCAAAAAGCAACCTGGCTGTTAAGATCTGCACCCCAAGAAGTTGGTGAACTATAATTCCCAGCAACTCAAGACATAAGAAATAAAGGTTGAGGTAGGATGGGCAGGATCACAAAGAATGACATCAGAATTTCCATGGATGAGAGTGAATTGGAAGTTGCTTTCCCAGAATTAATCCTACATCTTAAGTCCTATTCCCTTATTCTACCCACACTGTCATTTTATGGAAGACTGCATTTCTTCCCCAGTATGATCAGGTTCTTCTGGATCTCAGTTGGTTGATGGATGGATGGGACCAGAGCAGGTTAAGAAGAGTTTGAAAAGGGCTTTTCTTCTACAAGGTCCTTCCCTTGATTAGACAGAATCGATTTTGCCCTTCTGGGAATGCAACCGATGGACAAGTTTTACCAGGCTTACTGATTTCTGCAGTTTACAAGTTCTAGAATATTTGTTTGCAGAGCCACATTATTTAGGATTCCATAATTGTCACGGAGAGAAGAACTAGAGGTAGTAGACCTCTACCTATAAGTTGGCCAATGGATCTCAAAGGAAAGTGATACAATAAAGGAAATTGAATGGTGTATTAAATGTGATTGGCAGAAATTTGGCAAGCTAAGCATAATTTTTAAGAACAGCCTCCGCTATGCCTGAAGAGAAAAGTTTCTGATCAGTGTGCGCTACCTGTTTCAACATATGCCAGTGAAACATGGACACTAACTGTCGTGTCCTCAAAAAGACGCCAGGAGTCGGTGACTTCGTACAATGCTCTTTATTTCAAGGATTGGAACCGAACCGGCGAAAAGAAAAAAGCCCGCGGCTTTTATTTTTTTCGCTGCGGCGGCCGCGGCCAATGGCAGCGTTTCGAGTCTCCCGCGCTTTGAGCGAGCCAATCGCGGGAGACTCTTAACGAGCCAATCGGCGCGGCTCGCCTGACCAATTAGAAAGCCCCGCGCTTTGGCCAATCAAAGCGCAGGGATTTCGAGTATGTAAATGAGGACAGAACACCCCTCCCCTCTTGGTTCAGTCCTTACGTTGCGTAGTCACGTAGGTAGGCGGGGCTCCGTCTAGTCCTACTTGACCTGCGCAACTCAGTCGTAAGCTGGATCCCGGCTGGAGCAGTCGGGTTTTTGGTTGCTCTTGCTTCTGTGCGAACCGGCTGGTTGATCGGGCCGGTTCCTTCTCCGTGGCTCCCACCTGGGCCTTCCGGGTTGGTTGAGCTACGGGTTTCGCCGCTCCCGCTCGGTCTTTCCGGGTCGGTCGAGCTGGCTTGGCAGTTCTTTTCCGGCGAGGGGTCACGATGGCTGCGTCTTGGTAAGTACTGCTGGTTTATTTTTTCTTGCGCTTGGTTATTCGGGTATTCCCTCCCCCCTTGGTTTGCGTTTTGGGAGGTGGGTTCTGTTGCTGTCCTAGACCTGAGTTGGTCAATGTGTCGTTTCCACGCTCGTCCATCTGTGGTTTGGAGCCGGTACGAGCGTGGGCCTGTAATTTGGGTGATGACGGCTGGGATCCATAGGGGGTCCCCCGTCAGGTTTTTCGCATACACGAGGTCCCCGGGTGCGAACGTTCGGTATTTTGTACTTGAGTCTGGGGGCCGCTCCGGGTTATATGTAGGGTGTAACCTGTCGAGTGGGGACCTCAGCTTTCTACCCATTAGCAATTCGGCTGGGCTCTTGTTGGTAGTGGTGTTCGGGGTTATGTGTTGTATAAAGAGGAGTCTGTTAATTTTGTCTTGGATCTCCCCGTGGTCCATTTTCCGGATGGTTTTTTTGGTAAATTGGACCATCCGTTCCGCCCTACCGTTCGCCGCCGGATGCGCCGGTGCTGTTAGTGCGTGGCGGATGCCCCTTTCCGCCAGGAACTTCTCGAAGTCTAGGGAGGTAAACTGGGGCCCGTTGTCGGAGACGACGACGTCTGGGAGGCCGTGTGTTGCAAAGAGTTTGCAAAGTTCTTTGATCACGGCCTCCGTGGTTGTTGTCTTCATGTCGCTTACCTCCAACCAGTTGGAGTAAGCGTCAACTGTTATGAGGAAGGTATGTCCATTCGTGGGTCCAGCAAAGTCCAAATGGATTCTGGACCAGGGCCCCCTTGGTGTTTCTCACTCCAGGATGGGCGCTGTGGGTGGGCTGGGTCTAGTCTCCTGGCATCGCTGGCACCTAGCTACCCAGGCCTCTATCTGCTTGTCCATCCCTGGCCACCAAGCGTAACTTCTGGCCAGGGCTTTAGTTCTTACGATGCCAGGGTGCCCCTCATGCAACATTTCCAAAACCTTCCCCTGTAGTCTGTCCGGAATGACCACCCTGTCACCCCATAAGATGCACCCCTTAAGCAGCGAGAGTTCGGTTTGGCGGTTCCGAAATGTCTTGACGGACTCGTCGTTGTCCTTTTCCGGCCACCCTTTTTCCACCCAATGCAAAATCCGCGCCAGACGCCTGTCTTTAATAGTTTCCCGGGCAATGTCTGACGCGGTTATGGGTAGGTTGGGTAGGGTCTCGATGCTGAGGGTGGTCGTCGTTGGTGCTGGGTCAGGGTCGGAGTCCGGTAACGGCGAGCGGCTCAAAGCGTCCGCATGTGAAATCTTCTTACCCGTATAAGTTCGTAGCTGTAGGCTGCCAGGAACTCGGACCACCTTGTCATCCGGGGAGACAGAATGTTCGGGGTGGCCCGATTTCCTGCAAGGATGCCCAGCAACGGCTTATGGTCTGTTATAATGGTGAAAGGGCGGCCGTAGAGATATTCGTGGAACCGTTTTATGGCGGCAACTATAGCCAAAGCCTCTTTGTCCAGTTGGCTATAGTTCCGCTCTGGTTTGGTTAGGGTCCTTGAAAAGAACGCGATGGGTGCTTCTTTTCTGTCAGGAAGGGTATGGCTGAGGACAGCGCCGACGTCGAAAGGTGATGCGTCGCAAGTGACGGCCAGGGGCAGGGTTTCGTTGAATTGAATCAGGACGGCGTCGGAGGTGAGGAGGTCTTTAGTTTTTTGGAAGGTGGCTTGCTCCCGTTTCCCCCAAGTCCAGGTTGCCGCCTTATCCAGAAGCCTATGCAAAGGCTCCGCCGCCGTTGCCTTTTGGGGTAGGAAAACATTATAAAAGTTCAGTAACCCCAAGAATGCTTGTAGTTCAGTTTTTGATTTAGGGGTGGGGGCCTCTTTGATAGCTCTGACTTTTTTACTCGTGGGGTGAATGCCGTGCTGGTCTAGGAGGTAGCCCAAGAATTCCACTCGTTCCGTGCACAGTTGGCATTTCTCCCTTTTTACTTTAAGTCCCGTTACTTTAAATTTGGTTAGGACCTCTCTGAGTCGGCTTTCTAATTCGGCTTCATTTGGCGCCGCTACTAGAACGTCATCGAAATAGGGCACCACCTCCTTGATGCCCTGCAGCAACCGCTCCATCAGGCTCTGAAAGATGCCTGGTGCCACGCTGACTCCGAATTGGAGTCGGTTGCACCTGAAAGCCCCCCGGTGGGTAACGATGGTCTGGGCTTCCGCCGTTTGCTCGTCGACCGGCAACTGTTGGTATGCCTGGGCGAGATCGAGCTTGGCAAAGACCCTGCCCCCTCCCAGTGAGTGCAGTAGGTGTTGCACGATTGGGACGGGGTAGGCGCTTTGTTGCAGCGCGCCATTTAGGGTGGCCTTATAGTCCCCACAGATCCTCACCGACCCATCTGGCTTGACCGGGGTCACTATGGGGGTCTCCCACCGGGCATGGTCTATGGGCTGCAATACCCCTTGTTTGACGAGCTTGTCAATTTGCTCGTCTATCTTAGGTTTTAGGGCGAATGGCACCCGCCTAGGTTTTAGTCGTTTGGGGGGGACGCTAGGGTCTAGGTCAAACGAGATAAGGGGCCCCTGGTACTTGCCCAGGCTTCCGTCGAAGACTTCTCGGAACTCCTGGGCTAGTCGCTGTTCCCAACCATTGTCGGTGACGTGGTTGACTCCCGTGAGAGTGATGTCGAGCGGGGCGAACCATTGTAGTCCCAGCAGGCTTGGGCGGTCGCGATCGACGATTGTGAGGGGGAGTTGTTCGGTGCGCCCCTTATATGTCACGTTAAAGTTTTTGGTGCCCACTACCGGGACGCGGTTTCCCTGGTAGTCTTTTACAATAAGTCTTTGGGCGTCTATGTTCCTCCTTTGGAGGGTAGGCACCAACCTTTTTATCTCGTGCCATGCAATCATGGAGAGGTAGGACCCGGAGTCTACCTCCATTTTGCAAGGCTGGCCCTCGACGTGGACTTTTCGGGCGCCGTCGGAGATGGCGTGGCTGATGGTTACCGTCTGGTGGGTCTCCTCTCTCCGCCGGTTGTCGCCACCTCTCGAGGATCGTCCGATCCGGTCCCATCGGCTGTCCGAGTGGCGATCTCTGGGCCGGGGCGGTGGGCTTTCCCTTCTCCGGTCATGTTGGTCCCATCGAGGTGGACTGCGAGTTTTTTTCTGGCGGCAAACCCGGGCGATGTGCCCCTTTTTTTCACAATGCCGGCAGATGGAATCAAAAAACCGGCATTCTGACCTGGGGTGGTCGCCGCCGCAACCGGCACAGTTGGTCCTCGACCTACGACCTCTGCGGTTCCGTTGGTCGCGCCCCGTCTGCAATCGATGTATGTCTTCTTCGTCTTCGGACGTGCTGGATGCAGAATGGAAATCGCCGTGGTGTGTGGTTGTTTCGGTTTTCTGTTCGGCCGACCTTGCCGGGTTGTTGTTTCCGCTGCGGTCCTTCACGTCTGGTTTGCGCATGCTGTCGGCGGAAGTACGGGTTGCTTCTGCGGCTGCGGCTGCGGTGAGGGCGTCTGCTAAATTGATGTCGCCCTTAGCCATCAGCCGGCTCTGGAGCGCGGGGTCCCACAGGCCGAGCACGAATCGGTCTCTCAGGAGATTGTTTAGACTGTCAAATTCGCAGAGCCCCCCTAGGCGCCGCAGCTCGGCGACGAAGTCGCTCAATTTTTCACCCGGTCTCTGGTCCCGCCGGTAGAATTCGTTGCGCCGGATCAGGATGGGGACCTCGGGAGTGTAATGTCGCCGAAGGATAGGTTCGAGGACGTCCCAATCCATGGCGGTTGCGTCGGCGGGCTTGGCCAATGCTTTGGCCATCTGGAAAACTTCGGTTCCGCAATGGGTGAGGAAGACGGCGCGTTTTAGCGGGCCCGAGGCGTCCTTCATGCCGGTGCACTCGAGGTACATGCGGAAACGGTCGGAGAACGATTCCCAGTCCTCGGTGTCGGGGTTGAAGGGGGCGGGCGGTGCGATTTTCGCCATCTCGGTGCTAAGTCTGGCTTCCGTCGGACACGGGGTTCGGTTCAGGGTCTGGATCCCACCTTCGTCGCCAGTGTCGTGTCCGCAAAAAGACGCCAGGAGTCGGTGACTTCGTACAATGCTCTTTATTTCAAGGATTGGAACCGAACCGGCGAAAAGAAAAAAGCCTGCGGCTTTTATTCTTTTCGCCGCGGCGGCCGCGGCCAATGGCAACATTTCGAGTCTCCCGCGCTTTGAGCGAGCCAATCGCGGGAGACACTTAACGAGCCAATCGGCGCGGCTCGCCTGACCAATTAGAAAGCCCCGCGCTTTGGCCAATCAAAGCGCGGGGATTTCGAGTATGTAAATGAGGAAAGAACACTAACAAACCTCACAATCAATACAAAAGCTAAGAGTGGTGAAAAGAGCCACAGAGTGATACATGCTTGGCATTACAAGACCTGCACATGGATCAGAGAACAAATGAGAGTACAGGATATCATTGAGAGGGTAAAATAATTGCAAGTGTCCAGTTGTCATTGGCTGGACACTGGGGGCCAAGCTGGAGGTATTAAAGGGACTTTACCTACTTTTGTGACTTTGTTGCTTTTGTGCCACACCCCGGGTTATCACACCTGGCTAACTTGGGGAATGGGGAGTAGCATCTTAAGAGGAAAATAATGAAGATAGGAAAGAAGCAAAGGCAGAAACAAGCAACACTGCAGCAGTAACCAAATCAGGGTCCTCCATTTTGGATAGGAAAAAAATAAAAGAGGGAAGACACCCCAGTGAGCAGTAGGATGTGACAACAAGGACCTGTTGCAACAGATTACACCAGGGGTGGCAAACTCGATTTCATTGAGGGTCCCAGCAAGGTTGCGTTTGACCTTGGGGGGGCATGGTGGGCGTGGCCAGGGTGGGCGTGGCAAGCTTGACGGCACTTGTGTTGGGGTGCCTGTGGTGGCCCGAGCGATCTGCTAGTGAAAACGGGTTCCCAAGCTCTGTTTTCGGCTGTGATGGCCTCCTGCAACCCTCTGCCAGCAAAAACGGAGCTCTGGAGGGACACCTGTGGCCCTTGGTAGCTTTGTTTTTGCTGGCAGAAGCAGTGAGGGCTGGTCCTTCACTCTTCCCAGAACAGTTTTTAAAGGGAAGAAATTCAGTATGAACCCAAAGTACATATAGATTATAAATAAAAATCAACACAAACCACGCTGCAGCAATAAACAAGACTGGGCAGGATAAGGAATGGCAGAATTCAAAAGATAACAAAACACACACAGTTGGGAGGACTCCAGAACCCAGATAAAACTTGACAAACAAAGATAATGCATGCTTTGCTTCCAGCAAGGTGATGTGCGCAAACACCCTTTTAAAATCCTGTTTTCCCAGCTGCAGCTAATGAAGGGAATCAGGGCCCTTTCCTCCCCCATAAGCCACGTAACTCACGTTGCTCCCTTCTCCGTTCCTCCCTGTGTGCCCTAGAATGAAGAGGGAGTGGGCCTGGGTCCTCCTCTGAATGCCCAGCTGGACTGTGCCCTTCCCCCATTTCCTTCACAGCCACCAGAGCCACACTCCCACTCCAACAGGGGCATGATACCAGGTGTTCTATAACAGAGGTGGAGAACTATGCCCCCTTTATGACTTGTGTTCAACTCCCAGAATCTGAAGTCCACAATCATCAAGGGGCCATGGTTCCCCACTCCTCTGTTCGATAGCCACCTTTACCCGTAGTTACCTTGAGTTTCTCATGAAATTCTTTCTCTGCTTTAATTCTCGCTCAGATTATTTAAATGCCCTTGTCTGGATGCACATTCCTGAAATTAAAAATATATGGCAGAATCATAAAGCCGTGAGGGGACATTTTTTCTTGCTCCTTCTTGCTCAAAGCTTCTTAATATTCAGCAGCAAGATCCGCACTGGGCTTCTATGCAGAAACTGATGAAGCAAATTAATATGAATCAGGCTGACATCTACAGTAGGTGAAAGCAACTTGTTCTTGGGCTCCTGGGAATGGTGGATTACATTGTGATGAGTTCAGATAATCCCAAGACTCCTGGGAAATATATCATCTTGGCTAGCTAAAAAGTATGCGCATCCCAACGATTGTGAATCATAATTACCAGCCTGGTGGTTCTCTTAATAACTTCAATGTCTATGGTCTCTCCCACATCAAGAGCCACTTTCTTTCTCTATAAATATGAAACCAAATCCCAAGCTCTTAAACGGCAAGAGTTCTTTATATTTATGGTACAACCTCAGCTCACGAACGCTACTGACCACAATCAAATCAGGGGCCAACCCCCAAAAAATCCACTAAGTGTTTCACTCTGATTGCGAACACATCCTCGTGTGGCAATCAAACAAAGCGACGGTGATTTTCCCTGCCACGGTGATTTCCACTTCCGTGCCATTCTTTTTGTGTGAGCATATGCGCAGTCCATCTTGCTTCCAGTCCTGACCAAATCGGGTTGCGACCAAAGTCCTGGAACAGATTACGGTCGTGACCGGAGGGAGGTTCAATATAGCTGAGATTGAAGGTTTCTTGTCAGAAAAAAATGAAGAAGAAAGGAAATGGCATTATGTGGGGAGAGGGCTTTACGCCCCCTCACCTATTCTTCCATTTCTCAATTTAGCCTCACCTGCTAATTTTTCTTAAAAAATATTTTTATCCCACCTTTTTTCCCATATCTCAAGGGGGTGAATGTATCTAATGCAACAACCCTGTGAGGTGAATTTGGCTAAGAGAGAATGTCTGGCCCAGATCACCTAGCTATTTTTTCCACACCTAAGGCGGGATTGTGACAACTCACTGTCTCCTGGTGATTGGCCCAAAGTCATCCATTTGTCTTTTCTGAGGAAGGTGGGGCTAGCGCTGACCATCTCCTGTTTCTAAACCAGTGGCCCCCAATCAGGGGTGGGATTCAAAAATCTCAACAATCGGTTCTCTGCCTGGTTGCTGGGTGGGCAAGGCCTACTGAAACTTCCGGGAGGGCTGTTTTCGCCTTCCTCAGAGTCCGGAGGCTTCTCTCGGGCCTCTGGGAGGGCGAAATGGTCTCTCCCAGCTCTGGAGGCCCTCTGGAAGCTGCAAGCAGGCCCTTTTTTAGACTTCTGGGAGGGCCTTTTTTGCCCTCCCAGAGTCTCCATGCAGACCCTGCACTTACCTGTATCCCAAAAGGGCAGTGTGGAGACTCCTGGGAGGGGAGGCAGGGCCAGACGGTCGGTTCAACTACCGGTTCGGCTGAATCCCACCCCTGACCTCAATCTTTTGGGCACCAGGTACTGGTTCCACAGAGAAATGTCTTTCCACAGACCTCAGGGAGTATGGTTTCGTGTGTGGCCTGCATTCTGCAGATGGCGCTTCACTTGTTTGCACAGACCGGTTGCTGGCTGGCTGTGGACCGGGGCCGATCCACGGACCAGGGGTTGGGAGACCCCTGTTCTAGACCAACACTTTCATCACTACATCAAACTGGTTCTCTTTTCTGGGCAACGGAGCAAAACTGGCCAGTCGTTCTTTTCAGGCTTTCTATTTCAAAGAAAGACAAACTTTTTCCTAGCTCAGCTCTTCAGCTGAGGAGTCTGTTGAGAGATTACTTTCAAAAGACTGAGTGTCAACTCCAACCGGACACTTGTGAATCCTCAGAGAGAACTACCGAATCCGGGGGCCGCTTAAAAACCAGCCAATTTATTAAGGATTTTGTGAGGTAACTCCACAGCTGCGTATTCCTTAAACACTACCTCATTCTAAAAGAGATCCTGAACACTAAGCCAAAATACACTTATGTATGTGGCAATGATACCTATGAACAGGAAATATGGCACCTAATATCTCAACCTTCTCTTGGTCTCTAAAAACAACTCACACCAGTGAGTTTGAACACAACAAAGCCCATTTTACTACTCAGCACATCAAGGAATCATAATGTCTTGTGCTGGGGGAGACATGATAGCAGTCTTCCAATATTTGAGGGGCTGCCACAGAGAGGAGGAGGGAGTCAAGCTATTTTCCACGGCACCTGAAGGCCAGACAAGGAATAATGGATGGAAACTGAACCAGGAAAGATTCAACCTGGAAATAACAAGGAATTTTCTGACAGTGAGATTAACCAAAGGAACAGAAGTTACCTTCAGAAGTTTCAGGAGCTTCATCACTGGAGGCTTTCAAGAAGAGACTGGACATTTGTCAGAAATGGTGTAGAATCTCCTGCTATCTGACAGAAATGGTATAGGGTCTGCTTGGGTGGAGGGGGTTGGACTAGATGACCTACAAGGTCCCTTCCAACTCTGTTAATCTGTTAAAGTGTGGTTACTGGGAAATCCTCCACTCAAAATATCTTGGGCAAAGAATCAAATAAATGTCTCATCAAATATATCTAGTAGGAGGACTAGGCATTTCTGTTGTTGGAGATAGCTGAGATTTAGATTCAAGCTCCTTCACTGTGCTCTGATGAGGTTACCTAGTTTGGTGATGAAACGTCTGCCAGAGAACCACCAAGCTCAGAGAGCGCCAAGGACATTGGCTCTAACAACAGAAACTTACAAGTCTGGTTGTGCTGTATCTCCCCGCCCATTTCTTCTACTCCAAAAGATCATGTTATGAGGAATTAAAAAAATGTTTTGGACTCCTTTACCTGAGTGATAGTTCTTACATATTTCTATTAAGATCATTTTCCTCAGTCTTTCCATCCTTCCTTCTACATGGCGTCTTCCATTTCATGCCTAAAGATGGCACCATACAATCAGGGGTGGGCTTCAAAAATTTTAGCAACCCATTCTCTGCCTGGTTGCTGGGTGGGTGTGGCCATGGTGGGCGTGGCCTAGTTGGCCTCCTGCACCACGGTGGGGGTGGGGGTGTTTTCATCCTCCCCGGGCCCGTCCATTTCTGGCCTTCCTGAATTTCAGGGAGGCCCATTTTTCACCCTTCCTGGGCTTTGGAGGCTTTCCTCGAACCTCCAGGAAGGCTAAAATGTCCTCCCTGGGCTCTGGAGGCCCTCTGGAGGCCTCCAGAGGGCCTTCAGGAGGCCCAATTTTTGCCCTCTCCAAACCCCCGTGTGGGCCTGCACTTACTTGGCATCCAAAACGGGCCATATGGAGACTCCTGGGAGGGTTGCATTGGACGGGACCAGCCAGGGGTGGAATTTGCCGGTTCACCAAACCGGCCATAAAATTAGCTGCTGGTTAGCTATGGGTTCGCCCGAACTGGGGAGAACCAGTAGCAACCCACCCCTGCATACAATCCTTCCCTGCAGCATGATACAAAATCATTTATAGGCATTAAACAAGTTTAACCAGTTGCAAATTCACAGGACCCTCCAGCAGTAGTGGGATTCAAATTTTTTTTTTTATTAACGGTTCTGTGGGCGTGATGTAACTTGGTGGGTAAGGCAGGGGAAGGACACTGTAAAATCCCCATTCCCTCCCCACCCCACTTACCTGCTTTCCAGCTCCGTTCTCCTGGGCAGGGCAACAAAAGGAGACCCAGCCGATCAGTTGGGACTCAAGGGAGGCAGAGAATAGATGGGGGCAGAGCCAGTCAGAGGCGGTATTCCGAACTACTCAAAATTTCCGCTACCAGTTCTCCAGAACTGGTCAAAACTTGCTAAATACCACCTCCACCCTCTAGCCAACCTTTTCCATCCTTGACCTCATGGGAAACCTTGCCAAGTGCTTTATTGAGGTCAAGGTACTGTACAGTGACAGCGTTTTCTTTCCCTGCTAATTAGTGAAAGGAAGGAATTAGTGGAAGGAAGGAAGGAAGGAAGGAAGGAAGGAAGGAAGGAAGGAAGGAAGGAAGGGAGGGAGGGAGAGAGAGAGGGAAGGAAGGAAGGAAGGAAGGAAGGAAGGAAGGAAAGAAAGAAAGAAAGAAAGAAAGAAAGAAAGAAAGAAAGAAAGAAAGAAAGAAAGAAAGAAAGAAAGAAAGAAAGAAAGAAAGAAAGAAAGATTGTCTCAAACCCATGCTGGCTCCTGTTATTAGCAGAGTTCTTTCAAAAACATTTGCAGACCTGCTGCTTGACAATCTGTTCCAAAAGAGACTTTAGCATAAGTTCAAAGCCATGAAGGAGGCAGCAGAGAACTGAATTAAATATGCTACTTTAGACAAAAAATGCACGATAGATCCCCCCCCATACAAAAACCCTATTTAAATCAAGAAATGTAGACAATGTGTCTAACTGCAGGAAAAGTCATACTTTAATGATTAAAATGGCATATCATAGATCACTTCATTCCTACACAAGCTCCTTTTTCACTTTTTTTTCCTCTAAGGACCAAAAGTTCTCAAGTGGGAAAAACCAAAAGTGGAATTTCCTGCTTTAAAAAAAAAAAACAGCTGGAAATTCACTTCACAGTATATCAAATTTTGTATTCTCCATTACTACTTACATGCATTTAATCCTTACAGCATCTGTTATTCGGTGAGCTTTGATACAGATAATCAAGTAGAAACAACTCAAGAGAAAATCTAAATGAAAGTAAATAATTTAAATCTTTTCAACCACAGTGCATATTAATGCACAGGCATCAGATGAACTAGAAAAGGTATCTTTAACATTTTGGGATCATATCAATGTGTAAAATTATGCTTAGCCCTTACACCAGATAAATAATTATGTCTAAAATCCCTGGAGTGTGGTTGCTAATGGAACAAAATTGATAAAGAGAACATTTTCCAGCATCAAAATATAAAACACATTTCTATTCATATGGAAAACTGACTTTTATGGTCATTATATATAGAACCTAGTAATATTTCCAAACAATATATTGGGTAAGTGTAAAGCTAAACCATGCTTCTTCTAAACAGTAATCCAAACGAACAGATGCTCAGATTATGAAAATCCTATAAAAGCAGCCCAATCCTTCTTACATATTATCACACTCCCTCGCAAATGAGTGCACAAAGGTTTTTTTATTATCAACAACTGGTTCTGCCTACTGCCGTGTTTCTTTTTCACCATATTCACCAGGATTACTCATTCTCTTAAAACAGTTTTGTTGCTTTATTTGATGCTTGTTTAATAAGCCCTTTTGGAAGCACCAGAAGAAAACGGAATGCCATATTCTTCAAACTATTCTTTTGGGGGTCGTCGTAAAACCCTTAAAATATTAGAATTAAATTTATGTTTTTAAAAAACATAAAACATATTACATAAAACATATTACATAAAACATATTACGTAAAACATATTGTTTTTAAAAACCATAAAACATATTAGAATTAAATTTATGTTTTTAAAAAGCATGTACCTGTGGCCATGATGGTGTCATCCTTCCCTTGAGTAATCACCACCACCCGCGGTCTTTTCAGATTTGCTTTTTTCAGCGCCTGAGTCTTTCGGGCGATCTCTTCAATGTCCTCTGTCTTGGTGGGGAAAAAAAAGAGAAGAAAAATCTTGAAAGCAGCAGAGTGAGTTATCAAAGCCAGATCATAAACTTTTCAACAGATTTGCAGAGGGATTATTTTTAGTTGAGCATGAATGTGGAGTACTGATGTCAGAATGAAATCGCAGCTGGACAAGCTACTTTGATAAGGACAAATTAGTTTTCTCCACGATCGAGATGATCACCGAACGAGGGGATGAGGAGAAATAGACTGTTGGGCAATTATTTTTCATTTAATTTGCCTGGCTACTCTGTTTCCCCAAAAATACGACCTACCCTGAAAGTAAGTCCTACCTTGATTTTTACACGGGTGCCCAATATAAGCCCTACCCACAAAATAAGTCCGAATTAAGATCCCGCCCATGCCAGAGTGGACAGATAAAAATTAAGCTAGGGTGGGGATGGAGCTGCCCTACGACTTATTTTTAGACAGTTGTAGCCAGGCCTTGCACACCTCGACACCTGCCTTGCTGGCCCATTTCTTCTGCAGCCAGCAAGACTTTCCTAAAGGCCTCCGTAGCTGATAAGAAAGCTCTGGATCGATCCAGAGTTCTGCTATTGGCTGCAGGGGCCTTCAAGAAAGCCTTGCCAACCTCCGAAGAAGAAATTCCTGAAGGCCTCTGACAGCGAAAAGGAGGCGGGGGATGACATGTGCAAGTGAGGTTAGTCAGCGGATGACATCCCCCCAAAATAAGACCTGGTTCCTTTTTTGTTGGCAAAACATTATAAGACGGGGTCTTGTTTTGGGGAAAACACAGTAGTAGCAGTGGGAAACAGATAGCTTGATATAATTGCTGGGGCAGAGGGGAAGTTAAAAGTCACCTCTTTAGCAGATTCCCAAAATGTGAAGGAATCCAGACCTGGACTTGGGTGTGAGCAAGCCATTAAGGGGAGAGTTCTCACAAAAGATTTCTCAATCCTGGGAAACATGAAACAATGCGAACGGAACCGCTTTGATCCAACTTATACAAACAAGATCAAAAGAGGTTCTTCCCTCCTTATATTTCCCTTTCTTCCTATGGGAAGAATTTGAAGAGACCTCCAAATATGATGAATCAGCCTCCTCACCATTTCTGGAGCAACTGTTACTATCCCTGTCCCAACTTCTCCACTATCTAACAATACGGACCCAGAAGAGAATTTCATGGCTTCAGGAATCTTCAGGAGACAAGAGGCTTCAAAAAAGCCCAATGGTTCTTCAAGAACCAGAGTCACAGGGGATTCTGTAGGGACAGGGCCTATATCTCTTGCTTTATCCCTCTTTTTCTGGTTTATAGATCACTAAAACCAATGTAATTCAATGTAATTCTTCTTAAGGTCTTCCGTGACCACAGACTGATCCACTGTAAGAGTAGTTCTCGTAGAGAGAGCTAACTCAAGGTTCTTGTACATAATTCTCCAAGGGAGATGGATTCTATCCAGGAACCCAGAATTGCTGAAGGGCTATCCATTATCTGTAAATACCAGTCAACACCACTTCTTGGGAGTCCTCAGACAGACATCATTAAGGACAAAGCTATCCGCCCTCCTTATCTCACTTGAAGAATTTGGAAGTGGTCTTTTCGCATAGCAAATTCCTGAATTCAATTTACAAGTTGATTCCCCCCCCCTTTCCTTATGACTGTATTACACAAATTATATGGAAATGCTGAATTACTAGAGTGTTCCATACAATACAACAAGTTAGGCCTCCCTTTTTAAAAATGTTAAAGAAAACTCTACTAAATTATTCAGGTGCAACTACAAATATAAAGGCTATTTACAGCCACATTGATCTTCCCTCAAAAAAAAAAAAAAAACTTTCATAAGTTTCTCTCTGGATATCTCACTTTCAAAAGTCCTTTTCAAGCCACAACAATACTCTCCCAGCATCTTATTATTCTCCAATTTTGTTATTCCTTTTAATCTAAAAACCTGTATTTTTTTGCTCAGTATCTTCCAAATGACATTTTGCAGGTGATTACATTTTTGAAAATAATGAGGAAGGGTTTTTTGTGTGTGTGCATATTAAAAGAAAATTCCCACATTGTGGAAAAGTAGTTAGCTAGAGGATCTTTTATAAAAACTTCAAGAACATTAGGAATGATAACTTCGTGGTTCATGCTGAAATTGCTTTGCTCCAAAAATTACTTCCAGGATGGATTCCCCATATAACTTGGGAGCTTCTACTTAAATATAAAACATTTAAGCCTTTAGGCTAAAAAAAACAGCTCCCATCTTATAAAGAATAGGTATCATTTAATTCAGAGTTTCTAAAACTTTAGGATAATCATTAAAACATCATCTGAATCGAACGTTTGCAGTTTCTAATACTGTTCCCACCCCCATTAAGTGTCACTTAAGAAGCCTTCTTCCGTCTTAGTTTTTCTTTCAGTTTGTACTCTAATTCAGCCAATGGTGGTAAAAAAATTAATTTAATTGAAATTAAATCATTGACTTTCATCTTTAATTTCTGTTAATCCACTTTGCAGATATCTTGATGAAGGAGGAAAAAAAGTAGAAATGGCCTTCTGGAGAGATCACAATCAAATGGACCCAGTGCTGATCAGCACCAGAAGAGAATCAAACGAGACAGAATTAGGTTGTAAAACAAAAAATTATGTTGAAAAACATTTCAAAAACTGCTGTGGGGAAAAGTTAGCATGATTTTTGTCATCCTGTGCAAATTTAAATCGGACTTCTTCCACATTCCCAACTTGAGGGGGAAATGAAAATATACACCACCTGTACTTTTCTTTGATTTATGTTAATGCTAAGCTAGGTTGTACAAAATCTAATCACAGAAAACAAAGTTTTCCCGCAGCCTTAGTGTCCATCACAATTCGGAACAGACCATGGCAGGAGACAGAGCCTATAGTTTAAACACTTAACGGTAGAGAGGGGAATGTTTTTGTGTTATCTTGAAGCGATCTCAATTCGGGACACAGACCCTGGCCAGATGTTCCTTCCCTACCTCTCCTTTATACTTGAACAAGTGCAGAGGAAAGGCACAGACTGCCCTATGGGTCTCCCAGGTGTTGAGGGCTGATCAATGCAGAGAGGAGCCCTCGCTTTCCAGTGGGTCTTATGATCTTACCAACAACCCCTTGGAGAAGGAAGAAAAGCAAATGAATCCAAACAAGGTGTCGTTGCCTTTTACACCAGACCGTAAAGATCTGAAAGAAATTGGGCTGATACTGTTGGAACCTACTCCTCTCCTAGGAAAATGAAATATTTTAGGATATATTAAAAAGGCAGAATATTTCCCCTAAAAAGAACTCAGAGGGGGAGAAACTCAGCCCCTCCCCCCTTTGTTAATGGGCCATTACTCTGGCCTGGGCCAGTCTATTTTACATAACAAAGGTCTACTGCAGGTAGAGCTATAATAGGAATTGTCCCAAGCCCTTTCATTGCATCATCACCCAGCAAGGCTCAACCAAGCCTGGGACTCAGGACAGCCTACAGAGTTGTCCCTGCATGGCCCCATGGGAGTCTTGACAACCAATCAGAATACAAGCTCAAATTCAAATCCCAACAGAGGGCATAAAACCCAGGCACTCTCAGCATCTCAGCCCTTCTTTCTTTTACTTCACCCAACATCTTGGAAGCATGCCCTTTTTTTTCACTTTGGAGCTCCAAGCCTTGGTCCATCATTAAACCATCTTTCCAAGCAGCCACCCCTGTTTTCCAGGGTCTTTCTTCCGCCCACTTGGAACTGAACCCAGAAGGCTATTTTCTTCCAACGTTACATTTATTGTGTTTGGAGGAAATGCCCGCGGCCCTACGGTTGCTAATTCCTCGGATCAAAATTGTTTGGATGGAGCACCCACCCCAGTGCTCTAGAAACACGGAGACCCTTTCGCAAGGAGGCAGTTGACAGGCTGAACAAAAGAAGGGAGCTTGTGTGTGTGTGTGTGTGTGTGTGAAGAGGTGGACTCAGATGGGGAAGAAAAAAAAAACACCCAAGCCCACTCCCCAGAGAGGCTGCAGGACTCCCGCTGATCAGCTGTTAACAAATCCACCTGCCAAGGCATTTGCATCGGGATAAAATCGGTGTTCAGCACGGGGGCCCAGGTGATTCCAAATGGCACTCTGCTCCTGAATTTTCATCCTTGCTCGCCACCCCCCTCCCCGGCTTTCTCGCAGAGGATCCTTTTTTTTTTTTTTTTTAAGAAGAGTGTAATTCAGCTAATGAGGTGGCTTTTTAGCGGAACCGTCTGGCAGGTCCCGTATCTGCAGAGGCAGCTTGAAGCTGCGCCCAGCCTCTCAGCTTCCCGAGAGGCTTTTCAAAATTCAATAAATAACATCTGTAGGCGATGTTGGGCGCAGACCTAAGCAGAGTGCATCATAACACTGAGCTAGCAGAACAAAGAAACCATGACGACTGCCAAGTCTCTATGGCAACCGCAGCGAAGCTTGGAGAGGATAATAGCACATCAATCACGGTCCCAAAGAACTTCATTATCAGTCAGGAAAAGGGGAGGGGGAACCCCTTGAGAATCTGTTTAGCGTGTAATGTAGGCTTACTCACCTCAAAGCCTTGCTCTCGGGCAAAAGAGGCAGCTTCCTGAAATAATAATAACAATAATAATTTAAAAAGCAGCAGTTAATTAGAAAGGGCTAGATAATCAAGAAATAACATATTGCCTCAGGCGGTCCCCTTTTGCAGAGTTATCTTAAGTCAAGCTGCACGCAAACCTTTCAGTTACTAACAGATAATCAGAGTAGGAAGGGACCTTATAGGTCATCTAGTCCAACCCCCTGCCCAAGTAGGAGATCCTACACTGTTTCTGACAGAGGACGGTCCAGTCTCTTCTTGAAAGCCTCCAGTGATGAAGCTCCCATAACTTCTGAAGGCAACTTTTGGCTGTTCTCACAGTCAGGAAATTCCTCCTTATTTCCAGGTTGAATCTCTCCTGGTTCAGTTTGCATCCATTATTCTTTGTCTGGCCTTTGGGTGCTTTAGAAAATAGCTTGACCCTCCTCCTCCTCTCTGCGGCCGCCCTGGGTGTGACACCAAGGACATGTCAATGCCTTTCACTCATGATGGAAATAAAATGCAGGTTTTCCTCTTCATGGGCAACGTCAGGATGAACAAAGAGGATTAACCACGTTCATCATGGCTGATCATGGCAATGATGCTTCCCAGCGACAGCAGCTGGGAATCAGCGTGAAATGTAACCCAAGGTTGCAACTCAAAAGTTAGCTCCAATCAACCCTACCCAATGCAGTTTAGAGTCACAATCCAATCTTGTTATCTTCACGACTGCATGAATTTGGCTGACAGCAGCCACCTTGGGCGAATGAGCGTGGCAACACAAATCAAGGTAGATGACCTTTCCTGTTCAAATATTTTTAACCGTGATCCAGGACAAGCCGTCCTGGCTCAAGGCTCCAGACTCATAGAGTGCAAAGAAAATTACTCGTTGTCAGAGTCACAGATAAAGCCATATATGGAAAAATGCTCTCCTCGGATAGTTAAAACACCCAAACAATGGCAACCAATTCCAGCAGCTTTCCTAGAAATGCATTGGAGGGCTGCATTTAAATATCTCCAAAGAGCCTCCTGAAACGGAAGCAGCTGCCTTGGAATCTCCTTCAGTGCATAGGTTGTCAAAAACAAGAAGGCCATACAGGTACCGGCAATCAAAACATTGTGATGTTGTTTCAAGAAGGAGAAAATAAATGTGAAACTTCCACACAGACTGTATTTGTACACTAGAGGTAGGTGTTCAGCTGGTTCTGACCGGTTCTGGAGAACCGGTAGCAGAAATTTTAAGTAGTTCAGAGAACCAGCAAATACCACTTCTGAGTGCCCCTGCCCCCATCTCTTCTCTACCTGCCAAGTCCCAGCTGATTGGCTGGGTCTCCTTTGGTTGCCCTGCACAGGAGAACGGAGCTGGAAAGCAGGTTAGTGGGGTGGGGAGGGAATGGGGATTTTGCAGTATCTTTCCCCTGCCACACCCACCAAACCACTCCCACAGAATCAGTAGTAAAAATTTTTGAATCCCAACACTGCTGTACACCAATGTTTGGCCTAAGATACAAGTGCATCTGAGTCCTCCCCACCCCCTCTAGAAATACCAGCAAAATCTAACTGTGACCTGTGATTAGAAGAAGGAGCTCATCCAAGGATGACTACTCTATTCTCTAAGGTTGAGAATAGCAAGAGCACTTAGACTTATATACTGC
>CM066331.1:111131362-111256362 GCA_033807585.1 Hydrophis major
TCCAACTTCTCAACTGCAGAGATTTGGAAAGAGGACAATTAAAATTCCATCATCAATTCATCAAAGGGTTGGAATAAAGCTGCAGCAACGAAGCTTGCTTTCATTATTCCAGTTTCGCAAAACTCTGCTTTGCTTGTTTCAAATTTGTGTTATCCTTCTTTAAGTTCCAAGTTAAATCTTTGGAACTCCATATTGGCCAGCTAATGGATCCGATTTACAGTTTGGCTCAAATGTATCTTATTCTTCACTTCAGCTTGTTTTCAGATACTGGCTACCTGCATCTTAGTGAAATTCTGACCTGCAGTTCTAACCCATACATTGCTTCAAGATAAGAATAACTGAAAAAAAGAAAATAAACATTACATTCGCAATTGGCACACTACTGGAAATGGAGCTCTTGACGGATTCAATCTACCATTTTTAAACCATCCCATAATATCTGTGACTCTACTTGGAAATGGTAAAGCTTCACCAGATCAAATGTTTCCAGCTTTCCTGGCATAACACCCTTGGCAAAAGGATCCCAGGCAGGAGGGATGGGCTGCTGGGGGCTCCCAGGGACTCATGAGAGGCCCTAACTAAGACTCTGCAGGGTCTTAGAAAGACAAGCAGAAAGGGAAATCTCTTCATAGGCTTAACTGAACTTCTGGGCCAAGAGCATTTCACACCTCGTAAAAGTGTTGCAAGCTAGATAAGCAATCCACTCAGCGCTTGCGGAGGGAGAGCCATTGAGAACATCAGACAACATAGCCACTAGACTCCGAGGGGATTAATTCCCAAATAATAAGAAACTCCACTAAGACTCCAAGATCCCTCTCACAGGCGCTGCTATTAAGGCTGGTTTCACCCAGTCTTTTATTTAAGTATTAAGTGCACGAAATAATAAACAACTTTTTGGGTGTATATCCTTTTTTTAGGTAATTAGGGCAAAGAAGCGACGTCAAATTGGCCACACCCACCTGGTCACATAACCAACTAGCCATGCACATGACCACCTAGCCACACCCACCCAGTCATTAGGGCAGAGAGCTCTTTGCTAAAAAAATTTGAAGCCCACCCCTGATCTCAGGCCTAAAATTTTCCCCATTGAACAGACAAAAGGCTCTGGATTTGGTCAATCCAGTCCTACGTAGCCCTTTCCCGCATGATTCTGATATATTTCTAAACCAAATGAGGCTTGTACTATATACGGAAGTCTTCGTAAAACTTGTCATGGCAAATCATTCTAGAAGGCACTTGAGAGATGATGCTGTCTAGTTGATGGTTACAGGACTAACTTGTGCCTTGTCCAATATCTGAACTATATAATAAGGTGGCAGCTTTAATGCGATTTCCAGGGGGCTCTGGTGGATAGGTTCGTAAACTTCAAGTTCTGCATGCCCTCATTTACTTCTGCCGTGCAATCATTATCTAAGGCACTGGGGTTTGATGCCCTGAATCAATACAGGATTAAAATCCAGCACTCATTAATTTCCACAGCTTCTTCTGAAAGAACTAACGCACTTGGATGGAGCTGGTCTTCACCTTATACTCAGGGGGAAAAAAAAAACACACTAAAGAAAAAAATGTTGGGAAAAAGTCTAATACATAAACAGAAAAATATACTGGGGGCCCTAAAATGCTTCCCCACCCCCCCGCTTCCCCAGTCCTGGCCAGCATCACTGAAAAGGGCTCAAGAGAATACAGGAGAATTTATATATTATCAAGATTATGTGCTCTCTTTTAATATTAATAGACTGGGGAATGTTATTAAGAGACCCAGACTGAACAACATAATCGGGGATATTACCCCTGGTATCACTTTCAAGTGAACACACCATGAAAAATCATTAAGAGAGGTTTAGAAACTCTTTATCTGTGCTTTTGTTATGCAGCTAGAAGAGGTGTGGTAATTCTAATTACTTGCTTAGGATTCTTTGGGAAGATTTATAATGGATACCAGCTTAATACGTGCTGCAAAAAATAACTTTGGATCTGTCTAGTCATGCCAAAAAATGATAGATCTCATTTTTAATTGATTTCCTAGATAAGATCATTTAATACTAGAAGTGTTACTGTCTGAGAAGATTTAGATGAAGTGCTCAATTCTAAATAAGGCAGATTTTTTTTTTAAAAAAAACCAACCAGATGGCCAAATAAACATGCGGCACAGTAATAGCTGTTAAACAAAATCCACTTGAGGTAGTTTAAATCAGTGGTTGCCAACCAGTGGGCCGGGGACCACTGGTGGTCCGTGAGAAAATTTTGGTGGTCCGCAGAGAAATGTCACTCCCAAAAGCAATTAATCCAGGCTGCACAGGAACACAAGGTCCGCGGGAACACAAGACTTGTGTCACTTGCATTGTGAACAACACGAGGTAGTGAGGGGAGGGGGGAAAGGGTGGAGAGGGGGAACTTGCCCCACTTGCCACATTTGCCTCGCATGGCCACCAGGCTGCTTCTTTCTACTTCTTTCTCCTTCTGCTTTTGGCTACACTCAAGGAAAGCAGCAAAAGTCTTTCTTTCTTCCCCCAAACTCCACCAGAAATGAGTCTTTGGGACCCTGCAAGGCCTCCTGTCCCAAGAGGCTGCGCCAGCATACCAAGTCTCACAAAGATTCATTTCTGGCAGAGTTTGGGGGATAGAAAGAAAGACTTCTGCTGCTTCTGCTGCTTTCCTTGCATGAAGCCAGAAGTCTCTCTCTCTCTCTCTCTCTCTCTCTCTCTCTCTCTCTCTCTCTCTCCCCCTGAGAATGGAGCTGGAGACAGTATCCTGTGATCCCAAATAAAGAACGAGCAATTCGTAGGAAAACGGGTGGGGCATTTTCCTGCAGAATTTTGGGGGGATTTTCCCAGGGTCTCTGGTCTACGGGATTTAAAATTATGAGTTTGGTGGTCCCTGAGGTCCAAAAGGTTGGCGATCCCTGGCTTAAATCCAAGCATACAAGAACACACATTCCCATAATGCTGGTCCTGTCTCTGATCTACTTAGAATAAACTTTCTTGAAAAATAAAGGGTCGATTTCTCCTTCAGACCAATTGTTTTTTTCCCCCGATCATGCATTACTTACTCAGCTTCTTAAAACAAATTCTAATCCATGCGTGATCTGAAAGATTAAGTGGTCCAGTACTTTAATGGATTAAGATTAATATTAATTAAATCATTTAAGATGTGTTGCAACTCCTTGAAAGAATGTTAATGAGGAAAGCATTGATCCCTCCTAATTTGGCAGAAGAAGACGGTATCTATAGTGGGAAGCTAAGTAGAGTTAGGTCTGTGTCAGCTTTGGAAGCCATATTGAGACTAGATACTCTCATGCTGCCACATTTTGAGCCTGGGAAAATGGGAGGGGGGAATTTCTTGGAGTATATGTAGTTAGACATAACAACATTCTTTTTCTAAATCAAGGTCATGTTAGTTTGTGCGTAAGTGAGAGGAAGTCTCAAGTTGGGGCGGATGGTGATTGGGGCATGTGATGTGATGATGGGTGCAAGGGATGGATTTGTAGTTTTTACTTATTGCAAGGAAGCCCGGAATTTTCAGGTTTGGGATTCCACAGTTGTGCCACTTTACTATCCAAATAGAAGGAACTTTTGAGAAGATGTCTGTCTCAGAGTTATTGGTCGGAATGGAGGGTTACTGGAATGCTGACATTATCCCAAATCTGAAAGTTCTTGGATAGGAGGCTTTTCAGAACTCCTACCAGTATTGGTTAACAAATCAAGCTAACAAACATCACAGCAGAAGACAGCCGTAAAGCACAGCCATGTTGTGACAATCATAATGTCAGATCCGCCATCTTCAGCTTTTTGCTTTGCTGGCATCCTGCCATAGAAATGCCAGGGAAAATTTGTGGGGCAAAGAGTAGTAAAAAATTAGTCTGGGAACAGGAAGACAAATGGCAAGGGAGGGGGAGACACTCCCGAAAGAAACCAGAGGTGCCAGGATCAGATCAAACTGGCCTTCAAAGGCACCCAACCTGGGAACAACATTACCACACAGTTCCCAAAACATTTGGCCGGCCTGCTATTGGATACTGACTGACTGGTCAAGGGCCAAAGAACAGGGAAAAGTATAACCTTTGTGTGGGAACACTCAGATCTAGCCTTTCTTTCCCTGCAACCACTGAACCGAAGTAAAAGAACCTATCACTTCAACTAAATGAAGTTGAAGGTCTTTCTTTCCTAAAGACCTGAACTGAGGCAGGCCTGACACACAGAATCATAGAGCTGGAAGGGACCTCAGAAGTCTTCTAGTCTAACTCCCTGCCAAAGACAGGAGTCCTTACTCTATCGTGGACAAACGGCTGCCTGATCTTTTCTTGATGAGATGGAGTATCCACAACTTCGGGAGGCAAGATGTTCCCCTGATTAACTGTTCTCACTGCTAGGAAATTCTTATTTCCAGGCTGGATCTCTCTCTGATGAGCTTTTTGTCCTGCACTCTGTGTCAGGTTTCCAAGTGATGAAATCCATTCAAAAAGAAAAGAACAAAGTCCATCTTCCATGAGTAATTATTTTATTTAGGAAAGCATCAAATTGGGAAAGTCCATGGTAATTCCAGATCTGACACAACCCAGAATTACCCCATAATATTAGAAGTTAGAAACAACCCCCAAAAGTCACATTCTCCAATAGAAGTAATTCAACGATGTTTGATATCATAAATTTGCACCTCAGGGGACCTAAGCACAGTCAGCTTGTTTTCTCACGGGAAGAAGAACCACCTAGCCTAAACAACTCTCTCTATCTCCACTCCTTCCCCCTCTAGGAACGTGGCAAGCCCGAAACCTTTCCCCCATGACTGCCACAGAGAAAGTAGGAAAAAGAATATACATTAAGTCTAACTAAAATAGCTATACATATGTCAATTTTGGGCTTGGCACTCTGGTTCTTTTGAGAATAAGTTGATCCCCTCTTCCCTGTGATAGCCATTCAAGTATTAGAGGACTGCTATCATGTCTCCCCTGAGCCTTCTCTTCATTAGACTAAACATACCTAGTTACCTTAACCGTTCATTGTACAATTTAGTCTTCAGATCTCTTAAGGCCAGGGCTGGGCTGCTGGGGGTTAGCAAGGGTTCAAGAGAACCCCTAGCTAAGATTTTGTGCAGTTCAGAGAACCCCAAATTCCACTCCTGCCTGGCATTGCCTACCCTACCACTCCCAGGAGTTCCCACCCAGCCCATTTTGAATGCAGGTAAGTGCAGGGCTCGGGGAGGGTGAAATAAGTCCTCCCAGAAGTTCAGGAAGGCCAGAAATGGGCCCATTTCTGGCTTCTAAAGAGCCTCTGGAGCTCGCATTTCAGCCCTCCCAGAGGCTTGAGGAAATCCCCCAGAGCGTGGGGAGTGCAAAAACACCCACCATCATGGTGCAGTAGGCTGACATGGCCACGTCCACTCAGCAACCGGGCAGAGAACCTGTCATGCCCCCGTTGGAATCTGATTCCAAGGGGAAGGTCGAGCAGCTGACAGGGAGTGGGAGTGTGGCTCCAGTGGCTGTGGAGGAAACGGGGAAAGGGCACAGTCTGGCTGGGCATTCAGAGGAAGACCCAGGCCCATCCTCTCTTCATCCTAGGGCACACAGGGAGGAACAGATAAGGGAGCAACTTGAGTTACAGGGGAGAAAAGGGCCCTGATTTCCTTCATTAGCTGCAGCTGGGAACACAGGATTTAAAAGGGGTGTTTGCACACAGCACCTTGCTGGAAGCAAAGCGTGCATTATCTTTGTTTGTCAAGTTTTATCTGGGTTCTGGCGTCCTCCCAACCATGTGTGTTTCATTATCTTTTGAAGTCTGTAATTTCTTATCCTGCCCTGTCTCGTTAATTGTTGCAGCCATGGTTTGTTTTGGTTTCTATTTAAAATTTATATGTACTTTGGGTTTGGACTGAATTTCTTCCCTTTAAAAACTGTTCTTGGGAGAGTTTTTTTTTTCTCCTGCCAATGATAACTGGACATTGGGGGCCAAGTTGGAGTTATTAAAGGGACTTTACCTACTTTTGTGACTTTCTTGCTTTTGTGTCATGTCTTGGGTCATCTCATCACAGAACCCTTCACTAAAATTTTTGAAGTCCACCCTTGCTTTTGGCTCTTCTCTATACTCTTTCTATGAGCTTTTGGAATGGTGGTGACCACAACTGGATGTAGTATTCCAAGTGTGGAGTACTCTACACACTAGTATAGAGTGGTACTATCACTTCTTGTGATCATGTTGCTTATCCCTCTTTTGATGCAGTCTAGGACTGTGTCGGCTTTTTGAACAGCTATGGGACACTGCAGACTCACACTTAAATGTGATACCTAGTTCCCTCTCACAGATACTACCGCCATGACTGGCTGTGGAATTCTGGGATTTGAAGTCCACACACCTTACAGTTGACGAAGTTGAGAAACATTGCTATAAAACAGGGGTCTCCAACCTTGGCTCCTGGAAGCCTGGCGGACTTCAACTCCCAGAATTCCACAGCCAGCTGGCTGTGGAACTCTGGGAGTTGAAGTCTGCCAGGCTTCCAGGAGCCAAGGTTGGAGACCCCTGATCTAGTTTCATATTTTGAGATTTCTGATAGGGCTTTAAAAACACACTTCTCGGTCGGTTACAAAAAAAAAGGAAAGATTTGTTGGCAATATAGTCGGCTTCTAGCTATTTTATTTCAGGTCTGTCTGCAGTCAAAAACACAGTGTGCAACCAAATTATTGGTGGAGATTACAGATACTCAACAGCAATCTGTTTGGCCATGTTTCTTAAGATAATTTAAAAAACAAAACAACCCTAATCTGTGGAAGTATCATTTAATGTTGGCTAGATTGCACAGAATAAGCTATGCATGCTCAATTAATTGCTAGCTAGGCTTCAGGGGGAAAATGCATTTATATTCATATCTAGCTGTGATGTGATAAAGCCAGGATAACTGAAGGGCATAATAGCTCACTTTAACGGTGGTGGAGATCGTTCTCTTTTTGGATACATTCACATAACTGGAAAAAAAAAAGATTTTTATTGGAAGAAGAATAATTTAGAGGAGTCTGTGCAGGCGTGTATGTGTGTGTGTAAGAGAGAATGTAAGAAATAGCTCACATCAGAATGTCTTAATCATAGATACTAGCTATTGTTTTAATGTGTGGAAACATCTTCTAAATAATAAATGCAGTTAGCTAATAATTTCAGGGAAATTTTTATGGTTCTGCTCACTGGGATAGCAAAGAGAGACCTTGAAGAGATGGAGTGCTCTCCTTTATCTACACAGATAAGAAAAGCATGAAACTGACAGAATTGCAAGACATTTAGAAAGCTTCTCTCTTGATTTTAAGATCATGTAAGAATCACAACAAATTGATTCTGCCTAATTGAGATTATGAGGTGGGCCAGAACACAGCATAAAAATCATCCAGGCTGTGGCAAAAATTTCCACCTGGCTTCAAAATGCCAGAAGATATTCAGCAGGTGAACATGTACAGGCTGAAAAGGTGTATAACTTGGCATCTGTGCATTCATTGGCATGATTGCATTCCTTCCCTTAGAAACCATGCCGCTAAATTTGCTATCTGCAAAAGCTTTTTATAATTAGCTTTGTTTAATAAAATATTTAACATGGAGTGCTGAAGTCCCATCAACACTGACGCTCTCTTCCAAATGAGGAAAACATTCCAGCACTCTGGGGAATAAAAATAATTGCTAACATATAGAAAACAGTTCAAATACTTGTTGAGTTCTCTGATATATATATATATATATATATGATGCCTCAATTTGCAACATACTAAAGAGACAACAAGACATTTTTATGTTTTACAGTTGATTCCTTTTGCCAACAAATAAAGCCAAATACAGCTATGCATTGACTATAAAGACAAGATAATGCAGAATATGGACCATCCCATAAGTCTTTAACAGTGCTGAGGAAACCATCCATAAAACCGTTGGCTTTTACAGGCAAAGAATCAGCTGGACATCTACTCTCCCTCTCAAAAAAATTATTTATTTATAATAAAATGGAAAAAAAAAGCCAATGTTGACAAGAGGAAAGGTAGGTTGTAAACTTTAAAAACTGCTAAATGTTACTGGAGCCATGAAAAATACTAGGATTGATGCTTTCTTCATTCCAGAAGAATATATTTTATTATTTGTTATCAATCCCTTTCTGTTAGTCTGGGTTATAGATATCCAGATGTCAGTGTAAGAATAAAAATTATATTTCTGGGAAACCCTGGAAGGTCTCTTATTGCATTGCACCAAATATGCAGACAGTACGTTCATGGCTATTTTTTCCAGGTTTCCATGTTCCAAAAACTAAGCTTGTCACAATCAGTTATTTTGTGTAGTATAATTACGGTGACTATATTTTCGCAGGAAAAAAATGAGGGACAAGTTGAAAAAGGGGCAAAACCTGGAGAAGGCTCATCAGAGTAAATACTTTGGCTTAACAAAGGAAAATTAAAAAGCAAAACCAAGAAATACGTTTACATAAACACATATTCTAATAAAAATATATAAATCAAACAACATAGGTAAATGTATTTTTAAAAAAAGAAATTTAATTTCCATATTATTCACATAAATATGCAAGTGCCACTAAATGGTACAATTTTTATGGTAAAAGTTAAATGACCAATCAATCAGTCAACCTAAAGGAGAGCTTGCTAAAATAAAGGACTGCCCCTTATAATAAAGGGCATATAGTCACAAGGTATAATAATAATAATGGAACCAGTGGTGTAAGGTAGAGTGCTTTATATAGACTGGGGAGATCCAGGTTCAAACTATGCTTACAAACTGTCTATCACAGCAACCATTCAAAGTTACAATGACATTGAAAAAATAACTTTGCAACCAAGGTAAACATCTACGACTTTCACAATGTCTCCTTCTTTCATGCGTTTGTCATTACTGTCAGTGTTGTCCTGTTTCTGACCCATTCAACCCTTCACTATTCACAAAAGAAGAGACTGGAGAGGAAGGGATTATAAGGGAGTATGCAGGGACACAATGTGGAATACTCATAGAAAAGAATGGGCTAGGGTCTTTGAGGAGCAAGAAGTTGGTAGACAAACGGTTGGCGCCAGTACATTACTTTCAATAGGTATTCTCCATAGCGTGTCTACTTACTCTCTTATAATCCCTTCCTCTCCAATGAAAGTACAAGTTGACCTTGACTTACAACAGTTCATTTAGTGACTGTTCAAAATTACAACTGAAAAAAGTGACTCATGCTCTCCAGTTAGAGTTTACACACTTTACAGCTGTGTCACAGAAAGTTTGGGCTCAATTGGGGTCGTATGTTGAGGACTCTCGATACATGCAAATAGCAATTCCTTTCTTGCTAATTATCCCAGCACTTAAGGGGGGCTCTTGCAAAGCCACGTCATGAGCTTCCTTCTTGTTGTGGTTCGCCAGCAGTCGGTGTGGATGGCAGTGGTCTCTGAGAGTGAGATGAGGGGCCTGCGTGTGACGCAGGGATGGGGCCAGGACTATCGGAGAGTGGGGTGCTGCCTTTGGAGGTCATGGAGTCTGGCAGCAGTGATGAAGAGGACCCTGGGGAGCCTGCGCATAGGGCTGCTCGAAGGAAAGAGCAGCTGAAGCAGCATGGGTGACTCAGGAATAAGGATGGAAGGTGATGGACCCTCCCATATGGGATAAAAGCCACCCTTTGGAGTTGGCTTCTTTGCAGGAAGCAAAGAAGTTCTTTATGCTCAGAGTCCTCATTGAAGCCCTGCTTGCTCCGGTTTGTTTTTTGAAACTTCTGGCTTTGGATATTTATCTGTAATTAGTCTTTTGTTCTTGGCAGCCTTTCACAACCTTGAAAGGGCTTGCTCTTATCTGGGACAATTAGTTTTGAATGACTCTTGGCTGTGAATGCACAGAATTCACAGCGCCGGATTAAAAAGGTTTGCTTTTACACCTACTTTGTGTTTGTTTGATTTGAACAAGGTTTGGGTCAGAATACGTCTTAGTGACTACTTGATTTAATGACAGAGATGCCACTCTCAATTGTGGCCACTAAATAAGGACTACCTGTATTTGAACAGGAAGTTCACTGGTTGCCTTTGTCTTTCTTGTTCAGCCCAAACAAGTGGTGGTTGTGGAGATAAAACCAGAGGTGGTATTCAGCAGGTTCTGACCAGTTCTGGAGAACCGATAGTGGAAATTCTGAATAGTTTGGAGAACCGGAAAATATCACCCCCCCCCTCTATTCTCTGCCTCCCATTGAGTCCCAGCTGATTGGCTGGGTCTTTTTTGGTTGCTCTGCACAGGAGAACGGAGCTGGAAAGCAGGTTAGTAGGGTGGGAAGGGAAAAGAGATTTTGTAGTAACTTTCTCCCAGGTGTGGGGAGGGAAATGGAGATTTTACAGTATCCTTTCCCTGCCACACCCACCAAGCCATGCCCACAGAATCGGTAGTAAAAAAAAAAAATTGAATCCCACCACTGGATAAAACACACATCAATTAGCATTACATAATCCTCCCAGAGTACATAAAAAAGGAAGATTATAAATACAAGTGCATCAAATAAATAACCTTTTGCTCAAATTTTTAACATCATTATAGTTTCTGCAGGAACTTCAAAAAGATCAATTGTCACAGCTGTGATATACAGTAGCTGGGATAGTCATATAATTCAGCTGTTCTGAAATCTCATGACCGATGAAATTAATAAAACCCATTACAAAAAACTGTATTTTTCCTCTAAACTGGACAATCTGAACTTTCTCTGCAGTCTACCTGTCATATTTTTTCATCTAAAGGTTACTATGAACTTCAAATGTCTCTAGCAACCGGGAACCTTTTAAAAACCAATGTAAAGCATAAAAAAGGTAATGTTGGTGTTTAAATGATACAGCTGAATAAAATGGGAATTATTTAATAAGAATTAAAAATAAAATAGCACAATGCTAACAATTACAAGTAATAAGGATTTTAAAAGCAAGAAAACATAGAAATACAGATCTACAGCTTTAATGAGTAATAAAATTAGGGTTGGACTGAAGTGGATTCATATCAAAAGAACTTTATTAATCATTTCTCTCCATTGTTTCTCCTTTCCTTTTATAGCACATTTAATTTTTGATGGATGACAATCTATGTGTTTTAGACAGCTTTCCATCAATCATGATAGTTTCAAGACTATCATTTTCAAATTTATAATGCAGAGTTATATCCTGAATGTACACTATAATCTGATTCCAGAATAGAATATTTCATTACAAATAAACATGAAATGTTAATCAGTCTATTAACTGTTGTTAAAGCGGTAAAGACACAGATTGAAAATGTTGACTATATATTACATTAAGGCCTATTATTTCTCTTCACATTTAGACAAGCTATTTGAAAAAATGTGTTTTAATATTTTCTCTCTTCCTAGGAATGTGCTGAAGATCCCTTCATAAACTTAGCAAGAGGTTTTAAAATAGGAATTTAATGCCTTCTTATTAATATGCATTGAACGAAGCTCCTTTAACTGTACCAAATATAGCAATAGCAATAACATTTAAGACTTATATACCACTTCACAGTGCTTTTTTCAGATATCTCTAACTAGTTTACAGAGTCAGCATAGCTCAACAATCTGGGTTTGCATTTTACTGACTTCGGAAGGATGGAAGATTGAGTCAACCTTGAGCCAGTCAGGATCAAACACCAAATATGCTTTGTTTTATTGTTTATTCTGGGTTTTTTAAAAACATGGGTCACTTGTGCAAATTAGAAATGTCCGAGGGAATTCCAAACCCCGAAATTTTATTTTCACACGGATGGAGAAAAACTTTAATAGGATCCAACTGGAAAATAATTTTTCTCCAATTATGAAGAACAGACAGTTATTATGAATTAGCTGCCTGTATAGAAGATGTAAAGAAAATAAAAATGCCGCTTAAATATAAAATGGCTTTTAAACATCTATGGTCGATTTACAGCTACAGGCTAACAATAATGGTTTCTAAAAGGATCAATAAAGTCTCCACTATTCCTTGAATGTAATAACCAAATCCAACCGTCATATTCTGGATACCATTATACTGTCAGAGGAGGGTAGGGTCCAAAAGAAATCTTTGAAAAATACCTGGAGTGCTCAAAACTGTTCACGTGTTACATTCAGTTTGCAAAATATTCCAGTTTCAACCCATTATGACTTGAACATTAAATGTTCTGATTACACCTTCTGAATAAAACCAGATGCAAATTAGTGGAGTCTTTTGATCTGAATGAGGATTTCCAACAAAACATTGAGATATACTTTGTCTTGGAGATTCCCCACAGAAGCTCATCCTCCTATCAACAAGACCATTCATTGTGGTGCTGTCTCCATCTCTTCCTTCTTCCATTTGCACTGTTACAGATAAGTATGTAAAGAATGGAGGTTTACATTGCAACACGTATTACATTCTGATAAAAGAAAATATTTGTAGCTCAGGGTTGCCTATGGGGTCCTTGGTGCTCTCTGAGATCAGTGGTTTTCTTGCAGACGTTTCATTACCCCACTAGGTAACATTATCAGTACTATGTGATCAGTTTTAGCACTGACAATGTTACTTAGTTGGGTAATGAAATGTCTGCAAGGAACCAACCAAGTTCAGAGAGCACCAAGGACCCCGCATAGTTCGTTACTTGTCCTTTGTTCTCCCCGAGAATGCTTCTTAAATCACACTATGTAGAGGCACCAAGAACATGAAAAACTTGCTTGATTTCAGGGGGCATGGCAAGAAAAACTGATAAAAATTCATTCCTGAGAACAGGAATTTCCAACAAATTGAGGTTGAGGTTTGGATCTTGAAATATCCCCAGCTGGTACATTTGTTTCTTCAGAGCAAACTTGTCACGAACAAGCTAAACATTTATAGTGATTTTGCCCTCTTATTTTAAAATTCAGCTTGTTGATTCCTATCCATCTTTCAGCGGCCACTAAATAGTAATTCAAGGTTTTCATTAACACTGTAGTGCCAGAAGTTGGAAATGAGATCTAAATGATCTCAAGGTACCAATGAGACTTCAGCATACATACCCAGGTAACATTTACTAGAGACTTCAGCACCGGTTCTGTGGGTGTGGCTTGGTGGGCGTGGCATGGCTTGGTGGGCGTGGCAGGGGAAGGATACTGCAAAATCCCCATTCCCTCCCCACCCCACTAACCTGCTTTCCAGCTCCGTTCTCTGGTGCAGGGCAACCAAAGAAGACCCAACCAATCAGCTGGGACTCAATGGGAGGCAGAGAATAGATGGGGGCGGAGCCAGTCAGAGACAGTATTCCCAACTACTCAAAATTTCCGCTACCGGTTCTCCAGAACTGTTCAGAAACTGCTGAATATACCACCTCTGGACTTCAGGTAGACTGGGGTACAGAAACTCTACCTCACTGATCCTCCTCATAGAGGTTGGAGCCAGCCAGTTTAAGGAGCTACTTTTTATCCAGGGAATTTATTCCAAACAAATTTTGTGAAGGTACTGTGAAAAATGAATTTTCTACTATACATAGGTGGAAGAATATATCAGGTTAAAATATTAAATACCACAGTTACTGCTTCTTAAATGGCACAATACAACCTCTTTTTAGGTTGGGGAATTAAGGAGGTGGGGTAAAAAGCAGACCCATGAATTCTATGAAATGGCTTAAACTTGGGAAAGCTCAGATCCATGAATTCTCAGAAGAGGATGTGAACACATCCTATCCAGTTCTGTCTCTTATTAAACAAGAACTAATTATTTCCTGAAAAAGTTATTTATGGGCCTAATGGAGGGTCAGCTATGGATGTATCCATCCTACATGGGGTAGGGATAAAAGACATTTTAAAAAATGAGTAGGTCTCAAGCTAAACTCCAGGTGGTTGTTGTGGTTCGCTGGCAGGTCAGGCCTAGATGATGAAACCTTTGCAGGAAGCAAAGTAGTTTGATCGGTTCAGAGTCATTCTTTGTATTTCGGTTGGTTTCTTCTCTAGTTCATTTGATACTTCTGTTTTTGGCAGCACTTCACAGAACTGAAAGGTGGGTGCTTATGTCGGGGGACTGTTTGAGATTAATTCCGGCTGGGAATGAAAACAATTCCCAGAGTTGCAATAAAATAAATCTTGTTTTTAAAATAAGCATGTGTGTAACTACGGTTTAGGAAGCCTGGATCAGAACATAACTGTATTGTTACTTCGAATGTACACTAATTGCAGGGGTGGGATTCCACCAGTAAAACAACCGGTTTGGTGATTGAACGCAAACACATGCATACTCCACATTTCAAAAAGGTTTTATACTTTCCTTCTTCTGCAGTCCCTGTAATTAAAACAGCTGAGGCATGGCAAATCACTCTGCCACGCAAATCGGCTGTGCACTCACAAAAGGGAATAAAGCACAGAAAACAGCAGGGGTGGGAGGGCCCACATGCTCATTGCAGTGAACCGGTTTGCTAGCAGCTGATCTTCACAACAAAAGGTTCGCCCGAACCGGTCCGAACTGGTAGAATCTCACCCCTGACTAATCGGCATTAAATTTCATTGCATACAGCTCTCAAAGGGCTACCACCTCCAATGTACATTACATCATATAACAGAATAAATAAACAAATACAGATAAATACAGAATTGTGCATATACCCACATATATTATATGTCACAGAGAAAGAACAGCCTAGTTCAGATGTGTACCTGTCCAAGGCAAGAGAAACGAATCTTGTGAGTTTACCAGGAGGACGGCATAGGGAACAAAGCTGTTACAGAATCTGGTAGTTCTGCCAGAAATACTTTGAAACCTCCTCCCAGAGGGGACCAACAGAAACCAATCATAAAATATAATGCTACTACTAACTGGGTACTTCATCAAACTTCATAAAACACAAACTGAATTTAAAAGTAAAACCTTTTTTAATGCGATGCTGGGAATTACTTACATTCCCAGCCAAAACTAATTAGACACAGTTCCTCCAGATAAGAACACGCTTTTCAGTGCTGTAGAATGCTGCCAAGAAACAGAAGTCCAATTAAGGCTAACATAAATCAACTCAAAAGCTTAGAAAAAACTGACCAGAGTCCAGAGTTTCATGAAGGACTTGGAGATTACTGAACTGCTTTGCTTCCTGCAAAGAGTTTGTCGTTGAGGTCTGACTTTTATCCCTGATGGGAGGGGCAATCACCTCCCAGCCTTACTCCCGAGTCGCCCCTTCTGCTTCAGCTGCTCTCGTCTTCTAGCAGCTCTGCGCACACACGCACTGGGAACAGGCTCCCCTTGATCCTCTGCCTGGCTGCTGCCAGACTCCAAAGGCTCCGAAGGCAGCACCCCACTCCCAGATGGTCCTGGCCCCATCCCTGCATCGGACGCAGGACCCTCATCCAAGTCATCGCCAGACTCCCTGACTGGTTCCCTTTCATCCTTACTGTCAGTTAACTCCGTTGTCCACACTGGCTGCCAATGAACCACAAGTAGAGAAAAAAGGGTGAGCTTCATAAGAGAACCCATTTTAGCAATAGCACTTAGACTTATATACCACTTTATAGTGCTTTATGGCTCTCTCTAAACAGTTTACAGAGTCAGCATCATGCCGCTAACAATTTGGATCGTAATTGTCCCAAAGCTGCTTTCCCAAAAAAACAACTGGACTTTTTCGGGAGGGGAGGTTTCTTTCTTTGAAAACGTTTTGTTTCTCATCCAGAACTGAAGAAGCTTCTTGAATGAGAAGTGAAATGTTTTCAAAGGTGAAAAAAATTGAAATTCCATCGTTCCAAAAGTTAGATATCACCAAATGAGCACCATAAGAAATCAATGGAGGAATTTCAATCCTCTAAGAAAAAAACAAGTCAAAAATCAAGGAAAGTGGGGGACTTCCAGTTTGCAAGGCTTCGGCAGTGGCAGGGATTCGCGATCCCTGCTGCACTCGCTGCCAAGGTTCCCCCGATCCACTTGGATTTGGGGGATATAGCTGCCCCGTAGAGGCAGCTGAAGACAGGGGGGATCCGGATAGGGGTTTGGGGGTGTCACAGACCCCCTCCCCAGCCGACAAAACCCCCTTTTCCCAAGGCGGAGGAGCGGCGGTCAGTAATGGCCACTACGAAGAAACCTGCAGCCGGACAAGATTGTGCAGGAGGAAGAAAGTCGGAAGAGCTGTGAAAGTGGTTTTTGATCGGGACAAAGTAAGAGAAAGTACCCTGGAATTTGAAAGCTGCTAAAGATAAATTGTTTCCAGAGAGAGTTACAAGTGGCGAATGGAATTCTAAAAGGGAAAGTTTTTTCTTTTCTTTCTTTTCACTCTCCTTCCCAACGTGACAGCGGATGGAACTATAAGAGAAATCGGAAAACCTGCATGGAGGTAATTAAATGCTGAAGGGATAAGGATTTCTGAACATTTTAAAAAAAACAAAACCCTTTTTGCTGTGAGTAGGAAGGGAGAGGAAAAAAAAATGGAGCAGAATTTGAAAATAAGGAGAAGATTGCCTAGAATTTTAAAGAGTTATTAAACATCAATAAGACTCCTAAAAGATATATTTTAAATGAAACTTTGTGACTAAACATTAACCCCAGAAAGAGAAAGTGAAGAAGGAGAAAGTACTTAAAAAAAACAGCTTATTTGGATTGCTTGGTGATTTTGGAGCTTCTGAACTATTTTTGATTAAAAGCACTTGGGTGCTTGTTTGGAAAAACCTTTTCTCTCTATAACGGCATCACTTGTGGATGGATTGAAACTTGAATACCAAAAATATAAAAAGGAAGAGCAAGAAGGGAAGGATTCTTTTGGCACTCTTTTTCAATGTTTAGAAATGGCGGTTTTTACTCATGAAAAGCTGACTACGCAACAGGATGACTGGGATAAAGAAGAAGCCATTTTTGATGAACAAGTGGCTTTAGTTGGGGAAGAAAAGGAGAAAGAGAAAAAGGAAAAGGGGACTTTAAGGCTTGGAAAAACAACCAAAAAAGAGAAGAATAAGGTGAAAAGTGGATACTATGTTAGAAAACAACAGAAAGGAGGAAAGCAGAACAAAAGGGAGGTGGAGAGACATGGGGATAAAGAGGGCAAGGAGAAGAATAAGCAAGGGAGAACGAGAAGCCTCAATGGTGGGGAGCAAGATGCAAAGAAACAAAAGTCTTTTAGAGATAATGGGTAAACATTATTGAAAAAGGGATTCTGGAAAGGTACATAAGATTATTTTTATATTTGTACTTAGAAATAATCCTAGAAAATTGGAAACGTTTAGTAATTTAAAATCTGATAAAATGTTTAGTAAATAAATGGGAGAATTGTAGTAGGAGAAGGGGGAACATTTTAACGAAACAATGATATAAAATATGTGATGTGGGGGGGGGATAACTATGGAAAGCATGAATGTTCCCATAAAGGCATGATATTTAATTGAAATGGGTAAAATGTTTAAGAATATTAATATTAATGATTAGATGGTGTTATCACAGGGAATTTTTTTGTGAAATGAAAGATTTGAAATAGGGGAAGGGGGAACATTCTAATGAAATAATGATTTAAAATATGTGATGGGGGGGGGAATAACTATGGAAAATTGGTGTTCCCATAAAAGTATGATATTTAATTGAAAAGTAATGTGTTAAGTGTTTAAGATATAAATGAATATTAATATTAATGAATAGATTTGTATTGGCATTGATAACATTATATAATTTTAGAATGTACCAAACAGAATCCCAATGTAAGTTATGTATTTTATATTAAGTATTATAAATGTAGGGGAAAGAGACAAAGGCATCATACTCCAATTAGTGCACAGGAGAAGTTTTGTTTAAAGAAGAAAGATAAATGGATAAAACAGAACAGACAAAGAATAATAAATATTATTATTTGAATTGAGATGAGATAAATAAAATAAAACTAAGAAAATTTAAAAGAGATGAGAAGCTATATAGAAAATTGAAAATGGTAATAAGATATGGAATGGTATACAAAATGAATATGAATTTGAATTTGTGTCTGTATGAAGAGTTGTAACCCGGGACTAAGCAACTTTCAGAAAAGATGTTTTTTATGTTTTTATGTTTTGTGTTTTTGTGTGTTTATGTCTGATTGAGCTAATAAAACCTTGGAGGAATGTTAGAAGAGGACAATTGAGAATAAAAGATAGAAGAGAATAAAGCAAGTTAGATAAAAGTAAAGGGAGAAATAATGAGAAACTTGAAAGGATATGTATGTGTTTATAAGGAGATGTGCCAATGGTGTATAAAATGTTTTATTTGTTTTGTTAAAATTTACAAATAACTTTCAGAAAAGAGGTTTTATGTTTTTATGTTTCATGTTTTGTATGTCTTTAAAAATTAATAAAATTTGTTAAAAAAAAAAACAAACCGCAAGGAAAATGGTGTGAGAACAGAACAACACCCAAAGTATGTTCATCTTCTGTTCCAGTTTCCAGTCTTAAATATAAATTTTTTCTGTTAAAGGGGATTTTTCAGTTTTCATGGATCACTCCATCCCAAATTATCTTTCACCCTGATCAGCTGGTTGCTGTAGCACCAGGATAATGTTCAGAAATACAATGGGAAAGATTTTGAGATAACCTAGGCAGCTTCATTGCTGAACAGATCTTCCTCTCCTTGCCTTCAACAAGCTGCAAAGCTAAGCTTTAATAAAATAAAAATGCTTTTAAAATATAGCGCTGGCTCGAAGCCCCCATTGATAAAAATCCTGTTATTGGAAACTCTCTAAATTACTGGAATTAATCATGTTGTTTAGAAAATAGCACACTTTCTATGATTCATCTGATTCCATTAATCTTTCTATTCATTTATGTTACCTTGACAGTGGCACTATAAATTCTTCTGTAGGTATTTAAATCATTGGCCTAGGAACTTGTGAGTTAAAAAAAAATCTATAGGCAAGATTTTTGGTGCTTCGTTCAATTTACGTTTTATAGAAGTCATCTCTCTCTGCCCTTTCATCCAAAATGTGGAATGCTCTTTTGCCTAAATTACAGGTGAGTCACAGTCCTTCGTTTTTTAAAATCATATTACAGTACATGTTTAAAAATGAAAGAGTTATTTTAATATGTTACTATTTTATAGGACCTAAAAGAAGTCCTATTATTATTTTGATGGTTTGATGCTTTTTTTTTTTTTAATCTTGCTTGTTTTGCTGCAAGCTCAGGTCAGAGATCTAGGGCAAATTAAAGACCTACCTGATTAAATTAAGCCCCACAACTAATGGTAAAACTCTACATTTATTCTCAATATATATTATAAAAATATATTTAGAAACATAGAAAAGTGATGGCAGAAAAAGACTCAGTGATCAGTGATCCCCTTTGACTTTACTTCTATATAATATATAGGAAGTCCTTGTTTAGTGGCTGCAATTGGAGCAGCCAAGGGTGGGATTTGGTGGTTCTTCAAACCGGCCATAACATTAGCTACAAGTTCTCACAAACACAGGCGAACCCGTAACAACCAACCCCTGGTCTTCCACAAACCTCCATTAATAAAGCATTTCTAATAAAGTTTGTGCCCAAGTCTAAGATCCCTTCATGAGTAAATGTTGCCTGTTAGGCAACCCACATTCATTCTTCTATGTCATAGTAATTATTATAGCAGTTACAATAGTAATTGTTATAATTGTGCTCCTGCCGTGCCTATAAGCCATCAATGGAAGAGCAGTAGTCATTATTTTAAACATTTACATTCTTCCTTGTTTGTTTTAATCCTGTTTACATACAGCAGGATTATAAACCACTCGGAGTCGTCAGCAATGCTACGAGGGAAAAAGAAAGGAAAGTCCCCAATTTAAATATTGACCAAAATGATTTCCAGAATGATTTTAGTATTCAAAAAGTTAGACATCACCAAAGGTGCACCATAAGTTAGTGGAGATATTTGAATTCTCTCTTAAAAAAAAAAAAAAAGATCCAAAACTCAAGGGAAACAATGTGAGAACAGGACCAGAATATCCTAATAACTTACATAATTTATCCAGGCGTTTAAATTCGCTGTAAATACAAGGAAAAAGAATCGGTAATGGCATTCTGCCTTGGGTTAGGAACACCACATAAGTTAATCAGTGGGGGTGTTTTTCCTAGAGACAGAAATGTAGAAGGTTTGCCTCAGCCATTTACAACTTATTTTTCTTGGAAATAGTGAAGTATTTGAAATAATGGGGAAGGGGGCCTCTGACTTCCTTTTCTGCCGAGGATTGCAGAGCCCAGCGTCTTCCATATACTCTGAAAATACTTCATGTTGGCCTTTGAGAGTGTATAAATAAAACCTACTGGCAGGATTTACGTTATCTTTGTACCTAAGCCAATTTGTAAAATGGCTGTGAAGCTAAATCATGTAATTGGAAAGACTCCTTCAACATTAATTGGAAATACGATATGGGGCTGTTCAGCCATTCCCTCTTATCCAAATGTAGGGAAACCAGACAGAAATCTGAAGACATCTGTAACATATATGAATAGGGCAGAAATTAGGAGGTAAGTGGTGTATTTTGAGAGTTACCTTTGTTTTGATATTCTTCTGCCGTCAGTAAAACAGTTATTTCACAATGAACGTAACTATTTTACAATGGTGTATAATGAATACAATAAGCATTTCTTTGGGCATAGAGCAACTACTTTGTAACTCTCCAGAAGGGATAATGATAGAAAATCCTCCATTACAATCATAGCAGGGGAACCTTTTCTTGCGGATTTCAGTGCAACAGTGAACATCACAAAATAATTCACAAACATAATTTCCTAAACCTCTAGAGGAAGATACATATTTTATTTCTTTTTACTTAATTTCTCTCATCTTCCATTTTTTAGAATTACGAGCCTGCTGTCAAAGTAAAGCTATTAGGTTTGTTACTGATGCGTTGGCTTAGTCCATAACAGTATCTGCTGGGGAGAGATTTTATGAGAGAATATTCAGAGTCCTCCATTAAAGTGTGGGCCCGTGTGTCTGCCATTTCTCCACTGTCTTTGGGAAAAAGCAAAAATTGTCTTTCTGACCTTGGTGGATTATGGGCCTCACCAAGAAAGAAGACAAGGGAGTGCAGCAGCCTTTAACCAACCAAAATGTCATTTTGGGTGATTTCTCGCAGGGGAAATACTTCAGAAATTGGCTAATTTTTGTAAAAATTCTGTAGTCACAGGTTATTATATCACCAGAGTTCTTGGTTGGATCAATATGAAATGTCCACGTTGTTAACTGAGACCATAAATTGAAAAGCCTTTCAAACATTAGTGTGTTGTTTTAAACATGTTACACAGTTGGAAATCTGGGAATTGTAAATCCCGTGAGGGTGAATATCTTGAAGCCTATATAATGGATCCTTATGGTCCAACACAAAAGATTGACCATTTCTTCTTTGTCCAATTACTATATGAACCCTTGTGGTGGTGGGCTGCAACCGGTTTAACAACCGGTTCTGTGAGCGCATGCGGTAATCCACTTTGCTGCCTGAATCAGCTGAGCTGCAAAAGAAGGAAATGTAAGACAGGATAGGGCAGGGCCAGCTGATTGTCGTTCATACCGGTTCGCTAGAACCTGTCTGAACCGGCAGTAGCCCACCACTGAACCCTTGGTAAATTTATGTTCTGACAGTGGCTGCACAGGGTTTTTCAGCTGTTCTTATACCATTGTTCTGATTAAGACTTCCTAAGACCGTAATTAAGCACACGCTTAGTCCAAACAACTCTTGTTTTATTTCAATGCTGGGAATTATTTTCATTCCCAGCCGGTAATGAGTCCCAAACAGTTCCTCGAGATAAGCACCCACCTTTCTCTCCTTTGAATTGCTGCCAACAACTAAAGTGCCAAATTAACTGTAAAAAGTCAACCAGAGTACAAAGTCCACACAGAGCTTCAAGGTTTAATCTGAACAGAGCAAACAAAGTTGCTTCCTGCAAAGGCTTCTACACCTTTGCACTTCCTTTATACCTTAAGGGAGGGGCAATCACCTCCAAGCCTTACTCCCAAGTCGTTCCTTTTGTCTCAGCTGCTCTTGCCTTCTAGCAGCTCTGCGCACACATGCACTGGGAACAGGCTCCCCTTGTTCCTCTGCCTCGCTGCTGCCAGATTCTAGAGGCTCCGGAATCAGCACATAACTCCCAGATGGTCCTGGCCCCATCTCTGCATCAGACACAAGACCCTCGTCCGAATCCTCCCCAAATTCCCAGACAGGTCCCCATTCTTCCCCACTGTCCGATTCCGCTGCTGTCTGCACTAGTTGCCAGCAAAGCACAACAAGATATTATTCTATCCCTATCCTATCCTATCTAGCATTTGTGTCACATTTAGAATCTGCTTCCTTCGACAATATAAAGAGCTGTGATAAAAGTAGCGAAAACTTAAAAATTAGGCAACGAACATTTATTTATTTAAGGTGAGCAGTTCTAAGATGAACTGAGCAGAATTTGTGACCAGACACTTATCATCGGGAGATAATTGACCTCATTTGAGTGCTAAATGTCCTGAGGAGAAGTTGAATGTGTTTAAATCCTAGCAGGTTAATTATCCAGTGATTACAATAAACTTGAAAGGTATTAGAGCTAAGAATCATTTGCACGATGATGCTATTAGAAAACTAAATTCAGTGATAATTAAAAGAAATGACGAATAATAAAGTTCTCCAATCATGGATTGCTACATAATGACTGTAGAATGGCAAGAATTGGTTAAAAGCATTAATTGCTTCTACTAAAAGTGCTAAAGTTATTGTGTGAAGCCTAGTTAATAAACACTGATGAGGTAAGCAGTAACACTAATTTCCAATATATAAAAAAAATCTGTTTATTTTAATTGTATCCTGCCTCTTACAAATAACTCATAGTTCATCATAGTTCACAGTTGCAATGAATCAACATATTAACCCAAAATATTAAAATTTAATAATAATACTCAGGGATTGCTAAAGAGATTTCCAGAACCAGTTATTCTATCTGTTTGCCTGCCTGTCTTCCACCTTTATTATTTTTACAAATAACTCAAGCCAGCAAACATATCCAACGTACCTTCCTTCTCTTCTTTTCCTTACAACAACAACAACCCTATGAGGTGGGATGGTTGAGAGAGTATGACAGCTGGATTTCACGGCTAGGGCAGGACTTGAACTCACAGTCTCCCACCTTTTCCCCGATGCCTTAATTTTTAGCTATTTTTTTTAAGGTGGGTTTGGCTTTGGCTATATGAAATGGAAATAAAGGTCAAGGTTCCCCTTGCACATATGTGCTAGTCGTTTCTGGCTCTAGGGGGTGCTGCTCACCTCCATTACAAAGCTGAAGAGCCAGTGCTGTCTGAAGACGTCTCCATGGTCATGTGGCTGGCATGACTAAACCCCGAAGGCGCATGGAACATTGTTACCTTACCTTCTATTTTTCTACTTGCATTTCCACATGCTTTCGAACTGCTAGGTTGGCAGAAACTGGGACAAGGAATGGGAGCTCACTCCGTTATGTGGTGCTGGGGATTCAAACCACTGAACTGCTGACCTTTCTGATCGGCAAACTCAGTGTTGTAGCCATTAAGCCACTGGGTCTTTGTTGAAATGAAAATACAACTCCATAAAACTAGCTTCCCCATTACTTCTAATTTGTTAGGGTGCTTATGTCAGGTGCACAACCACCAACCCAAACCTTGGTTCCTGCTTCCAAAATTCCTCCATAGGTGTTACCCTCAAGTTGAAATACAAAATACAGAAGAGATTATTAAACGAATTGTTTCCATTGATTTAATTTACTTTAAATCGTTTTGATGTGTTTTCTGGTTATGCCCCTGTTTTAGAATGTGGTCTTTGCTTGCCAAATGAATGAAAATAAAGAAAACGGCCATAAGTAACTTTTGCTTCTAGATGACACAATGAGAGACTAAAAAAGAGTCCAGATCTCTCCATGGAGTATGGTGTCTCAAAATTTAAGATGCAATGCAGTGGTGGGATTCAAAATTTTTTACTATCGGTTCTGTGCACGTGGCTTGATGGGGGTGGCTTGGTGGGCATGACAGGGAAGGATACTGCAAAATCCCCCTTTCTCTCCCCATTCCACTAACCTGCTTTCCAGCTCAGTTCTCCTGTCAAGGACTACCTGTAGCTGGCAGCAAAAGCCTGTTTTCTTTCTCTCTCTGCTGCCACCTAATGGTTGCCCAGAATCTGCAGCCCAGATCTGCCACCCTTATCATTTTACATGCCAGCACAGTATTAAAACAAGGACACTTCCAAAAAGCTCTTACCGTTTCATTCCCAAACAGGATGTCAACGTAAGGCATGACTTCCATCAGTTGGTCCTTGTAGAACTGGCTAATGAATGGTGCAGAAAGATTTAAAGTGAAGATCTTGTTGTTTGCAGAAGCTTGAGTTGCGACTTTCATTATGGATTCTGGAGACACCGTCAGGAAGAAACCCTGCAAAGAAACACAGAATAAATTGCTACGCATGGGGGATTTAAGAAATATTGCTGATATTAAGTGAAAAAAGAAATTCACATAGAAATAGATGCCAGAGATACACAATTAAAGATAAGTGAAATATTTGAAGAGCTCAAAAACACCCGTCCAATATGTCTATGAAGATTCTCAATCCTCCAGGTCATGGTTGTCTGAAGGTGCTTTTTCAGGAGGCTGCTGGACTTCCTGGTTTTTTTTTGAAGATGTTTCACTTCTCCTCCAAGAAGCTTCTTGAGAGCTGACGAAGTTTCTTGGATCAGAAGCAAAACGTCTTCAAAGAAAAACCAGAAAGTCCAGTGGCCTCCTGAAAAAGCATCTTTGGGACTCCCATCCAATATCATGAATATGAAAAAACCACCTCTCCATGAATCATATTTTATTGAGTGCTTTCTCTATGAGAATTATAATATTTATCTTTAGGAAGAAGATTAAGATGGACCTAAAGTTAAAAACAGTTATCTAATCAATATCTTGGGAAACTAGAGTTATATTCAGTGGGATTCTTTGAATCATATTCTCTTGAACTATATAGAAAAATGACATAAACTCTGAAATAAACAACTGTTATTATTTTCCTAGTACGAAAATAAATTGATAAAGTATAAAAAGTTAATTAATTAAATTAAAAATTATACAAACTATGTAACAGTAATAAATTATAAAAGTTATTTTAAAAAAGTAAAAATTATAAAAGCTTAGGTTACAAAAATCTGTATTAAACACGTAGGAGCATAATTCTGTGTACATGTCTGCTCAGAATAAAATCCAATGCATTTAATGAAATTTATATCCCGATAAATGTTTGTAAGATCAGAGCTGAAAAGGTGCTTTAGGAGTTAAAGAAATGAAGAGTCAACAAAGAAAGAATCTCACTCTCTCTTTGTATTCTCTGTCCTTCAAGCTTTTAATGAAAGTTCAGTGAGGCATTCGGAATCATTTTCATATGATACAATTACTATGAGTTTTGAATGAGTGTGTTTTAATCCTTCAATGCATGTTTCCTTTTCATATTTGTTGGGCTTTTAAGTATGCTCTAAAGAACGAGCAACTATGGCTGATTTTGGTGACTATAGACTTATAGACATTTATGTGATAACATACTAATTACATTTTAACAGCAAGTTTTTCACCTTTTTTTTTTTTAAAAAGAACAACCTCAGTTGCTTTGACTTAATTATTGAGCATAAATGTGCAAAAGCACGTGCTATACTGAGATTTTGAAAGGAATGCTGCATTAAGAAACATAAAAACATTAGAAGTTATGAATAATGCTGACAACATTTATTATTCCTGAAATCTGCGTGGGTTAAAAGCTGAATGTGCCAAATATTTCTCTTTCAAAATATGCTACTAAATATATAATTAGCTTGTTTTCCACATTTACAAAGTGCTATAACACCTCTCAACCACAAGATAGTAACTGTAATGGGAAATAAATGAGAACTGAATGAAGTGTTTAAATAATTTATATGAGCACTGAAATAAATGAACACTTCTCAGGGCTTTTTTTTTTTTCCTTAGCTCTATTTAGAAATCTGAAAAAAATGTGATCTGTTCTTTACATTTTGTGAGAGGAAATAAAAAGACCAGGAAATAATGACATATAAGTAATTGTTACTTACAATGTCCGTATGGACAAATAATTACTGATGGTTAACGGTAAATAACATTTATTCTAGGGGTTAAGAAAATATTCCCATGCTGACATACAGGGCTATGTTTTGATATCACAGAGAAGTCAAGGGGAGATCATGTTTCTATCAATACCTCCTTGTGATGTGTATGAGATATAGCTTATCTGATATTACTGTGATGGCATGCAGAGCCCTTTCTGTGGGCACGCATCCATTGCCAGCTGCTCTTCTGGTCTTTGTGGGCGCCGGAGCCCCAGAAAAAGGCCTGAGAACAGCCAAAATACAGGCCGTTTTTATGGCCTTTTCCAGGCTGTTTTCTGGGCTGAAGATGCCCCCCAAATGGCCTGAAAACAGCCCCTCAAACAGCAAAAAAACAGGTATGCATGCACCGGCCAGCTGGTCTTTGAGTTTCCAGCACTCTGGCACAGCTGTTGGCTGCAGAAGAAACTGGGGAAGGGCAAAGTCTGGCTGGGCAGAGCAGGGAAGAGGTAGAGCAAGAGAGAGGGAATTCAGAGGAAGATCCAGGCCCATCCCTCTTCATCCTAGGGCATGCAGGGAGGAACAGAAAAGGGAGAAAAGTGAGTTGCATGGCTTATGGGGGAGGGAAGGGCCTTGATTCCCTTTATTAGCTGCAGCTGGGAACACAATGTATAAAAAAGGAAGCTGCATGCAGCAAGCTGTTAGGACCAAATGTGAATTTATCTTGTATCGTTGTGATTTATCTGTGTTCCTAGTGTCTTCCCAAACGTGTGAATTTTGCTGTACTTTCAAGTCTGAAATTCCTCCTCCTGTCCTGTCAAGCTAATTACTTCAATTTGGTTTGTTTGGATTTTAAGTTATAGTTTGTGTGTCCCTTGTTTTGGACTGAATTTTCTACAGTTAAAGGCTGTTCCTGGGAGAATTTTTCTCCAGCCGAAGGTAACTTGGACACTGGGGACAAAGTTGGAGAAAATAAAGGGACTCTTCTTGCTTATTTGACTGTGTTGCCTTTGTGCCACGCCCCAGGTCATCGCAGATTCGCCACCACTAGTTCTTCACTAGTTATACACATGGTTCTCAAGCAGTGGTGGAATTCAACTGGTGTAACAATCAGTTTGGTGATCATGCACGCATGAACCAAATGTAAGCTCTGTGCACATGAATGCCATTTTAAAAAACCCATTTTCAGCTATAATACTTACCTTCTATTGCAGCCCCGGTGAGTAAAACAGCTGAGATGCAGCAAAATTGCTCTGCCACATAAATCAGCTGTGCTCCAAGGAAATAAAGGAAATAAAACACAGGAAAGAGCAGAGGCAGGTGGGCGGGGCCAAATTATCACAGAAACTACCAGTTCGCCCGAACCAGTCCAAACCGGTAGAATCCTGCCCCTGTTCTCAAGGATATTTGCCTCTTTTGGAAAAGTGAGGGATTCTAAAATAGGACACTGTTTATTTTTCAAATCCTTCTGTTGCACAATTGCATTAAAGCCAACTCTACCGTCAGTTTTGTGGCAACACTAAGTTTATTTGAAAGAGGTTTCCTGTTATTGACTTACAAGTGAGTTAAGCACTTATTTTGCGCAGTTATTTTGTTGTTACTTTTGTTCACACTTTACGTTCTGCAAATCATCTTTTAGTGAGTAACCTCAAGGAATTTTCAACACATGAGTGGCATCAGAATTGATCAACTGCTGACTGCGTTCAGTGAAAACCATTTTAAACAGTCAAAATCAAATTTGACCTGTCACCCTCTCCTACACTTAGTTAACCTTATTGGCATTTAAACTAAAATGAATTAGAACTGAGGAGCAAAAGGCAATCTGGGAGCTGATTCTCCACAGGCATGCAGAACAACGTAACTTTTTCTTTTTTCTGTGGTTTGAAACACCTGTTGTTCCAAAAGAGCTATAATACTGCCCAATGCACAATTAAAAAAAAAAAATTAAACACTCAACTAAGATTCTTAAAGATTTAATGTTAAGATAGATGATGGTTGAGGGCCAATTTGGTGAGGGCAACAGGCCAAGCCAGTTGGTTGACCTTCGGCCTGTCCATCTCTCTCTAGGAAAGAGGCAATGGCAAACCACTTCTGAAATCTTGCCAAGAAAATTGCAGGGACTTAGCCTGGGAGTTGCCAGAAGTGAACAATAACTCAGAGGTACACGCCCTCCCCACTCCAAAATGATGATCGCATCACATACAAGTGCCAGTCAATGTGAAGTCTTGAACAAGAGGGTTAAAGAAATGTGGAAAACATTTTAAAGAAAGCAAAGCAGACGCAGCATTATTCACTTTTATGGAATGCTTGAACCCATTTCTATCTGCCAATTCTCTGCTAAAATATTAGCTGACTATTTAGGATTTCAACTTATTTAATCCAGAATGTGCCTGTTTTCCAATGCGACTGGGTTACGATGGCCAAAAAACAAAAGAAACTCATCCCCCAACGCTTTTGAATAAAGCTTTTGGCATCCTGCAATTTGTATTGTTTATTTTAATGGAAACAGAGCTTCATAAGTGGAAAATGACTAAGATTTCAGCTATTGTTTTATTTCAAATGGGCAGTTTTCCCATTTTTGATGAAAGCTAAATTTCAAACAGCTTTTCTACTTAAGTAAAAAAGCTGAACTGTCACAGTATATGCTTATATTGAGGCTGACATTTTCTTTTAAATTAGTGCCAACATGTGAAAAGGAGAGGACTACTTTAAGACTGGAACAGTTTTACTAATGCTGAAGCAAACTCTTAATTGTTGCCACATTGATATTTATCATTACAACAGCTGCAGAGCTAAATAGATAAAGTAATGAACATTAATAGCTTTGGAGCTTACCTCAGGCATGTCAAAGATTATACTTTAAAAATTAACATCAATTTCTAATTATTAAATGTCATGGCCACTACCCAGACAACAGCTTTATAAAAATCCAAGAAGTTTCTGTCTTGGAAATAGATCTTTTGGCCTCTGGGAGAAAAACACAGCAAACATTATTCATAAAAACAGGTCACAGCTATCACCAAACCCAAAGTCTAAAATATGTTGGGAACTAAAAGGTGGATGTAATGGGCTCCTCAGAGCCTGGGAAAGAAGATAATGATTTGCACGGTATTTATAAGCACAGAACATCTGCACATTCTTCCTTTATCATGAAAACATGTAGTTATCTCCCCAGGTACATCAACAGGTGGCTAGCTAGAAAACTCTAACTTAGGAAAACTAGAGATATATTGGCTGCTAAAATAAACATATTCAATCACCAAGGTTTCTGTAATCTAATTCCCTTTTCCCCCCTTCCATAAATCTGTTTAAAGAAGACTCTGAGAATGTAACACCCGGGTAGAAAGCACGGATGTGACAAGAGGGTCCCCAAAGTAATGGCCCTTAGTGTCAGCATTCCAACTAACCAACTCCAAACCAATAAACTCCAAGACCAGCATTTCCTCAAAGTTCCATTTTATTAGAGTTGTCATATTGGCACATCTGGGAAAACCCGAATTTGAGAATTCCTGGTTTTCCCTTCCCCAAAGAGAATTCAAGAATCCATCCCTTGTACCCACCAATCCATCACAGCAGTCCAATGAAACCGTCATCCCAACTTGGGCCTCTCCAGACACTCCCCTCCAGGTGCAGGATAACTTGTCCTTGACTTTCTGAGAAAAGAATGTTGTTGAGTTTTATCTTCTGTCTCTCCACTAAATCCCCCCTTCCCAAATTGCCAGGCAGTAAATATGGCAGCCTTGAAGCTTCTAAGTAAAATATGGCTTCCAAGGCTAACGACACTCAGCCTATCTCCTTGATGGCTAAAAGGAAGGATACAATCTGACACAGAGCTTGAGGTACGTCAGTAACGTGTTACCTTTAGATGATTTCCCCAGAGTACAGAGCTGTGCTGCTGGTAGCAGACTGCCTGATATTTGGCTCAATATCCAACACAACTGGTGTCACTATAGCAATAGCATTTAGACTTATATATTGCTTTACAGCCTTCTCTAAGTGATTTTACAGAGTCAGCCTATTGCCCTCAACAAATGACCTCAGAAGGACGGGAGGCTGAGTCAACCTTGAGCCCAGTGAGATTCGAACTGCCAAACTGCAGGCACTCAGCAGTCAGCAGAAGTAGCCTGCAATACTGCACTCTAACCACTGCACCACCGTGGCTCATCAAGTTAGCATCATACCAAATCCTCATGACTGGAAGAAAAACAAAAGCCCCGAGATCACAACCTGTGTCCTTGTCATGGTCTGGTCTCAAAAGCTTTCTGAGATGAGAAAGAACACAACAGAGAATATGTGTTACCAGAATTAGTGATGACGCTGAGACAACTGATCCCACTCTTCCAATAGAGACCTTTAAATTTCTAGGTTCTATCATATCACAAGACCTAAAAGGGACACCAAACATCAAAAATGTCATCCAAAAAGTACAAGGAATGTTCTTATTGCACCAACTCAGGAAGCTCAAACTGCCCAAGGAGCTGCTGATTCAATTCCACAGAGAAATTACTGAGTCTATCATCTGTACCTCTATAACTGTCTGGTTTGGTTCTGCAACCCAACAGGGCAGACACAGACTTCAGAGAGTAATTAGGACTGCAGAAAAAAACAATTGCTACCCAAACTGCCTTCCATTGAGGACCTGCATACTGCACGAGTCAAAAAGAGGGCTGTGAAAATATCTACAGACCTCTCACATCCTGGACACAAACTGTTTCAACTCCTTCCCTCAAAACGACGCTATACAGCACTGCACACCAGAACAACTAGGCACAAGGACAGTTTTTCCCCAAACACCATCACTCTGCTAAACAAATAATTCCCTCAACACTGTCCAACTATTTACTAAGTCTATTAAGTGTTGTACCTGATGATTCTTGACTCTTGACAAATGTATCTTTTCTTTTATGTACACTGAGAACATTGGCACCAAGACAAATTCCTCTTGTGTCCAATCACACTTGGCCAATAAAGAATTCAATTCAATTCAGTTCAGTTCAGTTCAGTTCAGTTCAGTTCAGTTCAGTTCAGTTCAGTTCAGTTCAGTTCAGTTCAGTTCAGTTCAGTTCTGTTCTGTTCTATTCTATTCTATTCTATTCTATTCTATTCTATTCTATTCTATTCTATTCTATTCTATTCTATTCCAAAGAGGCTGAAGTGTGCTCCTCCATGCCAAAAGGACCCTATAACGGAATAAAAGAGCCCAAGTCTAATCATAGCTAGTTGTGCCTGGGTGAGGTCCAAAGGGAGCAATGTGGGCTTGGGAAGGTCCCTGGAACAATGCTGACCCTATGAGGGCCTCTTTCAACTCCTGGCTGCCAAGAGCTTTTCTTGGGGTCTGTTTGCTTTCAGTTTCCCTCCTTACTTCTTTTAGCATATTTTGCCTGATGAGTCTGCTTATGTGTGTATGAAACTTGGATTGAATTTAATAGTTCAAGATAAGCCTGGCAGATTTATAATTTTAAGCCAGATAAGTGATGTTTAGGAGGCCAGGCTGATTCCTAGCTGTTCTTTTCTTTTTGTAAAAACAAAACAAAACAAAGCCCTCTTGATTCTCAAGAAAGAACGGTCAACCTCAGTGATCCCTGCAGACTTTCAGGAGGGATACAAACTGGTTTTTATTGCTCAGTATTGGGCAAAAGAGACAGGCTACTCTCACAGTTTCCCTGCTGCCTAACAGGCTTGCTGTCAATCAGTCTCACTGCTGGAATTGAAAGCAGCAGTCCAGATGTAAAAGAACTGAAGCATATTCACATAGCAGGAAACCTTAGTTTCCTGTTAAGTCTGTGCTGGATCTTGTAATTTGATCACTGTGGATACATGAATTCCTCATATCAAACATTTTTCATAGACGGCAATCTATGAAAGTGAGACCTGTGGAAGTTCACTCCAAGCATCTTTTTTCTAGGCAGGCAATTTGGTTTGATCTGAGGACCACACAGGTTGCCAGGTCAATGATGATACACACCCATGTGCTTACTCAAATGGGCACCCTTTCCTTCACCTTAGAGAATATATTTTTTTAAACATTAAGAAGAAAGGGGAGAAGAGGGATCTTTACTTTGTCTCGAGACTCAAACAGGGGAATGCAATTATTACCTATCCTTGACCAAAGACCAGTACCTTCTATTTGGGATGATCTCTTTCTTCCACTTAAGGTACAACCTCAAGAGGGATAGAGAAGGAGCACCGAAGGAATTAATGGACACCCGCTTAGCCATCCAAACCTTTCAAGTTAACCTTCAATAGGGTGGCAGGTTATCACAGCCAAGTCAACCTCACATCCAGGATAGGAACATTTAGAGTAGTCAACATAGAAGATGTCATGCCCCTGTCAGAATCTGACTCAGAGGGAGAAGCTGAACAACTGACAGGGAGTGGGAGTGTGGCTCCATTGACTGTGGAAGACACTGGGGAAGGACAAAGTCCAGCTGGGCAGAGCAGGAGAGAGGTAGAACAAGGGAGAGGGAATTCAGAGGAAGATCCAGGCCCACCCGCTCTTCATCCTAGGGCATGCAGGGAGGAACGGAGAAGGGAGCAACGTGAGTGGCGTGGCTTATGGGGGAGGAAAGGGCCCTGATTCCCTTCATTAGCTGCAGCTGGGAACATTGTGTATAAAAGAGGAAGCTGCACAAAGCAAGTTGTTGGGACAAATGTGAATTTATCTTGTATCGTTGTGGCTTATCTGTGTTCCTGGCGTCTTCCCAACTGTGTGAGTTTTGCCGTGCTTTCAAGTCTGAAATTCCTTCTCCTGCCCTGTCAAGCTAATTACTTCAGCTTGGTTTGTTTGGATTTTAAGTTACAGTTTGTGTGTCCCTTGTTTTGGACTGAATTTTCTATAGTCAAAGGCTGCTCCTGGGAGAATTTTTCTCCAGCCGAAGGTAACCTGGACATTGGCAGCAAAGTTGGAGATATTAAAGGGACTCTTCTTGCTTATTTGACTGTGTTGCCTTTGTGCCACACCCAGGGTCATCATAGAAGATGGCGCTTAGAGTCCATACCAACCCTACTGCTCTAAACTATACATTTCTAATTTTCAGCCAGAACCTACAGGTCTCTATAGTATTACTTATTGATCCATTTGTTTAGTTACAGAGCTTATAACTTGTTCCAATAAAAGCAACTCTGAGCACCAGACCATTCACCAACTTGGATTGCAAGCAGAGAATATAGACGAGATAATAAAAAACTAACATAATCAATATTAAAAAAAGGACCATAAATTGCAATACTGCCATATACAAACTGGGAATCTAAACACTCAAAGCCACAAACCTACTCATTGTGCAAAACATCAGTCACAACAAGTCTGTCTCCAAGGTTTGATGGAGCCACCAAATCTTTACAGCTTTCCTGGAAAGAATTATTTCAACATCCTCCAATTCCAATGAAAGAAGGCAATGATTGAAAAAAAAAAAAAAAGCTATAAGCTGTTGGAATTGATGCAGATTTTAAACAAGAATACTTAGGAAATGCCATCTTCTATCTAAGCTCAATGTAAGTGTCAAGTCTAATTATGTATTTTTATCAAAGATGTCACATTCTTATGCTAAATTTCATACTGCCTGACACAGCCATTCTTCAATTTTCCTTGTTGTGAGTAGTTATTATTTGTATGTCACTAAAGACAACAGGAGCATCCATTTTACTTTTCATGCTTCTTGTTGAAGTAAAATCTGTTCATTTGTCCATTTATACCCACTATTTTAATGGAAGACATTAAAAAAAAACAAAGCTCTTTGAGAAATTAGAAATCCCTTACATAAGATGCTCTACTCTCATCCAATAAAGATCTATAGCAGAGGTGGTATTCAGTCAATTCTGACCAGTTCTGGAGAACCGGTAGCGGAAATTCTGAATAGTTCAGAGAACCGGCCAATACCACCTCTGACTGGCCCCGTCCCCATCTATTCTCTGCCTCCCATTGAGTCCCAGTTGATTGGCTGGGTATTCTTTGGTTTCCCTGCACAGGAAGATGGAGCTGGAAAGCAGATTAGTGGGGTGAGGAGGGAATGGGGATTTTGCAGTAACCTTCCCCTGCCACGCCCACTAAGCCACAACCACAGAACCGGTAGTAAAAAAATTTGAATCCCACCACTGATCCACAGGCTACAAGAGCAACACAACAGGCATGGTTATCTGCTTCAAATAATTTAATCTGAGATATGCCCTGAATTTAGGTAGAGAAAAGAGAATGATTAAGATAAAGTTTAGAATTAGACCCACAAGTGAGCAATGATTTCCCTTCCACCCCTTGATCTCTTAATATGATTCATCATGCCCTTTGGTCCAAGCATATAGAAATAAATACGAGCTGAGCAACACACTAGCACTTTCCACAGCTCTGAGTACATTACCCAAAGACATGATGTCTGTCTCTCTCATGCACATAACACTCAATAATGCAGAACATTTTGAAAATGGCTGCAAATTGGCAAATTATTTCCAAGAAATCATCCTGTTTTTGTGAACATCTTCTTCAAGATTTAAGTAACATTTATCCAAACAACTTTGGAAATGCTTCTAAGATGGCTTTGTAGCTAAGAGGCTAATAGTCTATTAGTGTCACAGTGGATTGATCTGCTAATAGACAAATATATTTCAGAAGAATAATGGCTGGATCTTGGTGCGAAGAGAATTCAGGGCAGAACTGGGCCTCCTACTTCTTCTGAACCTGCAATCCAGATACCTGGCCATGAAGGCCTTTCTTGAACCTCATGAGGTCATGAGTGGTGTTGCTCCCTGTTGCAAAACAATTGTTGTGGCCTGCCAGTGGCTGATGGAGCTGGAAGCAGAGTCAGACAGCGAGGAGGTTGGGAAGGAACCTGAGCCAGTCTTGGAGGCTGAGGAAGGCTCAGATAACAGATAATCAGAGTTGGAAGGGACCTTGTAGGTTATCTAGTCCAATCCCCCCGCCCAAGCGGGAGACCCTACACCATTTCTGACAAATGGCTGTCCAATCTCTTCTTGAAAGTCTCAAGTGATGGCGCTCCCACAACTTCCAAGGGCAACTTCTGTTCCATGGGTTGATTGTTCTCACTGTCAGAAAGTTTATCCTTGTTTCCAGGTTAAATCTCTTCTTGTTCAGTTTCGATCCATTATTCCTTGTCTGGCCTACAGGCGCTTTAGAAAATAACTTGACCTCCTCCTCCCTGTGGCAGCCCCTCAAATATTGGAACACTGCTATCATGTCTCCCCGGGTCCTTCTCTTCACTAGACTAGCCATATCTGGTTCCTGTAACTGTATTTTTCATATATTTTAGTCTCCAGTTCCCTAATTTTTTTTGTTGCTCTTCTCTGTACTCTTTCTAGAGTCTCAACATCTTTTTTACAGTGTGGTGACCAAAACTGGATGCAGTACTCTGGGTGTGGCCTTACTAAATCTTTATAGACTGGTGTTAGTAACTCACTTGATCTCAATTGTATCCCTCTGTTAATGCAACTTAGGATTGCATTGGCTTTTTTTAGCTGCTGCTGCACACTGCTGGCTTATATTTAGCTGTTTGTCCACTAAAACTCCAAGATCTCTGTCACAGTTCCTCCTATTGAGCCTGGTTTCATCCAGGGCTCTGTGTCAGAGGCAGAGATGGGGCCAGAGCAGGCTGGCAGTCATCAGCTGCCTTCAGGCTCGGACAGCAGTGAGGTGGGGGAGCTTCTGGAACCGGTTCCCAGCCTGCGCATGTGCAGAGCTGCCAAAAGGAAGGAACAATTAAGAACTTAGGGTCGATGTGGGAGTAAGGCCACAGGTGGACAATGAATGGCCCCTCCCATAAGGATTAAAAGAGGAGCAAAAGGGGAGGGGGCTTGTGCATTCGTTCATTCCAGTCTCCTGAAGATCTGTCTATGTAACCTACAGACTCTGTGCTGAGCCCTTCCCTGTCAGCACTGTGTGTGGAGATATTTACTGGGCAGCTTTCCAAGTTAGATAAGGTCTGAACTCATAATTATACCTTTGAAAGACTGTTTGCCAGGCCATTGGTTGCATGTGAATACAATAATTTCACATTCATTTAATAAAAGAGGTTTTGCCAGGACAGAGTTGGCTTAGTGCTTTTTGGGGAAGCCTAGGACAGAACAACAATATGCCCAGGCTTCAAAAGACATCTCGTTAGGAGAAAAAAAAATACGAGATAATCAGGTATTTTTCCTAAGTGCTCCAGAGAATTCATGAGTCCCAACTGAGCTTCTGCATAATGAGCCTTGTCTTGAAGGCAATAAATTATTGAAAACTTCTATTTGTGTCCCTGGTTCCAAGTATAATACAGTATATAAACTTTGGTCTAACCAGTGCAGGGTGGTAAAAATGAAAACTATTATGTCCTATTAATAGTCCATTATACTTGTGTGAATGTAGCATAAATATGCACTGCCTTTTTTGCGGTCACATCATACCACTGAATTGATTTATGTTTGTTCCACAGATGCAAAATATCTTCTGCATCTCTTGTTTTTGGTTGTTACTGATCTCCTCTGAGCTTATTCCTGTATTTGATTTTGATATTTATTTATTTGTTTATTTATTTAATATACTTCCCATCTCCCCTACATGGTGACTCTGGGTAACTTTAACATATTTTGATAAGTGTAAATGGAAATTTGCTTCTTCTATCTGCTCCATTTGTAGCAACTCTTTCCTTTGATCTATTGTACGATTCCAAGAAAAGATGTGGCTGCTTTAAAGAGTTGAAGACAGCAACATGTTTGCTCCTGGTGCATTCCAAAGCACCTGTTGGGAGTTCAACGTGAAGCCCATCACAGCCCTAACAAGCATTGTTGTTGTTGCCAAGGTTACTTTTATTAATATTGTTCAATTGTATATGCTATCCAACTCCCAGAGCTTTTCCTCCATCAGGAACTCAAGTGTAGTGGTATATTAACCATAAAGCAGACTAAGCAAGTGTTTAGGGCACCAGGCCCAAAGGAGGCACCACAAAGTTGAGAAAGAAAACAAAACCAATGAAGGTTTATAAAAAATCTTGTATTTACAAAGAAGGGGGCACCAAGATTTGCCGCTGCTTAGAGCACCAGTGAGCTTTAATCCCTGTTGTAGACAACATCCACCAGCCCCTTTTCCTTTCTCCATCAGCAACCATCCCCTACAACCAAATCTTTGGGGGCGATTTTCTACCTTCAAAAATATCCCTTTGGATCCTTTCTCTTTTTGCCTTTCTAATAAGGAATTTCAACTCTTTAGTGGCAGTGAACCACTACTGCTGATTTTAATTTTTTTGTTTTTGTAGCCTTTCTAGCTTTCTAAATTTTGATCACATATGTCAAACTGACTCCTCACAGTCAATGTACATTAAATATGATTTACATGGAGGTGCGTATATAGGCTTGGTGTGGTTCCAAACCAAACTGGACTGATGTTGAGATGGTTGAATTAATATGGCAGCCCTCTTCTATATTAATTCAACCTGAACCTTCTCAAAGATTGTATTGTGAAGCCAATTGAAGGATTTTGCACCAATCCATTTCACTACCCAGAGATGTTATTCATGGAGTAATTGGAGGAGACCATTCATATACCTTTCCTTTGAGTTTCTGAAGGAAATAAATATAAGCCTTTTAAAAAATAAAATAATGACGCATGGACAAAGTAATAATTCTATATAAGGAGAATTTCAGGGAAGGGAGATGAGTCGAACAGAACAACATCCACATTACTTAGTTACTTATTCTAAGAAACATGATATAAATTAGACCAGGGGTGGGCAAACTATGGCCCGTGGGCCACATCCGGCCCATTGGTCTGTTCAATCCGGCCTGCCCCTGAAAAAAATTGCTGGGCGTGGCGTATTGCCCTGTGCCGCGTGGCCCCCAAAGCTGCAAAACAGTGCGGAGCGCTCTTGGAGTAGGAAAGAAAAGAAGAACTTTGCAAAGGCCTTGGCTGAGAGTTTGAAATCACCTTCGAGTGCGACCTCTCCGAAGGTGAGTCCCCGCCGATCCCCCTTTTTTTTCCGGGGCTTCCAGGCTTAAACTTTGCAAAGGCAAAGTTTGCAGGCGGGAGCGTCTTCCCGCTGAGGAAAGGGAAGGGTTCCGCCTGGCGGGTGGGTGGGCAGGCTGCTTGGAAGAGGCGACCCAGCGGCGCTCCGGGTTTCCCCTCCACCGTGTGGCTTGGGGCCAGGTGTGAGCGCCCAAGAGGAAAAAGCAAGCTGCAAGTTGCTGGGAAGTTGCTCGGGTGTTGGGAGCCGCTGTCGTGGTGAGTGGCTCGTTGGGCACGTACGTGAGGAGGAGGGCTTTTAAAGTGCCGCCTGAGCAGGACCGCCGAGCCGGGAAACGTGGCACCAAGGCAGGGCAAGGCTCCACCAGCAGCGGCCGAGCTTTAGGTGTGTTACTTTTTCATATATATATATGTTTTCTTAAGTTTTCGCGGGTACTTACATGTCTGGCATTCAGCTTTGTTCGGGTATTTTCCCACGTGGTATATATGTTTTCTGAGGTTCTCGCGGGTATTTGTATGTGGATCTTTGGTTATTCGGGTTTTCTCCTGCGTAAGATTGGAAGTATCTAGGCAACATTTCGATGAAGTCTCATTCATCATCTTCAGGCTTGGTCTTCAGCTCTGTGCTTCTCAGAGTGATGTGAGCTTGCAGCTGCTTCTTCCTTTTAACTGCTAGTGGGGGTGTGACTTGATTGGGTGGGGGCTTGGCTGTGTTCTGATTGGGTGGGGGTGTGTTCTCATTGGTTGGGGCTTTGGCTGTGTTCTGATTGGTTGGGGGGTTGGCTGTGTTCTGATTGGCTGGAGGCGTGTTCTGTTCAGGTGGGGGCTTGATTGTGCTCAGGTTAGTCTTAGTTGCTGGAGGGTTTGAGCTGGTGAGCTGTGATCTTGCTGTTTGGCTTCGAGTTCGTGGTCGTGCTGCATCTTCATGGTGGAGGTCAGTTCGCTTCATGTATGGCTCAGAGGGGTTTGAGGTGGGTAGTGATGCAGCTGCAGTGCGGCTTCTGGTCCATGGTCGTGTTTCATCTTCTGTGTGGGTGTGAGTCTGCTTTCTACGTGGAAGTGTAGTGGTGGCATCTTGTGTGGCTCTCAGGGGTGTAGGTCTGGTGTCATTCTTCATGTTAGGTACGCGTCTGTTTATGAGGGCGGGTTTCCAAATGGCTGGTAGGCGGGAGGCATCATCTCGTTTATTCATGCTGTGTGAGCGTTTTTTTATCTCTATGGCTTCTCTGATGATTCTGCTGCTGAAGTGTTCGGTTTTGGTGATAGTTCTGGTATTTTTAAAGTCAATCTCATGTCCTGTGGCTTTGAGGTGTTGGACCAGGGAAGAGGTCGGTTCTTCCTTTTTGATTGAGTTCTTATGTTCTTCAATGCGTGCACCTATTCTTCTGTTAGTCTGTCCAATGTATGTGGTGGGGCAGGCAGTGCAAGGGATTTCGTATACTCCTTGATTTTCTAACTCGATTCTGTCCTTAGGGTTTCTTAGGATGGTGGATATCTTTCTGTTTGTGCAGAATGCTGTCTTAATGTTGTGTTTTTGGAGGATCTTGCTAATTTTGTCCGTAGTGCCTTTTATATATGGGAGGAGGGCTTTGCCATTCTCTTCTTCTTTGTCTTGGATTTTGGCTGGGGTTTCTTTTTGGATTAGGTGGGTGATCTTCTTTCTTTGGAATCCATTGGCTGTCAGCATGCCGGTGAGAGTGTGTAGTTTGGTCTCTAGGTGTTGTTCATCTGCTAAGCATTTTGTTCTGGAGATGAGTGTCTCGGCTACGGAATTGATCTGTGCTGGGTGGTGGTGTGAGAGTGCGTGTAGATAGCGGTTAGTATGTGTTTTCTTCTGGTAGATGTTGTGTCCTAGGGAGCCATTGGATTTTTTGTATACCAAGACATCTAGGAAGGGAAGTTGGTTGTTAGCTTCTGTTTCCATGGTGAATTGTATTTTGGGGTGTTGGCTGTTGAGGTGTGTGAGGAAGTTGTTCAGTTTTTCTTTCCCGTGTGGCCAGATTATGAAGGTGTCATCTACGTATCTGAGGCAGAGTTTGGGTTTGTGATCATATTTTTCTAGAGCTTGTGTTTCAAAATGTTCCATGTAGAGGTTAGCGATGACAGGTGAGAGGGGTGATCCCATGGGTGCTCCTTCTATTTGTTTGTATTTTTGTCCATTGTAGGTGAAGTATGTATTGGATAGGCAATGGTTGGTCAGATCTAGGATGTACTTGGGGGGGTTGTATTTGTTTTGGATGGCTGTCAAGGCTTCTTTTATTGGCACTTGGGTGAAGAGGTTATGACATCGAAGCTCACTAGTAGGTCACTGGGTTGTAAGTTTTGTTTCTTTATGATCTCGATGAACTGGAATGAGTTTCTTACGTGTGAGTTGATGGATTCTGCATAGGGCTGTAGTTGTTTGGCGAGAATTTGGCTAGGTTTTGTAGAGGTGAGCCTATGGAGCTGACTATTGGTCTAAGTGGGGTTCCTTCTTTGTGTATCTTGGGGAGACCATAAAGTTTAGGGCATCTGGATGATTTCTCTCTGGGTATGATTCTTTGCTGGATTTCTTCACTGATGGGGGAGGCTCTTATTTTGGATCTGGTGGTTTTTTCTAGGTAGGTGGTGGGGTCTGTCTTCAGGGGTTTGTATGTGGGGTCTTGGAGTAGGTTGGTTAACTTGGATTGGTAGTCAGATGTGTTCATAACCACTGTCGCGTTTCCCTTGTCTGCTGGTAGGATTATTATGCTGGTGTCTTCTTTCAGGTTAAGTAGTGCAGTTTGTTCTTCTTTGGATAAGTTGCTTTTGGGTGGTTTGCTAGTGCAGAGGATGTTGGTGATTTCGAGTCTGATTCTATTGGCATCATCAGGGTTGGTTTTGGTCAGGCTGGTTTCAACTCCGCATATGATGGTTTCTGTGGGGATGTGTTTGGGAGCGACAGTAAAGTTGAATCCTTTAGAAAGGACCTTGGTTTCGGCTTCGGTGAGGATCTTGTCTGAGATGTTGTGCACTGTTTGTTTCATGTGTGGCTGTGAGGGGGGAGGAGTTGGTTTCTGGCGTTGTTGTAGTTTTCTGAGTTTGTTGGTGTGTGTGTCTATCTTGAGGGTGGTCTGTGTTTCAGCTCTCCAGACAGCGAGCTGTTTGGATTTGTCCCAAAGTAAGGGGTGAATCTTGTTGCTGAGTCTGAGGTGAAGTGTGAAGAGATCTTTGTTGATTTGGTCTAGGAGAAATCTTTTTGTGTGAAGTTCATTTCTAATTAGGGCCAATTCTGTTCTTTTTAGGATGCGTTTGGTGGCTGCTGTGTTGGTGTGGAATTTCAATTGGAAGCTTGTGGGAATTAAATTTTGATTTCGGCAGTTGCATAGGAATGCGAGGTCACATAAAATGGAAGCTCTTTGGACTTCAAGTTTTTCATAAGTCCTGGTCAGATGGTGGGTTTCCTCCCCGTAGAGGTGCAATATTTGTTTTCTGAGGTTCTCGCGGGTATTTGTATGTGGATCTTTGGTTATTCGGGTTTTCTCCCGCGTAAGGTTGGAAGTATCTAGGCAACGTTTCGATGAAGTCTCATTCATCATCTTCAGGCTTGGTCTTCAGCTCTGTGCTTCTCAGAGTGATGTGAGCTTGCAGCTGCTTCTTCCTTTTAATTGCTAGTGGGGGTGTGACTTGATTGGGTGGGGGCTTGGCTGTGTTCTGATTGGGTGGGGGTGTGTTCTCATTGGTTGGGGGTTTGGCTGTGTTCATCACTACCCACCTCAAACCCCTCTGAGCCATACATGAAGCGAACTGACCTCCACCATGAAGATGCAGCACGACCACGAACTCGAAGCCAAACAGCAAGATCACAGCTCACCAGCTCAAACCCTCCAGCAACTAAGACTAACCTGAGCACAATCAAGCCCCCACCTGAACAGAACACGCCTCCAACCAATCAGAACACAGCCAAACCCCCAACCAATGAGAACACACCCCCACCCAATCAGAACACAGCCAAGCCCCCACCCAATCAAGTCACACCCCCATTATAAAATTTGCTGCATTTTATAATGGGCCCTTTATAATGGCCTTTTATAAAATTGGTTCGGCCCTCGAACACAGATCTGATTTTCCATGTGGCCCCTGACAGAAATTAATTGCCCACCCCTGAATTAGACCAATGAAATGATGCCATAAAATTCAATTTCAATCATGCCGATCTATTAAAAATGCTAAAAATTATGACGGTGTCGCAAACTTTACAAATGAGCTTTCTCTTACATTCATGCTTAATACCACCAATGGAATTAGTTATGAAAACAGTAGTCATTTTTTGAAACTGTTGAACTGTTTTAGTGCAGAAAAGCAGAATTTCGCCTGGCCTGAAAAAAATTGTTTAGTGACTTCATTGCTGGCTTGTTTTCTCCAGTCAGCATTTATATGAGGAAAGAGTGTGTTATTAGAGCTTAGTAAAATATCACATAATTCCTCTGCACGAAAAATGTCTTTGCTTGATAGATTATAACTCTCACCCAGCATCCACTGAGGCAAAAAGGGAAAGGAAAAAAAATAGCAAGGTATGTTTTTCATTCACCATATCTGCAAGGGAAGAATTGTTTTTCAATGCCTATAAAATGGTTGGGTGCCTGCTTGCTTTAATTGAAATAACAGATGCCCTTTTGGGGAGAGGGATGGCACCCGTAGCATAGAAGAAGCTGAGGATTTCAAACGCGAATGTCTCTATAGCCCAAAAGAAGAAATCAGATGTTTGGGTTTATCCCCTAATGTTTCAATAGACCAGTGTTGAACAAAGCAATACAATGTTTCTAGTCCTATTGATGTGCTGAGTAATAAATGAAAACAATCACAATACCAGTAATAAATATGAAATGATTTAAAAGAACTATTTTGAAGCACAGAAAAAGATACTTCATGTATTAGAATTGAAGTCACTAAAGAAAAAAATACGGTAAGGAATGAAATGCTGAGAGTCATTCTTAAAAACAATGATTTCCAGACCGGTTTTGTTATTGTTTTTGCAATCCAGGGAATGGAGCTACACAACGAGATGGATTTCAAAAGGAAGCTAGGGCATATAAAAGTGTTGACAATTGCTGTTTCACTTTTGGGGCTCAATCAGCAATAAAGACCCATTTGATTTAAGAAGGGTCCATTATGATGCAAAACATGGACATAAATCCCCTTCTCAGACTTAAATCCAGGTTACTGCAAGTCATCCGTGTTCATTTCAAGGAGCCATGGTGGTGCAGTGTAGTTAGAGTGCAGTATTGCAGGTTACTTCTGCTGACTGCCGGCTACCAGAAATTTAACAGATCAAATCTCACCAGGCTCAAGGTTGACTCAGCCTTCTCTCCTTCCGAGGTGGGTAAAACAAGGACCCAGATTGTTGGGGCAAGACGCTTACTCTGTAAACCGTTTAGACAGGGCTGTAAAGCACTGTAAAGTGGTAGATGAGTCTAAGTGCTATTACTATTTTGTTCCAAAGGGGAGCTCAGATGTTATAGTATCCATCCGTATGAGGTTGTTGAACCAAATAACCACTTCATGCAAGGGAGAGGACTACTAAAGAGAAGTGAATTCAAATGGTTCTAAAGGTTGAAAAAGGTTGAAGTTGAGGGTGATTCTTTTTGGAGAAGAGCACCAAAATGGTTCTTCCATTATGCTCATTAAGAAAGGAGAATATTCTTCATTCTTGTAGAGATTATCTACCCGTGGCAGTTAAGGTCAGTCTTCAAAATGTCTTCTGCTATTCAAACATAGACAAACACAAATATTTCAGCAATTTACACACACACACACTGTTTTTTTTCCTCAATGGGGTCACTGGAAGCAATCCCAGCACTATCTCCCGATTGAAAATACAAGGGAGAAGCGATGGTGCCAACAACAATCAATCCTCCCCCCCACACACTTGTTATGTCTGCACAGAAATACACAATGGATCATAACTGGTCACTGGGGATTGCGCTTATGCATCTCAACAAAGCATGATGGCAAGAAACAGAGAACCGGCGGAGGCAGGATTCCTTCTCATGCGGCTGAAATAACTTTTGCAAAGAAGACACAAGCAGTCCTCCACACGAGCAGCGCCCGATGTCTATATGGTGCACTTAGATTAAGGATTGTGTATTGATTTGAGAGAAAACTGGATTGATTTGACAGAGTGGCTGACAAGGGGAGCTACCACAAAATCTGAGCCCACCTTTGAAAGATTGTCATGTCCGTCAGAATCTGATTTGGAGGGAGAGGACGAATAGCTGACAGGGAGTGGGAGTGCGGCTCCATTGGCTGTAGAAGAAATTGGGGAAGGACAAAGTCTGTCTGGGCAGAGCAAGAAAGAGGTAGAACAAGGGAGAGGGAATTCGGAGGAAGACCCAGGCCCACCTCCTCTTCATACTAGGGCATGTAGGGAGGAATGGAGAAGGGAGCAACGTGAGTTGCATGGCTTACAGGGGAGGAAAGAGCCCCAATTCCCTTCATTAGCTGCAGTTGGGAACACAGTGTATAAAAGAGGAAGCTGCACACAACAAGCTGTTGGGAGCAAACGTGAATTTATCTTGTATCATCATGGCTTATCTCTGAACTGTGTGAGTTTTGCCGTGCTTTCAAGTCTGAAATTCCTTCTCTTGCCCTGTCAAGTTAATTACTGCAGCTTGGTTTGTTTGGATTTTTAGTTACAGTTTGTGTGTGCCTTATTTTGGACTGAATTTTCTACAGTTAAAGACTGTTCCTGAAAGAGTTTTTCTCCAACTGAAAGTAACCTGGACATTGGGGGCAAAATTGGAGATAATAAAGGGACTCTTATTGCTTATCTGACTGTGTTGCTTTTGTGCCATGCCCCGGGTCATCACATATGATCTCTAAAGCTTAAAAAGTGATTATACAGTAAGAAAATATAAATACATTTTAAATTAGCCTTACATTATACTCAGAGAACATTCTGAAAACTTTTCTAATCTTTGCACTGTGGTGTTTAAAACATGCAAGTTAAGGTGACAGCTTACAAAGTTAGTAAGAATCTCAAGATTTGAAACCAGAGGATTTTTAAGCTGAGGTCCTTCGGCTGCTCCAGTTAATCTATGCAATAACTCAACCACCAATCTTTCCAACTGCTAACAGATACCATATGCAACTTTTCATATAAGCTGTTTGCATCAAAACATCTGTATCAATTAGATCATGTTATTTATTCCTCAATGGCTCATTTAATTGAAATTATCATGTATCTAGATAAAGGCATGAACGTAACGCTGCATCTCTATACCCAGACTGTAACTAAAGATAAACCTCCAGAAAATCCCCTATATTTTTTAAACCATATGTTGGCTCCCCCACTTTTGTATCAGCACAAATAGATTATAAAACAGAACACCAAAATAGCCTTCTGACATATTTCTCTCTCTCAAGAGTCAGTTGTTTTTGGTGAGATGGGTGAGATAAAAATTTGATAAATAAATAAAAGGGAAGAATTTAGGCAGAGATTTTAATCTTGTCTGATTCATAACACTGCTCAGTTTTGAACATGTATGAGTATCTTTCCATATGTTCATATATCATGTTTCAGAAAATGAAATGATTTTGTGAAGAGACAAGGCCAAGGTTAAGAAACCATCACTGTTCTTCCATATTCCAGTGGGAGTTATAAATCACGAAGTAAAAACAAAGTTATTTCTAAGATAAAATATTCATTTTTGTGACTAAAGTCACATATATCAGTGCCATATGCTAGCTAGAGAAATAGAAGGGACAATCTAGCAGCATCTGCAAGGGGTAGTTGTAGCCAAAATGTCAACCACAACAATTGTGATGACCCAGGGCTTGGCACAAAGGCAACACAGTCAAATAAGCAATAAAAGTCCCTTTATTATCTCCAACTTTGCCCTCAACGTCCAGGTTACCTTCGGCTGGAGAAAAACTCTCCCAGGAACAGCCTTTGACTGTAGAAAATTCAGTCCAAAACAAGGTACACACAAACTGTAACTTAAAATCCAAACAAATCAAACTGAAGTAATTAGCTTGACAGGGCAGGAGAAGGAATTTCAGACTTGAAAGCACGGCAAAACTCACACAGTTGGGAAGACACCAGGAACACAGATAAGCCACAAAGATACATGATAAATTCATGTTTGCTCCCAACAGCTTGCTGTGTGCAGCTTTCCTTTCTTATACACTGTGTTCCCAGCTGTAGCTAATGAAGGGAATCAGGGCCCTTTCCTCCCTCATAAGCCATGCAACCCACGTTGCTCACTTCTCCATTCCTCCCTGTGTGCCCTAGGATGAAGAGGGGTGGGCCTGGATCTTCCTCTGAATTCCCTCTCCCTTGCTCTTCCTCTCCCCTGCTCTGTCCTGTCGGACTTTGCCCTTCCCCAGTTTCTTCCACAGCCAACGGAGCCACACTCCCACTCCTTGTCAGTTGTTCAGCTTCCTCCTCTGAGTCAGATTCCGACAGGGGCATGACAACAATATACATGCACAATAAGGGGATGGAGCTTCAACTGGACAGTTCTGGTTGCCATCCTGATTTTTTTAATGTGCTCATAGATGCCACTGGTGACAGTATATATATATTTATGAATTAACTGAAACATTAGTGTCAGGGTTCCAGCGATTGCCCTAATTAAATCATGAGCCTCGAACCAAGCTTCAAAAAACTCAAAAGATTTATTAGGAGCAACATGTTGGCATTAACTTAACTGAAGTCAACTCTGGCATATGTAATTTACAGTCACTTGTGACCTTGTTTCCCCCTCCCCCTGGGTGTCTCATAAATCAGATTCTCCAATGAAGTACATTCTCCAATGAAGGATTTTCGAGGGCAGAAGATCTGGTAGCCAATCTTTTTAAGATAAGTGTGGAATGAACTTCTGGTTTTAAACTGCTGTACTGCTCCCTCAGATTTCTCCCCCTCCTTTGTTTATGGCAAGTTGAAAATAGGCATAGGAATGTTTTACGAGTTGATAATTAGTTGTATAATGATGCCACAATGTTTTCCTTTCTATACCTAATGATCACTTCAGGGCAGTCAGAGCTCAGTTAACATACTGTTCTGACTCAAACCTTTTTCCAAGTAAACAAACACGAAACAGAGATAACAGCAAAACCTTTTAATGATTCTTTACGAATTCTGTTCCTTCACAGTTAAAAGGCTGTTTCAAACTAATTGTCTCTGATAAGGAGCCTTGCCAAGGTTGTGCAAGGCTGCCAAGAACACGAGATAAAGTTGCCAAGAAATATTTCAAACACAAAGAGTCTCCAAACACCAACCAAGATATTCCGAATGTCCACCAGGCTTGGGTGCAAAAACTTCTTTGCTTCCTGCAAAGAACTCCAGTTTCTCAGCTGGCTTTTATCTCTTAAGGAAGGGGCCATTAACTTGCAGCCTTGTCCTGAGTTGCCTGTGCTGCTGCAGCTGTTCTTTTCTTCAAGGAGCACTGAGCACACGCACACAGGGCACAGGCTCCTCAGGGACCTCTTCATCACTGCTGCCAGCCTCCACAATCTCCAAAGGCAGCATTCTACTCCCTGATAGTCCTGGCCTCATCCCTGCATCACTCTCCAAGACCTCAGCTGTCCACACCTGCTGCCAGTGAACCATGACACATACACTCAATGAAGCAAACATTAAGCCTCGGCATAAAGTCCATCAATCTGACACAAATGTCCCCAAATAGCATTTATCCTTTAAGGCAGGTTTTTAATCAACAAATGGCTTCCTTATTCTAACAGATTCTAGTAGGAATCATCCTTATATCCTTCTTCTTTTTTACTGAAACAGTAAGGTTTTAATAAATTGCTTATTAGCTACCCATGGGGAAAATGCATATAACACAATTACAATATAAGTCTTCATAAAAACTGCTTAAAAACAAGGATGCTTCTGTGCTGGGATGCTTCATCCAGAAATGGGGGTCGTTCCCAACATTCCTTATTATTCCTAATATGTAAGATCCGAACCATCTCTTGTGTGTTGTATGGCCCTCTTTAGAAATGGGGCCTTCAGTCCAATAAGCCAGCATTCACAGATTATTTCACCCAACAGCTAGAGAGTCCGAGAACATGGTTTGAATCCTGGCATATGCTTTGCCAGAAGGAGGTTGCCCAGAGTTAACAAACAATCGGGGGACTAAAACCTTTGCAAATGTTCATGTGCTTTCCATCAGGTTTCATTCCAGTTGAGATTTGCATCCTCTCGTTTCATGTTGCCTAATCAAATTTAATTCTGTAAGAAAGATGACGGGATAAGTATGCTGCTGCCCAGATTCTAGCACGGAATGCAATGCTGGCAGAATTAATACACAAAGAACCAAACATTTGGGGAAAGAAACCAGGAATTATCTAAATAAACTGGATCAATGCCCTTACTATTATACTGGGGAGGGGAGTAAGACACAGTGGTTGGTGAGCCCAGTTAATGGTTTGGAGGAAATAATGTAAAGGAAGAGGCAAAAATAACACATATAAACATTTTTTCCCTCTCATTCTGGAGTTTGCTTCATGTTTTTCAGCTGTTTTAAACTATATCAATTCCTAAATGCATTTCAGCTTTACAGCACAATTTTGTTGAGTTCCTCAACTCAAAATGGCAGGAAGCTAAAATTTGGTTGGAGGGGGTTACGAAAAGGAGAGAAGTGAGCCAGACTTGTGTAATCTTCTTGTGTAGTTTAATATACAGTACAGTGTGCACCAACAGCAGGTGGTTAAAAAAAAGGTCAACCAAGTTATTACACCAACATTCTAATACTTGTTCATTACAGGAATAGAAACTAAGGTGTAAGAAATAGCTCATTTAATGTTGACCTTGAAAATTGTTCTACTTCAAGAGCTATTTTAATATTAGTATGGAAAACAAGCTTGTGATAAAAGCTTAAATCTCAGCTATTCAAAAAGACAGGGACAAACATACAAGAAAGCATCTCCCCAAAATTGGCATAACTCCAGAATTTATATAAACCTAGGATTCAGACCAGTGTTTCTAAAACTCTAGATTCTATAACAAACCTTTAATTTTATTCTTCTCCACTCTGTTGCCAAGAACAGACCATGTTTAGCTGGAATTTGCAATGGCAGCCAGAAGCGGGGAAACGGAAGTTTCCAATTCTTAAGCTGAAATGCTAAGGGTTGAATTTGTTAAGGACAACTCTTGCTAAGCTAATATTACAGCACATTTAAAAGAAATGAATTAGATGTTTAGTAGATTGGGGAAACATGGTACAAATAATATATCTTGATTTCAAGAAAAACCTGACAAGGTAACTTATCACGTTCTGATAAGGAAGTTCATTATGAATAAGCTAGGTGGGTTTACAAGTAGCTGCACACCAGGCTCAAATATTACACTCAAAGGTTCCTCAATGGTTGTGCAACAAGCTATAACAGGGATCTCCAAACTTGGCAACTGTAAGACTTGTGGACTTCAACTCCTAGAATTCCTCAGCCAGCCAAGTTGTCAAGTTTGGAGACTCCAGAACTAGAGAATGGTATCAAGGGTAGTGCCAAAGGATCGCATATGGCTGTGATGGTGAACCTGTGGCACGTATGCCACATGTGGCATGCAGAGCCATTTGTGCGGGCACGCGAGCCCCAGCCAAACTTACCTTTTTGGCCCATTTGAGGCCTTTTTCTGCCTCCCAGAGGCTCAAGGGAAGCCTCTGCAGCCTCGAGAGGCCAAAAAACAGCCTTCTGGAAATACTCGAAGTGTCTGTTTTCAGCCTCCAGAGGCCTCCGGAGCTCAGGGGAGGGTGTTTTCGCCCTCACGGGGGCTCAAGAAAAGCCTCTGCAACCTTGGAAGTGCTGAAACGGGCTTGTTTTTGACACATCACAACAAAAAGGATCACCATCAGGGACACATGGAATGCTGCCGGTTCACACTGGTTCCGGTAGCGCCAGTGAGCAGTTGGACTGGCCCTTTGCTGTCCTATATGTCCTTGTTTTTTTAGCTCAGCTGATTCACATGGCAGGGCAGATTGTTGCACCTCAGCTATTTTACTCACCAGAGCTAATAGAAGGTAAGTTTGGAAGCGTGAAATCAGTGGATTTTGAACACTGTGCATACAAAACATAATACACTCGTATAGAACCAGTAGAAAAAAAGGTTGAATCCCACCACTGCAAAAGATGCATTTCAAGATATTTATTAATAACTTGCATGAAGAAGAGAAAGAAATGCTGCAGAACTAAGCCAATCACAAAAGAACGAAGGATATATAACCAGTTGAAGGCAAAGGTAAGGTTCAAAGTGAACTTGAATGGAGATGTCCATTAGATGCAATGGTTAGCTGCAGTATAAGTTCTGTGTCAGGATTCCAGCAGTTACCCCCATTTAAATCATGAGTCTTGAGCCAAACTTCCAAAACTTCAACAGGATTTATTGCGAGTTAACATGTCTGGCACTTCCTGGGTATAGCTGACTCTGAGACACATCATTCATTATCACCCTTGACCCTGGTTTTCCCCAACCTCCTGGGTGTATTGTAATTCATATTCTCCAATGGGACACATCCATAGCCCAGAGTCATCAAGCACGCTCTCCAGTTACAATTTTGCACAGCAGAAACTTCGGTCACCTCGCCCTTGGTGGAGTCTGACTCTGAGGAAGAGGAGGAACAGCAAACAGAGAGTGGGAGTGTGGCTCCAGAGGTGGTGGAGGAGGCTGGGGAAGGGCAGAGGCCAGCTGAGCAATCAGAGGAGGATCCAGGCCCATCCCTTATCCATCCTAGGTCACACAGAGAGGAGAGGATCAGAGAAAAGCGAAGTCTACTCAAGAGGAGATTACCATGATCTTCCTCATGGCTTGAAGGTGGGAGCTATGTATGTAAGTTTGCAACTGCGCAGTTAGAATTGCTGAAGTCAATTTAGTGTTCACCTTGAAAGAGGTTTATTTTTGCTGGCGTTCTTCCCGTGGACTTTTCTTGGTTATTTTCCTGGAGTTTATAATTAGTTATCTTGACTTGCTTCGGAACTCTCATCAATGCGGTTTGTTTTGGTTTTATGTTTGCCTCATTATTTACTTTTGTGCCTTTAAACTGTGCCTAATAAAACAGTGAAGTTAAGTTTGAAGGCTTTACCGGACTTTAATATATGCTTCGGGTTTTGGGTTATTTTGAGAGACTACAGGTCATCACAACTAGTTAGTGTTGTATAGCAGGCGGACACACGAGGCAGACACGGAGCTAAAGGCTAACATTGCTTTATTCAAAGCATAACGGGTTGCCGCAGCTGCCGCGGCTGGGCTGGCAGCCAGCTGGCGGCAACAGCTGATGCCGTTTGACAGCTCCTTTTATAGCCGGCTGTCAAACGGCATCAACCAATGGGAGCAGTCGGTGCTCCCCGCCAGGAATGCGGACCAGATTGAAGACTGCTAGTTAGTCAGGGACACAATACCCCTTTCCCCTGGCTAAGAGCGTGTGCGGCCCTGCCTTCATGGTACAGAAAAGGAAGTTGAACTAGCAGCTGCTTTGCGCCTTTCCCCACCTTGGCTTCAAGGAACGGAAACCCGACCTGCCGCAAGGTAGGAGCACCTGGCCTGAGAAGGGGACCCTTATAAGATGGTGAGTAAAACATGCCCGGTGACCGTCAGCATGAGGTAAGGCAGGGGTCTCCAATCCCAAGGGCTGTGGGCCAGTACTGGGCAGTCGCCTGTTCGGAACCGGGCTGCAGAAATGGTAGGCAAGTTCCATTTGGGTGAGCAGCGTGTGAGTGTAGCTGTGGCTTGCGTGAAGGGAGATGCACACAGTGCTCGGCCACATGGAACCGTCCCCTCTTCCTCCCGCCCCCGCCAAGCCAGAAAGGTTGGGGACTGCTGAGGTAGAGAGTTGACTCCTAGATCAAGGCCCAAGGGACGAAGGAGGAGCAGGCACGTCGTGCTTCCTCGGGCCCCCTTTGGATGGGAAAATCCAACCTCCCACCTACCCAGCTCCTCCCACCTTCCCAGCCTTTGCCCCCTTGAGAGAGTGTGCTGCCGCTGCCAAGGGATACAAGCCCTGGTAGGAAGGACCCTAATGGTGGGTGGCGGCCTCCTCATTCAGCACCTGACACCCACCAACCCCCAAAATACAGGGACCCCCCCCAAGTCCTTACGCAAGCAGCTCTGGGGGAGAAGAATGTTGGCAGTGTTCACTGGCTCAGGAGCTGAAGGAAGGAGAGGCTGTTGGGTAAAGGGGGGCGCGTAAATCGGCTGGAACGGTAGACTGGGAAAACTTAGGCGTTGGCTGGTAGACCGGATAGACCAGGCAGACTGGGTCCAGCAGGGAACCCTCGGCATTGCTGAGTAGACCAGATATGGCAGGGAAACCAGTGCTGGCTGGGTAGACCGGGTCAGGCAGGGAACCCTCGGAGTTGTCAGGTAGACCGGGCCGTTCGGCTGGGGTCCCTTAGGGTAGACCAGCTCACGTTGCTGCAGACCCTCTGCATTCGCTGGTTGACTGGCTCATTTGGCGAGGAGTTCTCGACTCTCGGAGGGTAGACCGGTTCGTCTTGGCTTTCGGCGGATAGACCGGCTCTCGGACGGTAGACCGGCTCGTCTCGGCCTTCAGCAGACCGGCTCTTGGCGGGTAGACCAGGTCATCTCAGCTTTAGCAGATAGACTGGCTCTTGGCGGGTAGACCGGCTGCGGGTAGATCGGCTGTGTCTCGGCTTTCAGAAACGCCGGCGGCGCCGCCAGTTGGCAGCATCTGTTTCCGCAGCTAGGGTGCTTTTAAACTTCGCACTTTCGGAAGTGCAGGTGGTGGTGCCTTTCAGGCGGCATCTGTCTCCTCAGTCAGGGAAGCTTTGAGCTTCGCGCCCTCAAAAGAGCGCTTGCAGCAGTGCCTGTTAGGCGGCGCCTGTCTCCTCAGCTGTGGAGGCTTTTTAAACTTGGCGCGCGCAGAGATTGTCTGCGGCTTCTGACATTCAGCTCTCAGCGGCTTCGGCTCTTTTCAACAGTGACTTTGCTTGGCTGTTTTAGTCCGATTGCCTCTCATTTGTGCATCCCACCTTCGTCGCCAGTGTTGTGTAGCAGGCGGACATACGAGGCAGACACGGAGCTAAAGGCTAACATTGCTTTATTCGAAGCATAACAGGTTGCGGCGGCTGCTGCGGCTGGGCTGGCAAACCAGCTGGCGGTAACAGCTGATGTTGTTTGACAGCTCCTTTTATAGCCGGCTGTCAAACGGCATCAACCAACGGGAGCAGTCGGTGCTCCCGCCAGGAATGCAGACCAGATTGAAGACTGTTAGTTAGTCAGGGACACAACAGTTAGTATCTTTGAAAAACTATTTCTGGAATGCACTTTCGCTTTCCAAGCTGTTGCACGGCTCTTTCAAACCTCTTCCCCCCCCTCCCTTTCTGTTGGCAACTCTAAAAAGACCATAGAAATATTTTATGAATTGACACTCTGATGAATAAAGTGCCATGGATAACAATAATACTAGTAAGATGCAGTAACAATAACAGTCAGTTTGTTACTGACCCAACAAGCACACTACCCATATCCACGGATAGCACTGTGGCCTGCCAAGTGATGCCATCAACAAACAAGTAAGGACCCTGGAAACCAGTAGCAACTTCAAGAGTCAATCTGTAGCCAGGATGTCTTGCATTGGATTATACCAGGGGTGTCAAATTCAAGATCCACGGGCCGAATCTGGCCTGCGAGGTGCTTAGATCTGGCCTGCAGGGCTGCCCTGGAAACAGCGAAGGTGTGATGACCTGGGGCGTGGCACAAAATCAACACAGTCCTTTCTCCCCCATAAGCCACGCAACCCACATTGCTCTCTTCTCCATTCCTTCCTGCTTTCCCTAGGATGAAGAGGGGTGAGCCTGGCTCTTCCTCTGAACTCGCTCTCCCTTGTTCTACCTCTCCCCTGCTCTGCCCTGCCCCAGTTTCCTCCACAGCCAATGGAGCCACACTCCTGCTCCCTGTCAGCTGTTCAGCTTCCTCCTAGGATTCAGACTCTGATGGGAGCATGCCAGAAGGACCAGCCTGTGGTGCCTCTGCTAATGAAAATGGAGCCTCCAAGGTCATGCATGACCTGCCCGGACTCTGTTCGCGGCCTCTCCGAGCTCCGTTTTTTGCTGTCAGAGCGCTGCAGTAGGCTGTCACGGCCAAAAAACAGAGCCTCGTTGAGTGACGTCGAGTTGGCCACGCCCACCCTGAGGTCAAACACAACTCGGATGCGGCCCTCAATGAAATTGAGTTTGACTCAATGGTATATACAACAGCAAGGATGAACTGCACTTGCATTTTAACAGTGGTGTGGGCAAACAACTTTAAAACCCTGCCCTCTATTTCCCAGGAAGAGAAGGAGGATAAGGAAAGATGCTAGTGTTGTATGTAGAACATCATTATTGTGGCACTTTATAGTATTAAGTAAAAATACTAGAATGCAAAAAAAAAAAAAAATAGTTCACCCTAAATCACTAAATAACCACTTGGTAAAAATACAAAAGAAAATCATTCCCCATGAGACAAAATAAAGTAGCACTACAAAAATAAAAAACACAAAAATGTAGGCGCCGTTGCCAACTTACATCATTTGTTTCTAGCCTGTCTGAATAATATTGTCAAGTTTTCTAATAATGCAAACTCTGGAACAATATTTGGCCACTTTCAAGATGATGTCACTCTTATGGTCTTGTGAGAAGAAATGAAAAAATAAGGTTTTTCTAGACTGCCAGGGATTATTGCTATTATTATGTGGCGGGCATGAATTTGATCATAACATTGGCATTACGGACAGAACGGATCATAACTCTCCATTTTGGAAAAAGTACTTGATTCACAATCGCACATCATATGGAATTGACTCCACAATGCATTCAATTTGCCTCTACTATAGAGGATCAGAGAACATGTATGTGAATTCAGGCCAGGAATTGAGATTAAATGACTCTATATGTTAAGTACTGAACATGGGTCGAAATAAATGGAGACAGCCTTTGAACAGTGAACTTTCAGCTCTTTAATTACATAGTGACTTCTCGAACCAACAACAGTGAACTCAGCCTTATATAGGCAACCCTTGTAGGATTTGTTCAATAACGAGCTATGAACGCTAGCTCTTTTAACCAATAAGAATTCTCTGTTAAGGGCCAATCGGATTCCTCAGAACTAACCAATCCGATCTGGCCGCCTAACAGCCAATCAGAAGTGCAGGGCCAGAACCCTGCACTTTACCTCAAGCTCATACTTTATTAACTATGGTACATACACAACAGTATAAATACTGTATCAATGTGTAATTTATAAATGCTATGCACTAAATTTTATTGGAATATCATCTTGATTTTCTACAAATTTCCAATGCAGTTTATTATAGATGGATAGAAAATTAGCCTGGAATTCATCAACAGCTTTAGGTACATCCAACACCCCGCTTTTCTAGTAGGAAGTTCTTGAGATGAATACAATACAAAATGTGATTTAGTTGAATTCTTGTGTATTTAAACTTGCAAAGACAATTAAATTCTAATGGTTCCTTGCCAACTTATATAGAACAAAGAATAACTGGCACAGAATCATTTGATATGATTCTGGAATTTCTATGCATAATTTGATACCAGGTATTTTCTAGTCTAGATATTGAATACACACACACACACACAAACACCAAAGTGTACTGGAAAGAGATTGAAATCTCCTCCTTGGTATAGGTATATACATTAAAAGAAAAAACATTTCTAGGCCTGGAAATACCTAGAAGCCTTTGCACAGATATGGCTAGAATCATATCACAGTTAATAAGTCAGCTAGTCTTGTTCTGTGTGATTAAAGCAAGGGTCTTCAAACATGATAAGTTTAAGACTTGTAGACTTCAACTCCCAGAATTCCTGAGCTAACAAGACTGGAGGAGGAATTCTGGGAGCTGAAGTCCAAAAGTCTTAAAGCTGTCAAGTTTGAAGACCCCTGGATTAGAGCCACACAATGGAAAAAAAGAAATGACAAAATTGACATAAGAGCAGATAGATGACAAGACGGATAATGAGATTTACAGGCATAGAAGATTATGAGAAAACTACAGGATGCAAGGAGAGGTTTACAGGCCTTTGATAACAGAGTATATGCCAGAAGGTAAAATATGTTAAAGCTTACAGGTTACCAGAATACTTGAGTTTCTGAGGAACAAGAGACAAGAACCAACTATGGAGAAACAGAGTAGAAGAGATCAAAATGAGGCAAGGATGCCCATTGTCCTCCTATCTTGTATAGTTAATATGTTATCCGAATGGTGAGGCTGGGAAAAATGGCAGCTGGTATCAAAATAGTTGACCAAAACATTGTTTGAGAAATGACACCAATGACAAGGAGGAAAGGTCAGCCTCACTGCGGTTGCAGACTGTTCCCTTGTCAGGTAGGTATAACTGTGAATGCTGGCTCCTGAGAAAGAGCAAGAGAAAGGTGAGTGATACCTTTAAATGAGGGGTTCAGAAATGATTACTAAGAGCGCAAAAAGAACCAGCTAATCTTGGATTAAATAAAGACTGATAGTTTCCCTGATGAGATAGAGGATCAGTATGCAGAAACGCACAAAATAGATGAGGGTTTCTCCATGCAGATTTCACATCTAACATGATGGCATCTATCAGGCCATCTAACTTCAATATTATCATGGTTCTGCTACAATAGCAGCTACAGAAAATCATCAGAACCAATACAAAAAACAAGCTATCGTTACTAAAGGTTCAACAGTGTCCCAAAATGTTTTTTCAGGAGGCAACTGGACTGTCTTGTTTTTTTTTTTCTATTGAAGATGTTTCACTTCTCATCCAAGAAGCTTCTTCAGCTTTGATTGAATGGTAGGGAACAGAAGGATTTATATTTCTTGCAGACAGCTGGTCATTTGCATCTTTTTAGAAGGTCCTTGAAGCACTTGGAGGTTCCCTGAGAACACAGAAAAACCTCCAAGTGGCCTCAATGACCCTCTAAAAGGATACAAATGACCAGCTGTCTGTAAGGAATATAAATCTTTCCACTATCCTGGCAGAATTGAATAAACTTCTTGGATGAGAAGCGAAACGTCTTCAAAAGAAAAAAAGAAAGTCCAGCTGCCTCCTGAAAAAGCACCTTGGGGACAACCATGACTTGCATGACTGAGAACCTCTACAGACTTAAAGGTTCAACAATTAACTTCCAAGCAGTACCCAAACTTCAAATGAAAGCTTATATAATTAAGAGTAAGTGATGAAGAGTACATTCAACTGTTTTTTTTTTTTTTTTAAAAAGACATCAGCTAGCCTATGTCAAAACTCATTAATCTATTATTAAGCTGAAATGATGCATTCTTCCCATTAGATTGGCTGATAATCAGTTCAGCATCTAAACTCAAGAGTGATTATCATGGACTTCCGGTTTGTCGGCTTCGGCAGCGGCAGGGATTCACGATCCTGCGTGATCCCTGCAGCGCTAGCCGTCTTGGTGCCTCCGATCCTGACAGGTCTGGAGGCTAAGGCTACCCCGCAGAGGCAGCCGAAGATGGGGGGAGTGGGAGAGGGGTTTGGAGGTGTTGCAGACCCCCTCCCCAGCCGGCAAAACCCCCTTTTCTCAAGACGGCGGAGCGGCGGTCTGTAATGGCCACCACAAAGAATCCGGCAGCTGGGTAAGACTGAGCAGGAGGAAGAGGGGAGAAAGTTTAAAAGAGAAAGTTTTTTGGCTGACCCAGGACTTTAAGAGATGCCTAACATCCTGAAAACTATGCCTATATTTGAACGATACTTTGTTTCCAAAGGAGAATTTCAAGCAGCAAATTTGAGGAAAGTTTACTCTCCTTCCCTATGGAATCAACAAATGGCTATTGAGAAACCTGTCTTTTTATAAAAGGTAAAAACTTGGCTTCTTGTTAAAAGTAGGAAGGGAGAGGACAAAAAAAAGAAGTAAATATTAAGATCTTGCTGGAGGAGATACCTTGAAGATTTTGAGACTAGAAATTAATTGCAATAAGGCTTTAAAATATAGATTGGGCTTTTTTTCTTTTCCCTTCTATTGATATCACCCCAGGAAAAGAAAGTGAGAACTTTGTGCTTTGTTTGGATTGATTGATGGACTTTGGGGAACTGTTCTAACTTTTGAAACATCTTGGTTGTTTTAAGAAGAAGAATAAAGAAAAGATTTACAATGGCTTTACCTGTTGATGAACTTAGAAAGGAATATGGAAAAATAAAAAAAGAAGGCAAGGACGCTGTGAAAGAAGCCTTCCTCTTTTTTAGAAATGGTGCTTGCTATTTATCAGCAAACACAACAACAGATGGAGGAAAGAAGAAGAAGAAGAAGAAGAAGAAGAAGAAGAAGAAGAAGAAGAAGAAGAAGAAGAAGAAGAAGAAGAAGAAGAAGAAGAAGAAGACGCCATCTTCAATGAATCTCAAAACTTAATTAAGAAAGAAAGGAGAAAGAGAGGAAAGAAAATGAAGGACTTAAGACTTTAAAAAACACCCAAGAAAGAGAAAAATAAGATGCAAAATCAACACAATGTTAGTAAGCAAAAGAAAAAAGGAATACAGCAGAGAGGGGAAGCTAAAAAGGCAGAAGGTGGGGGGGGGGGTAAAAAGGCCAGGTGGGATAAGAAAGAAAGGGAAAGGGGGGGGGGAGCCACAAAGGTATGAATCAAGATGGGAAAAAAGGAATTTTTTTTAGGGATAAAGGGTAATGTATAATTTCTTTTAAAAAGAAGATTCTGCAAGGTACATAAGATGGTATTGTAGTATTTGTATTAGAAATAGAAAACTAGAATGTTATAAGAATTAATAAAAGATTAAAATATTGAAATGTTTAGTAATGATAGACTTTAAAATTTAACAAAATATTAAAAGGAATGTTTAAAATATTGAGTTTAATTGGAGAGTTTGATTGTTGTATTGATGTTATTATAAACTTACTATTGTAGCGTTTGTTTTTGAAATAGATAATTGGAATGTTACAAGATTTAACATTTAGATTTATTATTTAACTATATTAATCATTTTGGATTTATTATTCTTTCCTCTTTTTAAAAGTTAGCTGGTAGAATGTACTAAGCAGAATCAGACTGGGTAATGGGCATTATTTTAAATATTAATTTAGGGGGAGGATAGAAAGGTATCATACTCTGATCAGTGATTTCAGGAGAAATCTTTTTTTTTTGTAGGGAATGAGATAAATGGATAATTTGGAAAGAATGGACAAAAGATACAAACACAATGATTTAAATTAAAATGAATTAAATAAAATAGAATTAAGAGTGAAAAGCGGGGAGTAGTTATACAGAAGATATAGAATGGTAAATAAAATAGGTAATGGTATATAAGATGAGCACGAAGCTAATTGAAGTCCATATAAAGAGAGGTAATCTGGGTCCAAACTACTTTCTTAAAAGAAGTTTTATTATTGTGTTTTGTGTGTTTATTTTTGTTTGAGAATTAATAAAACCTCGGAGGAATGTTGGATGAGAATAATGGTAACCAAGTCAGAGAGAAATGTAGATGACGATTATAAATTGGATAAATATAGGAAAAATAATAATAATAATGAAATTGAATAAGAGTGAAGAGAAATAATGAGAAATTTGCTAAGAGATATTTATATATTTATATGGAAATGGTGTAAAATAGAACTATGTTGTATAAAATAATGTCTTATTCGACTTGTAAAATTTATAATGGAAAGAGGGTTTATGTATTCAATGGTTAATGATGGTTTGTTTCTCTTTAAAATTAATAAAATTTGTTTCAAAAAAAAAAAAAGAGTATCATGATAACCCAGAGCAATGAATTGCTACTTCAAAGCTCTGCTTTGCACATGAAAAATCAACTCTGCTTGTGGAATTCAATTAATATCTCAACAGGAAATATTTCTGGGCTGAATCTGCTTTTCTGCTCTCTAAAGCTGGCCATAAATTTCAAGTGCTTCCTGGACTTTAAAGACAAGACAGGAAAAAAAAAAAAAAAAAGGAGAAATGACTGTAGAACAGCTCTTGTCATGAAGAAAAAAAGTTGTTTCCTGGAGCTTTAAGAGCACTCGGCTCCAAAATATTGTAAGCAAAGCTAAGTTCCATTGAACAAGTATGAAGCCCATCATCAGCATCCCATCTAATAAACTACACTTCATGTCATTCTACTTGGGGAAAAAATAACACCTTGAAAGAACCAGCATTAAAATAAAGGAAGTCATCCCCTCTTTTCAATTGCAAGGTAGTTCGCTATTATTAAATAGGCAGTGCTTTTGATTCCTTGTTATGCAAGTGGCTCCATTAAATTTCCTTAATATATATATATATTTGGATATTTTCCCACGTCATTATAGTTGTGCTTTTAAAGTTGTAGCAACGTTTCGGCAGAATCTCATCTGCCATCATCAGGCTTCTGACCTTGAAAACCAAGGCATATATGAAGTCCCCTGCACATCATGCCCTGCCACACACATCGGACAGACTAATAGAAGAATAAGTATCCACCTGGATGAACACAAAAATGCAGTAAAAAAGGATGTAATTAAAAGATATAAAGGTGTCATACTCCAATTAGTAACTACAGGAGAAAATTTGTTTAATGAGAAAAGATAATATGAAATTGAAACAGAACAGACAAAAGTATAACTATAATGATTTGAATTGAGATGAGATCATCAAAATAAAATTGAGAAAATTAAAAGAGAGGAAAAACTATATAGAAAATGTAGAATAATATAAGATATGGAACAGAACACAAAAAGGAGCATGAAATTGAATTTTGTGTCTGTATAAAGAAGTTCAACCCGGGACCATGCTATTTTCAAAAAAGATGTTTTACTTGTATTTTGTATGTGTGAAGACCCAAATAAAACTTTATTTTAAAAAAAACGCAGTAAAAAACCTGGAACACACTTCCTCATTTGTCCAACACATGAAAGCCACAGGTCATAGCATTGACTTCAATGGCACCAAAACCCTAGCCACTACAGAAAACCCCAGCTACAGAATTATCAGAGAAGCCATAGAGATTGAAAAAAGACCTGAAAGCATGAATAGAAGAAATGATTCCACAAGACTGTCAATTATTTGGAAGCCTGCACTCACAAACAAAAAAATCTCCACACCACAAGCCAGGCAAACACCAGGGCACAAACAGATCCCCCCTGATACCTCCAGCTCAAACACACACCAACCAGGCACCAAGATGAAACCTAGCTTCCTAATAAATGATAGTCGTTCATTTACTCGGAGCCAAGCCGCACTAAAAGCCTCCAATACAGGAACACAATGTTGTCAGCCAATCAAGACAAAAAAAGCCACAAAACAGACAGAAGATATTAGAAACACCAATCAAGCAGAACACAGCAAACTCTAAGACCAACAAACACAAACCAAGACTCCCAACCAATCAGGATGAAGAAAAAAACATTCTGGCACAGGAGTAGGCTAGCCCCAAATTTAAAACTGAAACGGCTGTGAAAGTCTGACTCACAGACGAACACAATGCAGAAGCCTGATGATGGCAGATGAGATTCTGCCGAAACGTTGCTACAACTTTAAAAGCACAACTATAATGACGTGGGAAAATACCCGAACAAAGCTGAATACCATACATACATACATACATACATACATACATACATACATATATATGAATGAACAATGAGGAGTATAAAATACACACTGAAATAACAATTGAAATGTAAGCACTGTCAAAATGGATTGAAATATACACAACACTTTCATTTTAAACATTTGTATTGTATTTTGTATTTTAATGTTTTAAATTTTCAATAAAGGTTTAAAAAATTTTTTTTAAAAAAATCCTTGCAATCAAGGAAGACTGGAAACGTAATTCGCTGTAATCATGCGGTGCCCAAGCATTTTCAAAGCTCTAGCTTTATTAATGGGAAAGAAGCAATGGCCTGCAAATTTTACAGGACTTCGTTTCTTAATGTGCTAAATTTCTATTCTGTCCAAATTAGGCAACTGGTCCATGGACCAGATGCGTCATGCGCTGGCCACATCCACACTCAGTGTAGCAAAGGGGGAAAAAGTCCCAATACATCACATGATGCCGCTGTGACAACATGACTTAGGACAATAGAAGGGACAGGAAGAACAAGGCCAGAGACCACAGGCTGCCCATCAGTGGAACAACACTGTTCCCATTAGTGATATAACTAGTCATGCGTATATGCTCCACCATGGAATCCTACATTTACTCTTCCTATATATATTTCTCCTGCAGTTCAAATTCCTTCTCATATGGAATCAATTGTGGCCACTATTAGAAATGGAAACATACCCAATGTCTCAGAGACTTCTCTTTAAAACTTTTATGCTTTCCAAAGAAAGACTTTACTTTTCATACCAATTGATAGATTTTTTTTTTGACAGTTGCTTATTATACTGTGGATTCAATGGATATTCCCATACTTCGGTAGGTCAGAAATTGCATGTGGCATATGAGTAGCCTGCCAGAGACCTCATATCTGGTCTGGACAGGATCTGGATGGGGACAAAGCAAACTTTCCATGGCAGAGATATCAAAAAAGTAAGTTTGGTGGCCTCATGCAGCCACAGATTCATTGATTCAACTGGATGTAATATTAGTTTAGTGAAAATATTTAATATTACTGCCCACCGGTTTATTAATGTTTCCCACCCACCACATTAAAACAATATATTAGGATGGGGACTTCTGGAAGAGTGTTAAGAGTTGCACCAAGAACCCTGAGGCCCTTGGTGCAGCATAGAGTTTGAGATAGGAGATGTAGGAGAAGAGCAGGAAGAGCTGGGGGCGGAGTTAAGTGTGTCATCAGCTTGGAGTTGATGGTCCAGGTCCAACCCTCCTTGAATTCCACTCAGTCTTTTGTGGCACCACTTTAGTATTGAACCTTAGTTGACTAGATTGCTCTGTATAGTAATAAATCTTTGAACTGCAACCTCCTAACCTATGGTCCTGACCCTTTGTGCCTGATATTAACCTCCTGTCTTGTTCTAACCCGGAATTGTGTATTTACAATCAACATTCTTGTCAGTGCTTTCAAAGTCATGAAGTTCATTCCACGATAAATGCTGAGGATGTTGAACGTTACCTCAGAATAGGAATTCCCGCTCTTCTCCTGCCTTTTCTAAGAGATGTCAGCTTTATTGATCTCAAAACAAATGTGCTTTTAGTTCTTGAGAATTACTGCACACCCACATACAAACATAGGCAGATTTAAGTAAGTGTTATTGACATAGAGAAAGCTTCAATGTTAATGTCTACTTTTTTTCTATAAGAATGGGCGCCAACAGCCATCATGGAACAAGAGAGAAACTAAGCAACCCTAATTCTCCAGAGGAAGTAGAGACAGCCCATTAAGATCAGTGGGTTTCTCCACAGGACCACAATACTGATAACCAATCAGTCAAATCCTATAATGTCTTGCTTTACAGAAGGCAAATTAGCAAGTCAGCCCCTGTTGTCATGAGTGCAAAAGTAGATCTTGGAGTCAATCCAAAGCATCGCAGTAGTCGGCAGGGTAGTCTTCTTCAATCTAAATGAAGGACTTCCTCCCCATTGACTCTCTTACATGCACACTAAAAACTCATAAAATACAGGTGAAACTCGAAAAATTAGAATATTGTGCAAAAGTTCATTTATTTCAGTAATGCAACTTAAAAGATGAAGCTAATATATGAGACAGACTCATATACGAGACAGACTCATTACATGCAAAGCAAGATAGTTCAAGCTTTATGACAATTTGTCATAATTGTGATGATTATGGCTTACAGCTCATGAAAACCCCAAATCCACAATCTCAGAAAATGAGAATATTGTGAAAAGGTTCAATATTCTAGGGTCAAAGTGTCCCACTCTAATCAGCTAATGAAGCCATAACACCTGCAAAGGGTTCCTGAGCCTTTAAATGGTCTCTCAGTCTAGTTCAGTAGGAAGCACAATCATGGGAAAGACTGCTGACCTGAGAGTTGTGCAGGAAACCATTACTGACATCCTCCATAAGGAGGGAAAGCCTCAAAAGGTAATTGCAAAAGAAGCTGGATGTTCCCAAAGTGCTGTATCAAAGTACATTAATAGAAAGTTATGTGGAAGGGAAAAGTGTGGAAGAAAAAGGTGAACAAGCAGCAGGGATGACCGCAGCCTGGAGAGGATTATCAGGAAAAGGCCATTCAAAAGTGTTGGGGACTTTCACAAGGAGTGGACTGAGGCTGGAGTTAGTGCATCAAGAGCCACCACACACAGTCTAGAGGAAGAATGGAGAGGCACACACTGCAAGATGCTTGAAGTCCAGTGTAAAGTTTCCACAGTCTGTTGATTTGGGGAGCCATGTCATCTACTGGTGTTGGGCCACTGTGCTTCATTAAGTCCAGGGTCAATGCAGCCGTCTACCAGGAGATTTTGGAGCACTTCATGCTTTCTTCCGCAGAGAAGCTTTATGGGGATGCTGCCTTCATTTTCCAGCAGGACTTGGCATCTGCCCACACTGCCAAAAGCACCAAAACCTGGTTCAATGACCGTGGGATTACTATGCTTGATTGGCCAGCAAACTCGCCTGACCTGAACCCCATAGAAAATCTATGGGGCATTGCCAAGAGAAAGATGAGAGACAGAAGAGCTGAAGGCCGCTATTGAAGCATCCTGGTCTGCCATAACACCTCAGCAGTGCCACAGGCTGATAGCTTCCCTGCCAGGCCACACTGAGGCAGTAATTGCTGCAAAAGGGGCCCAAACCAAGTACTGAGTACATATGAATGCTTATACTTTTCAGACGTCCGATATTGTTCTATGTACAATCCTTGTTTTATTGATTGCATGTAATATTCTAATTTTCTGAGATTGTGGATTTGGGGTTTTCATGAGCTGTAAACCATAATCATCACAATTATGACAAATCATGGCTTGAACTATCTTGCTTTGCATGTAATGAGTCTGTCTCATATATTAGTTTCACCTTTTAAGTTGCATTACTGAAATAAATGAACTTTTGCAAGATATTCTAATTTTTCGAGTTTCACCTGTATTTCTATGGTCTTTTTAGTGTTGGCAACAGAAAGGGGAGGGGGAAGAGGTTTGAAAGAGCAGTGCAGTAGCTTGGAAAGCGAAGGTACATTCCATAAATAGTTTTTCAAAGATAGTAACTAGGTGACTGAGGTTTCTGCCGCGCAAAATTCTAACTGGGGAACATGATTGATGACTCTGGGCTATGGATGTGTCCCATTGGAGAATATGAATTACAATACACGGGGGGGGGGAACCAGGGTCAAGGGTGACAATGAATGATACGTCTCAGAGTTGGCTACACCCAGGCACTGCCGGCATGTTTACTCCTAATAAATCTTCTTTCAGTTTTGGAAGTTTGGCTCAAGACTCATGATTTAAATGGGGGTAACTGCCGGGGCCGTGACATACTCCTTGCTTGGCCCGAGAAGGTAAAACATACACACACACAAAAACAGAAATGAGAGAGAGGGAAAGAGAGGGAGGGAGAGCGACCCATTTCTCACAGAGAACACTGGGAGACACAAAACCTGGGTAGACATGGCGGGGGGGGGATCATGTGACTGGGTGGGAGAGACGTTGAGTTGGCCACGCCCACATAGGTTTTGTTGCTTCTGGTGTTTTCTTTTCTGTGGGAAACAGGTCCAAATGGCTCTTTGAAGAGTTTAAGGTTGCAGACCCTTGGGACAAACATCATAAGGCCCATTATAAGGAGACAATATGTGGTTGTGGTACCAGGTTTTTCTGTTTTTTCTTTTAGTGTTTGTGTGGTTTTTAATGTTGGGTGCAAGTCGCCCAGGGCTTGGTTTTAAGATGAATGGCTTATAGAAATATTTGAAAGAAATAACAGAATAAAACATATTAGAAGTCATTTTTATTCTATATATTATAGAACATTAGGATATAAATGCTAACAACAATGGGTCAATTTGTATCAGTAAACGTTACTGGATTATGTCTGAGGAAGCTGATATGAAGAACCAGATTTCATCTTTTGGAAACTACAATAAAGATTTAGAAGAAATGTGTTTACATAAATAAACAATAAAAAATCTACAGTGAAAATTGTGTGAAGCAAATGTGATTAGAAAGTTTATAATTTTATCATCGGACAGTAAACATTTTTTAAGAATTACATTAGTTTTATTTTATTCCTCATTAAATAGACATGAAAACCTTAAACGGTTTCTCTTTGCTTTTAGCACCTGAGTATTTTAGTTTTAGTGCCAATTTTAATTTTAAATGTAATTTTAAATTTATTATCTTAATGTACGCTTATGAACCATTGTTATAATTTTGGCAGCATAGCTCAAATATTGCAAAGGTGCTGACATTTTGCTGGGGTTAAAAAATGGCATCTATGAAGTACATTGTTGGCTAGTTCTCTAGTTTCAAATATGAATTTAGCAAGGCACCTGGGACTAAGGTGGAAAAGAATAACGTTCACATCATATGAAATATATTAAATTCAAGAGGGATTCAACAAGTTTGAAACTGCTCATCCTGCATGTGAACATATTATCATGGGGATATTCTTCCCCAATTTTTTGCAATATTTTCAGTTGTTGAAGTGCTCACTAATAGTGATCTCATATCAATGTTATGTTAATTTAATCCTTTGTTTGAACTGAGGAACCTATTACCAAAGTATGCAATATTGTTCTGATCATCTGTGGTGTAATTTTTCTTTTAATGGGTTGGCTTCGAACAGTAGAATTCTTCATTTTAATCAACTCAATTGCAAACAATTTAAATTTTCACTATGTGCTGCCATTACAACTTGGAATAAGTCCTTTTTCAGGCTCAAATTATCCTACTTGAGGACCCAGATATGCAACAGCTTAGAGGGGGCTGTAAAGCACTATAAAGCGATATATAAGTCTAAGTGCTATTGCTATTGCTACTTTGGACACTTTATTCGAAGACTGCACCCTCTAGAAAAAGCTTGAGTGCTGGGAAAGACAGAAGGAAAGAAAAGGGGATGACCAGTAGCGAGATGATTACAATGTCAATTGGTGGACCATTGGAAGACCTAAACAATCCAGTGTGTTCCTCAGCTATGGCAACTTGAAGAGTTGTTGACATGCCAGCTAAGGAATTCTGAGAGTTGAAGTCCACATCTCTTCAAGTTGCCTTCTTTCAATACTATTGAAGGTGATGCCCAGACTGTTATTTTCTCTATGTGATAATTTTTAAAGTTAATTAGATAGCAGAACTGATCCAGGAAGTTTAAAGGAGGAGGAGGAGGAGGAGGAGGAGGGGAAGAGGAAGAGGAGGAAGAAGAAGAAGAAGAGGAAGAAGAAGAAGGAGCAGGAGGAGGGGGGAAGAGGAGGAGGACAACATACATTTTGCATATTTCATTGGTAGAACTGTTTTTACTCTTCAATATTGTTCTATTGCAGAATCATGATGTTCTAAAGTCAAAGGAACCACTGAGGTCATCAAGACTAAGTCCTGCTCACTGTAGACACTTCCATCAAGCCATCCCTGAAAGAAGGCTGCCCAGCCTCCCACTGAAGACACCAATGAAGGAGAGTGTCTGTTTTCTTCTTGGGTGTCCATGCATTCTTACAACCCTTTGAGTAGCTCCAATAAAATAAATGAAACTTTAGACAGCTAAATTCTCAGGGTTTGATTTAGTCTAAATATGACTTGTATTTTTTCTAAGTAAGAACATGTTTCTACTTATATAGCAAAGTAGTTTGAAGGTCACCTGTGCAGTGTTTACTCTGCAGGTTCTTTTCCTCAGGAGCCTTTCCTTGAGGTCTCAGAAGAATGAATGGGAAGGCAGAAACACTGACAATTGTTATTTAATGCTGATGTGATAAAAAATAACCCACACTAATCAAATGTTCCAAAGTAAAAATCCAACCTCCCACAAGGAGCTGGGTATACAACAACTTCCAACAAAATGGATATCCATGCAACTTCATTAAAAGGTGCCTGCCTGACTATTCCACCCACAACCAACACAAGCTATAAAAAAATAACATTATAGTACATTAAAAACATCTCAGAAACCACTAGATAATTAAAACCACATGGCATGACCGTAGCACGCAAACCAACTAAATCCCTCCAAAGCATTGTAGGTAAACCAAAAATCCCCAAAGCCCAGGAAGAACAAACAGGAGTCACTTACAACATACAGTGTAAGGACTTAAAAGCCACTATGTAGGACAGATAGGCAGAAGACTAGCAAAGCACATTCAGGAAAACTAATGCGTTGTCAGAAGATATGCTGAAAGCTCCTTAATCAAACAATACATGGATGGACCCAATCATAGTTTCAGCTGGAAAGCTGGGAGTATCCTAAACCAAGCCAAATTCCAAAATGGTCAGAATTTCCTAGAAGCTTGGTATTCAGATAAATCAGTCATCAATTGATACATAGAGAAAAACCACTTTACAAACCATTCAAAAAAGACAATAAAAACGCTAAGAAGGAAACCAAAACATCAGAATACATTCTCTCCAGCAGCCAACACCCAGATAACCAGCTAGACAAACATTAAAGCAGAAAGCAATATCCTAATCAAGGAACTATGGAGGAGAAAATCACACCTACACCAATACTGGCAGGGCAAGCTACTATAAATAGGGAGCAAGTCCCACATTCACTGATGATATTACTTAGTTGGATAATGACATGTCTGCAAATAAAAAAACTCAGAAGAGCACCAAGGACTGCACAGTTCAACCCAGAGCTCCATCTATTCTCTTTTATTGGAACTGATTATACTCCCTGTCTTTTTGTTTGCATAAACATTCAGACAGTAAAATAGCAATGAGTTCTCCCATTTGGTTTACTATAAGTAGAGAGGGACTGCAAAAAAACTGACATTTACTCTTAACTGCCTCTGGAATATTTTCTTCAGCATGAGATGCTCTCTGAACAAAACCAATGTTCCAGTAGAATTATTCCCAAATTTCATATTCATTACTGCACCTCTGTATGGTTTGCCAACTGCAAAGATAGGACAGCACTCCAGAGGGTTAACCTCATTGCCCAGAGGATCATTGGTTGCCCTATCCTCTCTTTGGAAGAACTTTATAGCTCCCGCTGCCTTAAGAAAGTTCAAAACATTCTCAAAGATCCATCTCATCCTGGGCACCCCCTTTTTTTGAACTATTACCATCTGGCAGATGGTACAGGACAATAAAAACAAGGACAAAGAGGCTGAAAAACAGCTTCTGTCCCAGGGCAGTAATTCCATTGAATTTGATTGTATAGTGTAATATTAATGCAATGTCAAGGGTTTTCAATTCAATGTATAGAATGTGAAGGATGTCTGTTTGTTTATTTTCATAGTCATAATGTACGCTGAAGATGGTATTTAATTTCGTTGTACGAGTTGCAGTGACAATAAATTAAACCAAACTAAAAATGAAGAATTCTATGCTCTTGACTATCTTTTTCCAACTCATTTCTTCTTAAAAAATAGGACAAATTTACCTATATCAGATATCAAATAATCAGCCTCAATCAAGAAAAGATAACCAACTCTACGCAAAGGAGCTTTTGCCTCAAAATCTGAAAGCATATTCTGCCCCAACCCAACATTAGTCAGTTTTGTTTTTTTTTCCTGCAGAGGAAAAAAAACCAGAATGGATATATATCCATATTCATTCACCTGGCATGATTTAGTAAACAACATTATAGAGTTCAAGCAACTGAATTATCTGAATTTCAAAACCTTCCCCGGAAGCTAAAGAACTGATGAGTGTGGAATAGATTTATTTATGCTGCTCCAAAAAGATGTGCTGGATCTCCAGCCATTAAAGCCAGTCAAAATTACACGCTGTGCTCTCGTCTCTCTGTCAGGTATCTGTCAAGTGCAAAATTGTACATAACCATTTTCAAAGTAATAACGATGTTTTATCATTTTAATTACAATGCTTTGGAAAAAGAAAAAAAACATTCCCTGAAGGAGGTATGTTGGGGTGGTCTAAATTAACCGCAGCGCTATAGCCCAAGGGCAGCTGAAAAGAGAGGGAGCTACCAAATTTCATAGGAGTTAGAGCAGCTGTCTTCTTGCCCAAGGATGCCAGGTTATTTAACAAGCAGACAGCCTGGCACTGGCCCCCTGATTAGCAACATTCGAAGAGGGCTGGGTAGAATTGGTGAGAGGCTCCATTGTTCAGCATCGGATTAAACATCTGGAGGATTTTGCCATGATGTTCTTCCCAAATACTCTCTTAGAAAAAATAATAATCCTGCAACGGGTGTCATGTGCTACTCAATTTGACGGATAAAGCATGGAATCAAATTCCACCTTGCGGTAAAAGGGACCCTTTTCATAAAAGGGGAGAGAGAGGGAGAGGGAGGAAACTTACGTTGCAGAAAAAAAATAAATAGCAAAATGGTGGGGTGAGAATCCTTCTAATTTGTCTCTGAAATATTCTCAAATCAAAAAATTGCAAGGGGAGGATAGAAACTGCAGGACTGGTTTTACCACAGCTTATTCTAAAACAAAGAATCTAGATTTCTTTTTTAAAAAAGAGCTAACAACTGGGCACTTGCATCTAAAACATCTCTTTGGGAAATCTATCTATCTATCTATCTATCTATCTATCTATCTATCTATCTATCTATCTATCTATCTATCTATCTATCCATCCATCATCTATCTATCTGTCCATCATCCATTCATCTGTTATCCATCCATCCATCCATCCATCACCTCTCTATCATCCATCCATCTATCATCTATCTGTCTGTCCATCATCCATCCATTTATCATCCATCCATCCATCCATCTGTCCATCACCTCTCTATCATCCATCCATCCATCATCTATCTATCCATCCATAACCTCTCTCTCTACCTAGCTGCCTAACTCATCTCCCTCATAGATATGGTAAGCTCAAATCATGCTACTCAAAGGGCAATTTCTGAAGGAGAGGGGGGGAAAAAACCCCTCCACATTGCATGTTCACACACCCTTATTCTTCCCTGCCTTTGGCCTTCTTTCTTCTTCTTCTTCTTCTTCTTCTTCTTCTTCTTCTTCTTCTTCTTCTTCTTCTTCTTCTTCTTCTTCTTCTTCTTCTTCTTCTTCTTCTTCTTCTTCTTCTTCCTTTTCTTCTTCTTCTTCTTCTAAATAATTGCATCAACCATTATGTTCACAGCAGCAAGGTCGGTCTCTGCCAATGACCTTTTTCCTCCTGACGTGGCATTCTTCTCCTCTATCCAATCCGCCTCGAGGGAAATAAGAGTGGATGCTTTGTGCCAAAGAGCCAAAAACCTGATTGCACAATAAGTTAATGCAAAATGGCGGTCTCGAAAAACGCATCTCTCGGTAGGGATCAGATTGCAAGTGAGCGCCTGGTGGGCCAGGAGTGTTCTGCGTTTCCACAGCCTGGGCACATGCCTGTGTTTAAAGGGGTGGGAAAGGAGCTAAGTATCTGCGTTAACCTCCAATTAAAGTCAATCATAAAAACAGAGTACAGATTTCTTTGGGTAATTATAACACCAACCACTTTTTCCCTCTTTTTAAATCTGTAATTCTGTCTTCTTGTTATTGCTTGCTTTGTTATTAATTGCCTCAGGACCTTGATTTCCTAGCAACAGATTCTGCCACCAAACATTTGGCTCCAGTTCAACATTTCCTTTGTGAAAAATCACATGGTGGTGCCTGGGCAGAGTAAAGCAGACTCTGCTCTAATCCTTTTCTCGGGAGCCAAAAAAGGAAATTTAGCTGCAATTTTCAAGGCTGTAGAGATGGAAGGGGGAAAAAGAAAACAAAAACCAAGAAGCATCTGGTAATTTCTCAAGACGGGATTAATAGCGCCAGTGGGCGTTTCAAGCTATGGAGGCCATTTCAACATTTGATAATAAATAAGATTTGTGAATGCAGTGGGGGGTGGGGTTTGCCTTAATTGCTTCTCTTGTTTTTTTTTCCCCCTCCTGTTCCAAAGGTGTATTTTATTTTATTTTTAGTTTTCTTGTTTTCAAGTTTCTTTGAAATTGTCAATTGCCCAGAGATGCTTTTGTGAACTGGGCAGCCTCATCAATCTAATACACAACAAATACATATATTTTAGAAGGATTGTTTCATGGGCTATAATGTGATATATCCGATTAATATATGGAAAAGTAGATGTAGTTGCTTATTATCTTATTCTTTGGCACCACCACGGAGAAACAGCTTGGCAAACACGTCCACTAAGGGACCGAGGGAAAAGCCATTATCATCATCAAGGAAAGAAAATGGCCGATTTATGTTCCTCAAGACCTAAAAAGTGAGGGGAGTTGCTGTTTTTTTGTGTGAACTCTTTGTGATTCATATATTGTTCAATTAAATTCTAAGCCATTTATCCAGCAGCAATCTCTGAATGACCTAATTACTGGAAGCTGCCTGCATCACAAAAATAAGACATCACTGGGAAAACAAAAAGGCACAACGCCTATCAGCAAGAGATATTAAGCATAATTAGTTTTAGTTGATTGAGTGAGCAGACCTCAAGGGTTGTGCTGTCCCGTCATGGAAGCCTCAACCTGATCTGCCCACCCCAGAACAAGCACTAAGAGGAAGGTGTGGAGTCATATATATATCCCCACATTATACTGTTTTGTGTAACCCTTGCAAGCAAATTATTTGACGGATTGTAAAGGGACGCTTTTAGTCATAAGCAAGAATCAACAACAGCTGTGCAAATTTTAGAACACCGGTCTGGAGGAACATTAACGCTAGCTGAAGAAAACAACATTTTTTTTTTTAAATGAAGTTTTTCCTCTTGGATAATCTTTCCTTTCTTTTTTCACATTTCTCACCAGCTGTTCCTGCAGACCTCAGGTAAGGCAGCCATGGTCATTAATGCAACCACACTCTCATTATGTGTTTCTATCTGTCTGAATTGCCTTCTACAATTTGTTTCAGAGAATGCGTGAGTAGGAAGAATAGAATAGAACAGAACAGAATATAATTCTTTATCGGCTAAGTATGATTGGACACACAAGGAATTTGTCTTGGTGCAGAAGCTCTCAGTGTATATAAAAGAAAAGATACATTTGTCAAGAGCCAAGAATCATAAGGGACAACACTTAATAATAGTCATAGGGTACAATAGAATAGAATAGAAGGATATAGGAATAGAATTTAAACAGAATGGCATGGCATGGCATGGCATGGAACAGGATATAGAAAAGAAAAGAAAATAGAATAGAATAGAATAGAATATAGAATTCTTTATTGGTCAGGTGTGATTGCACACACAAGGAATTTGGTGCAAATGCTCTCAGTGTACATAAAGGAAAAGATACATTAATCAAGAGTCGAGAATCATCAGGTACAACACTTCATAATAGTCATAGGGAACAATAAGCAATCAAATCATTCTAGGAAATAGTCAATAAAAATTGTAAGGATACAAGCCTTATGAAGTTACAGTCATACAGTCACAAGTGGGAGGGGATGGGTTATAAAGAGCAATGCGAAGATTAATAGTAGTGCAGACTTTGCAATAGTAGAACAGGGTTGAGGGAATTATTTGTTTAGCAGAGTGATGGCGTTCGGGAAAAAACTGTTTTTGTGTCTAGTTGTTCTGGTGTGCAGTGCTCTATAGCGTCATTTTGAGGGAAGGAGTTGAAACAGTTGATGTCCAGGATGTGAGAGGTCTGTAAATATTTTCACAGCCTTTTTTTGACTCGTGCAGCATACAGGTCCTTGATGGAAGGGAGGTTGGCAGCCATTGTTTTTCTGCAGTTCTAATTACTCTCTGAAATCTGGGTAGTCTTCCCTTCTCAGTGAAGAAGTTCACCAAGACCTTCCCAACATGTCCTCACCCATCACTCAATGGGAACCCATTATTGCTGAAATAATTATATGGCTTAGTAGCTCTTACCATCAAGGAAACTCTTCACAGCGTTCAGCCTGAATCACCTTTCTTTTAATTTCAGCCTGCTAGTTGTTCTGCTTTTGGCCAGAGATGAATACCAGAGGCATTCATGGACAAGTAGGGTCAAGAAAGAAGTGATATCCATGAGCATGTGTTGGAAGTTCTGCAACTTTTTTACACGTGTTGCATGCATGGTACATGTAAAAAAATGACAAGTGTTTCTACTGCATTCTTATGGGTACTATATAGACTTTTTGACATAAACACCCAGACTTTTCATCTGAGCCTCTTGCATCCCACGATCTTTTTACTTATTATACAGTGATGTCTTTACACTTCTCTACTTAGGTCTGCTGCTGTGCCCCAATCCTCAGTTGTAACAGGTAATATAGACCACATCTAGGAACGCATCTTTGTCTTGACAACACTGTTATAAGCAGTTTTATTTTCCTGGATTTTTGAGCACTTCTCAAAAAAAAAAAAAAAAAGAAGTGAGGAAGATGAAAGAAAAGATTCTTTTATGCCTCCAGCTCCTTCACCCTCACCTCCATCTTGGAATAGTCTGAAGTATTTGCTCTCTCCTAACAATGTCATTTGTCTCCTGATGGACAGAAGCCATCATTCAGTCTGATGAACTTTTTGCAATCTTTACCGCCAGGTTCTGGCTATCCACACCAGGCAAATTCTTGCGGTATCTTGGTCTAGAGCCATGATGGCGAATCTATGGCGTGCATGCTGGAAGTGGCATGCAGAGCCATTTTTGCTGGCACGTGAGCCGTCACCCAGAGCAGATCCACTGCACATGTGCACACACCTCCCGCCAGCCAGCTGATTGTCAGGTATCTGCCTTGCATGCGCAGGGGTGTGTAATGCAAACCAGGGATGCACATGTGCAACGGGGGCGGGAGGGGGCATGCATTGCATTATGGGTGCGCGCGGGCACACATTTTTGGCACGCGACGACGAAAAGTTTAGCCATCACTGGTCTAGAGACAACGGCTCTATCCCTCACAGTATCTCCCCCACTAATAGCAACGCTAACAATACTTATATGCCGCTTCACAGTGCTTCACAGCCCTCTCGAAGCGGGTTATAGAGTCAGCCTCTTGCCCCCCAATACTCTGGGTCCTCATTTTACCCACCTTGGAAGGATGGAAGGCTGAGTCCACCTTGAGCATTGAACTGCTGTCAGTGGGCAGAGTTAGCTTGCAATACTGCATTTTAACCACTGTGTGCTACCACAGCTCTTCTCAATGCTCTTATCTTCCTCCTCAAAAGAGAGATTTCTAGGTCGTTCTATTTGGGCGGGGGGAATCTTAGCAGAATGCTTCCAGTTCTGGGACTATTATAGAATGTATGGGATAAGGGAATTATCTCAGGCGAGCTCATTTTTCAGAGCTTCATACTAGTTTATCCCCACCAAGGGCATAAACCTTGTCTTAAGTTTTTTTATTCTTTCCTGCCATAGGCCTTTAGATATTCATTCTTCTCTTCTTCTTCTTTTTTTTCTCCTTCGTGTTCTCTTTCCTGTCTCCTTTGATCTTGAATATCCTGAGCTCTTTTCTTTCTTTTTTTTTTTGGAGGTCTTATCCCAGCTACTTTCATGCAGAACATTCCACATGCTATTTATGAACTAATAAAGGAGAATATTTGTGGCTTGGGGTTGAAATGAGGGGTCCTTGGTGCTCTCTGAGCTTGTTTGTTTTCGTGCAGACGTTTCATTACCCTAAGTCAGGGGTCTCCAACCTTGGCCCCTGGAAGCCTGGTGGACTTCAACTCCCAGAATTCCACAGCCAGCTTTGCTGGCTGTGGAACTCTGGGAGTTGAAGTCCGCCAGGCTTCCAGGAGCCAAGGTTGGAGACCCCTGCCCTAAGTAGTTAATATCACCAGTGCCAGCAAGGAGTGTGGTTTGCTGTCAGCACTCCTTACTGGCACTGATGATGTTACCTAGTGAGGGTAATGAAACGTCTGCAAGGAAACAAGCAACCTCAGAGCACACCAAGGACCCCTTCTATATGGATTTGCTTTCCCCGAGAAGACTTAAAGATGGGAGGTTGGCCGACAGCAGGGCTGTCAAACTTCCAGACCCACGGACCGGATGCGTCATGTCATGGCCACGCCCACTCCTGGTTTAGTGAAGGGGAAAAAAGTCACGCTATGTCACAGGACGACAATGTGACGCCGTGAGCTTGACATCCCTGGCCTACAGGATTGGCCTTTTCTTAAGTGACAAGCTTGATTTGCAAGAGGTAGGATTCGCACGCTCTTCTGATGAGAAAATTAAAAACACCGCAAGGTACCATCATAGTGTTGTGGTTAGCTGGCAGCAGGTACGGATGGCTGAGGAGAGCAAGGACTCTGATGAGGGGCCAGGACCATTAGGGAGTGGACTGCTGCCTTCAGAGATTGTGGGGGCTGGCAGCAGTGATGAGGAGGTTCCCAAGGAGCCTGTGCTAAGTGCACGTGCATGCAGGATTGCTCGGAGGAAAGAGCAATTATAACAGCATGGGAGACTCAGGAGTAAGGCTACAAGGTAATGGCCCCTCCTTCAAGAAGATAAAAGCCAGCTCTGAAATGAACGTTCTTTGCAGGAAGCAAAGACATTTTGAAACTCTAGCCTCGTGGACATTGCAGTATCTTAGTTGGTATCTGAAGACTCTTGTGTTGTAAAATATTTCTAGGTAACCTTATCTGTTACTCTTGGCAGCCTCGCACAGTTTTGGTGAGGCTCGTGCTTATCAAAGTTAATTAGTTTGCAGCAGCCTTTTAACCAGGGATTGATCAGAATCATTAAAAGGTTTCTGTTCCCTTTAGTTTGTGTTGGTTTTATTGGACAAGGGTTTGGGTCAGAACACATGGCCTCCTTGTTGTCTATTCCCCCCCCCCCACACACACACATAGGGTCTTGATACCTGCTTGTTGTTCCCCTACTAAACAAGCTGATGGGTTTGGGAAGCATTTGGTTACAAATTTGGAACAATGACTGATGACCTCCTTTTACTGGTCCACAATAGAAAGCATTCTCTCATATTGCATGACTGAGTGGTATGATGGCTTGACAGCTGTGAGTGGAAAGACACTACAGAGGGTGGTTGAGCACAGCACAAAGCATTGTGGGCTGTTCCCTGATACCACCAGATGACCTCACTAGGGCTCGCTGCCTTAGAAGAGTGAGGAAAATCCTCAGGCACGACTCACATTCCGGTCAGCCCTTCACTCTCCTACCATCGGGTAGGAGATAGAGAAGCATTAGCCAGCAGCACCAACAGGCTGAAGAACAGTTTCTACCCATGGGCTGTCAGACTCCTGAACAGAAAATAACTCCATGTCCACATAGTAGGATAGACTTGTGGGGCCGGCACATTGTGTAACAAGGTCACCTATTGGAACAAAATTGGGACTGGGTTAGGGACTTCTGTCCTCACTGTGAGTTGTGTTGGATGTGTGTGCACACGAAGGGAAGCCAGCCAACCTCATTGTACACATGTTGTATTCTGACAATAAAGGTAATAATACATTCCAAGTTGCCTACCCTCTCGGTAAAGTTCACTGGATGAAACTGAACTAGCTAATTGTCAGATCAGCCTCTCCCCGCTAGACCAAATGTTGGGACGTAGACCTAAGCAAGAAAAACGCACAATCCACCACAATCAGCTAAACACCCCCAAAACCAGATTGGCTCTACTCCCCACACTAGGATCCAAGCTCTCAATTAATAGTCTTCTTTCTAAAGGCTGACCACTATTGCTGAGATTTGCTAATCATGTTGAGCAATATCTTGTTAAGGAAAAAAAAATATATATATACAACTTGAAATTCAAAAAGGAGACTAAAGAAGTATTTACTTTGTTTTTCTCATTTTTTGAATATAAAAGTAATCTTTAAAAGTAATCATGCTGGTTTTAATTAGTTTTGAAATTTTCTGGTTTTTTTTCCATTTTTGAAAAATAATTCTGCAACCTTTAATTTTTGTTTAGTTCTTCGGATGCCTTGCGGTAGAAAAGTGAATAAAAATATTCTGGACAAATATTTTATTACATAGCTCTATGAAAGAAGGAACATCCATTATTCTTATCTCTCTCTTATCTGTATCCAAAGCACTTTTGTCTGGATTCAAGAAACAAAGCAAGAATATTCCATACTATAGTTCAGAAACAAATACTAACTTAGGAAACAGCAGGAAAATAACAATGTATTCTCCCCAAGCCAATAGGTCAACAGGCAGCTCGAACAATGAGTGCAAGAAAACATAAATATAAACCAATCAAGCAGAGTAGAACATAAACCTCAGCTTTTCCTCCTTCATTTCTAAGATTTTGGTTTGCATGAAATGTAATTTACGCGCCAAAAATTCAAGGTCTCAATGCAAGTGAACATTTTGAAACATGAAGCCCACTTACTGCAATATAATAAACTTTAGCTTTTTCCACCAGCTTCCAGTTCTTCTCCACATCAAGATGATTTTCCTTCTTGTAGCAATTAGCAGCAGCCAAGTTAGCAATCAGAGACCTAAAAAAAAAAATCATTAAAGTAAGGCAGTTTTCTAATCCTCTCAAAGAGTAACCACAATTTCCCTACTACCACTTCATTATTTGACCAACAAATATATTGGATGCCACCTGAGACCATGCCATGTACTCTAAGATGCTACCTAATCTTTCTGCTCTGTGCTGCGCTCCCAATTTTTCAAATAATATTTTTTTAAATTTATAATACGTACAAGCATTAGCAGGTTGAGAGGCACACTCCATCCCAGTGTGGTTATTTAATTGTTGTTTTCTCTAATAGTCCACTTGGGTGGCTGAGTGCTTAATACTGCACGGAAGTGAAATAGGATACTGCAAAGCACCCAGTGACTGATACGCTGGAGGAAAGATAAAGGGCTTTTCAGTTAAAAGTGGGGGAAGCATTAAGATATCGAAAAGCCTGACTATTTTGCTTCCAGAATAGAAGGTATAAGTGGGGAAGAATGGGGGGAAAAAATCTACGAGGGTGGATTTTCCTTCCCTGTGATCTTCAAGAATCTTTTAATAGGAAGGGAGGGTTACGATGCGTTTTTGCATTTCCCATCCTGCACTCATATAATTATAAAAAGGTAGCAGGGGCAGAGGGACTGATGTTGTATGATTATGACATCCATGCAAAATGATGGAAACACACAATGACACTTTGATGTCGTCCTGGCTTCACCAGCAAGGCAGTGAGTCTGCCCCAAACTGGTTTTCTAACTAGAGCAGAGAAAGGAGTGAGAAAATAAGGGAAAAAGAAGCAAAAAGAAAAAAAAAGAAAAGGAATGATTCCCCCCACTTTCCCTTTTATTAGACATTGGAGAATTACACTGCACAATTCTGTTGCTGGTCTTACTTGATTAACTTGCCTGTAGCAGGGGACAGAACAAAGATGACCTTGAAACAATTAAACATGGAAGATGACAAGGAAATGCTAAAATTATTGGTTAGATTAGGAAGATTAATGCAGGCAATAAAAAAACCACCAAAGAAAACAACCTTGCCATGTCCATTTAGTCACAAGGAGCAATGTTCTACGCAAGGCAGCTGCCTTCATTTAATGTCCTGAGGTTTATGCTTTTAAAAGAGATATTCAAAGTCTGTTCTTCCATATCCTGGTTGAAAAATTCTCCCAGCTCTTTTCATTAACGTATTGTCCTATATGTACATTTACACCAATGCAGCTTACACTAGGGGGTCTTCAAACTTGGCAACTTTAAGACTTATGGACTTCAAATCCCAGAATTCCCCATGCTGGCTGGGGAATTTTGGAAGTTGAAGTCCACACGTTTTAACGTTGCCAAGTATCTGGTTTGAACTGTTAAGCCAGAGATGGATTTTAGCCTACAATGAACATTTAAAAATAAATGTCATTCAAATGAAAAAAGTCTCATTGGGTACGGTGGTGAAATACAATTATGTTATCTTGAGGAGCGTATTAATAAGAAAAATCATCAAAGATCCTGGTGCTGCTGTCAAAATGGAACACATTAAATGCAATCAAGATTTTCATCTTCTGTGATATGAATTATCTAAATCCATGCAGACATTTTATCTTGTATCAATATTCTCACCTTGCAAATGTTCGAACCTGAAATCTGCCCACGATTTGTCCCACCAAGATCAAGATATAAACTCTTTCCCAAACAAGGAGAGAAAGGCCACCTTTTCAACATTGCTTTGAGCTGATTAAAAAAATGAATGTATAAAAATAATGTAGATAATGAAGAAAGTATTGTTATCCTTATTTTATAATCACAGCTCTTTTTCTACAACCGAACAGACAGAACTGCAGAGTTAATTTTATCACGGAAAGTGCAGGGAAGTACGAAAGCAAGTGGAAATGAATTTGTTCTTTTGAAACGCGGCGTAGAAAGAAAGACGTAATTCACAGTGTCAATAGCAAGGAAGTTAAGGAGAAACATTGAGTAATTTCAATTTCTAAATTAAATCCTTCAATAAACTTGAATGTCAAAATTGACTATCTACTGCGCAGAATCTCTGGGACATTCCTTAAATGGAATTAATAGGATGGTTTTTAAAAAGTACCTTTCACAAAACTAGACGTATGCCTTTCTTTCTTTATTCCTAACCAATGTCTACTGTTTTCAAAATAATCTAAAACTCTGGCTATCCATAGAGTCAAGGATCCCAATTCATATCTTTTAGAGCCACCAATCATGAGAAGAAAAATAATAATCTCCTTCTTTTCAACCCTTGGACAAAAATGTTTTGCGTAATCAAATACCCCTGGATAGGTCAAATATTTTATAATTAAAATTCCTCTTTAGCCACCCAGAGTTGCATTTGTGGGGAGCCATATAAATCCATATAAATAAGTAAATAAACTTTTGCCCTCTCTGGAATTTCCAGCCACACCCTTTCTCTACAATAATGGTTGTTTTGGGTTTTTTACCGTTTTTAGAGTACTGGTGCTGCTTTTCATATTTTTACTTGTCTGAAGCTGTCCAACCCACCTGTAAATATAGATCAATTTTCTGACCCAGACCATCCTGCTATAAGCACACTATTATGACCCAAAGAGCAAATCTGCATATTACATTATGCCATGAGAGGTTGAGCAGACCACACTAAATCATCAACCATGGCTTGCCTCATCGGCCACACTGAACCCAAATCAAGCCAAGCACACTACGGGTTTATGCTATGTGTAGACCCAGCCAAAAGGTGAGGCTCGAATTAGGAATTTGATTTACTGGCCTTCTGTGCCAGTCCTTCCCAGCAATTGTCTCCATAGGAGGCAGTCATGAGCAAGACAGAGCTATGGTGGAGCTTTGCTAGCAGGAGTGGATCTTGTGTCCCAAGGACTGGCCCATAGATTTCCATTGCTCTCCTCTCCTATGCCTTCTGCACATCTCTGCGTCAGGCACTGTATCCAGCTGTTCCTCCACTTCCTCATCAGCCACTTCCAGACCTGGGGGCTGTTGACTCTCCATCTGAAGGCTGACAGATGGCCCAGGCTCCGTCCATCTCTTTCTTTCTCTCTCTCCCTCCCTCCCTCCCTCCCTCTCTCTCCAATTCCATTTCTTCTTCCCCCTCGGAGCTCTCAGGTTGCCTTGATGCTAACCCTGGCTCCCACACCACCACCAACTCCTCCTCCTCTTCATCTGATTCAGCTGCTGGAGGGGCCGGTGGCCAAAAGGCCACAACAGAGATATGGAAATCTTATTTCCCCAAATGAAAATGGGGTGGTAATCACTGCCTTTGTGATGAGGCCCGTAAGATTTAGTTACGACCTCTGCCACAATGCAAGCCATAATATAGGCTTCCTGTATCTTCTGCTCCTCTACTCCATTATCTCAGGAGAACATAGCCCACCTGTTATCACTGGTGATGCATGCAGCGCAGGTTCCTGTCGGTTCTTCGCTTTGTTCATAGTAGTGAGCATCTACATGAGCTTCCTCCGTTTTTCTTTTGAGTATCTCACCAAATTTATCGGTTCCGATACAGCCAAAAAAGGTTGCAGCTTTGTAGGGGAACTGGATCATCCACTGCAATTAAAGCGAGGGGAAAAATGAAACATTTGTAATTACATCTAGACACCCATCACACTGTAAACTGTTTTAAAGGCAAAACTATACCAAAGGATTAACACTTTTAACATCGAACTCAACAGATGCGATCTTTAGCTTAAGTTACGTTTCGATGGCTTTAAAATTATTTAAATCTTTAGATTGTCCAAAGAAACGAAAATGGGATGTCATGTTTTAGGAAAACAGCCATATGGTTTATTACCCATCTGATATGAAACCAATAATTCTCCTAAAATTCGAATGCTCCAGGAAAACAAAACCAGCCGTTCATTTAGTTTGAAACACACCCAAATAAACAATGCTTAAATAGAAAACAACATCCATGTCATTCTGATGAAAGAAATGAAATTCGACTCAGCCAACTCTTCATGGCCAACTTGCTACGGGACAACTCACTGTGGGATAGGAGTTACACTAATATCAAAAGAAATGGTGGAATAGAATAATTAAAGGATGCAAAAAGGAAGGACAAGGATGAAAGGCAAACGTTAAAATAATTTTTTTTTATTTATTTTAAATAAAAAAATTGAATTGTTAAATTGTCCCATGGCAAGTTGGCCATGCTGAGTTGGCTGCAGTGAATTGGCTGTGGTGGGTTGACCCATTCCCATGATGGAGCACCCACCAATTCTGCAGGCAAGCTGTTCCACTGGTTAACTGTCCCTGGTTCAATCTGATAACTAATAACCATAGTATCTTGTGTTTTAATAGAATATAAATCTGGCCAAAGCTACCCAGAATTCATTATCAAAGAACGTTGAATGATTTTTCTAATTCCTTTAAGGACTTTTGATTCAAGTGAGTATTGAGCTGAGCATTGTCACCAGAGGTGGTTGTACATAATAATGTATTAAAGCTGTTCCAACACAATGTAGAAAGGTTTTGATTGGCAAAATAAAATCTTTTAATGTATAGTGTAATGTGTTTTTGTTTTAATAACCCATTGAGGTGGGCTTAGAGGGAAATTCATGCATCAGTTAACCAGCCTCACTCACTGTTCAGATTACACCCTTCTCCCAATATATATTTATGCTCTCCTCTTTACCATAAGAGCTCTAAAGAATCCTGAATCCTTTGATTATAGCACAGATCTTAACTCTTATCTACAGTGTTACTTAAAGATGTTTTGCAGACTTATTGTAAAGGCTTGCTAAATTGCTTTGATAAACTGATATACGGTATTTCAAGAAGAATACAGATAATAATATACTCTTTTTTATAATAAACTCAACAGCTGAGCTTCTTTTCTCTAATGGAAGATCTGAACAAAAACCTTTAGAGAGCATTAAAATGATCCATGTCATAAATAAAGCACTGAAAATGAGTGATATTTGAAATCTGCAATCAAAGACTCCCCAATGAAAATTATTGCCTCCTTCAAGTTTGCTGAAGCTGCCCAAGCCTCTAAAATCTTGGACAGACAGGTATCTATTAGTTGTGGCCCAGCGAAGTTGGCAGCAGAATCAGACAGTGAGGAGGTTGCGGAGGAACATGGGCCAGTCCTGGAGTCCGGAGAAGACTCTGACGAGGGCTCTTCATCGAAGGCAGAGATGGGGCCAGGGCCATCTGACAGTTATCAGCTGCCTTTGGAGTCAGAGATCAGTGGGGCAGATGAACAGCTGGAGCCTGTTCCCAGTGTGCGCATCCACAAAGCTGCCAGGAGAAAGGAACAGTTAAGGAACAAGGGTTGACTCGGGAGTGGTGTTTGCTGGAGACAATTAGTTTGTTTAATGAGTGTGAAGCTTTGTTTATGACTCTCACAGACTCCTTGCCAAGTATTTCCTTGTACAGCATTGCTGGTGCTTTGGACAATAATCCGATCCCCTCTTCTTTGTGGCAGCCCCTCAAATACTGGAATACTCCTAATTCTTCTTTTCTTTAGACCACCCAATCCTGCAGCCGTTCTTCATATGTTTTAGTCTCCAGGCCTTTTGTCTTCTGAGTTGCTCTTCTTTGAACTTTTTCCAAAGTCTTTACGTCTTTTTTTCAGTATGTTGACCAAAATTGGTTGCAGTATTCCAGGTGTGGTCTTACTTTATAAAGCAGTGCTAATTCTTCACATGATCTTGATTCTATGCCTGGCACTAACAGTCACTGAGCAACTGGTAGTAAGTTGAGAGCTATTGGTAGTAAGAAAATACGGCATTCTAATGGATGTTACTCCAGACTTCTGATTGATCGGAAGCCTGGATGAAGGTCTCTTACTAGGGAAATACAATTTATTGCAGCATCCACAGAGTGAGCAAAACAGAGGTTCAGCTGCAGAAAAGAGGTCAGCCGAGAACAAGCCACTCTACAGAATTTCTGTCTGAGCCAACAGTTCATAATTATCTGACCTGTGAAGAGAAGCCCAGGGTGAGAAGAAACAACCCTGCCAGCTGATGGGAGAGAAGATGGATGGGTGACTGCAAGGCTCAGGGCATGTTGCTCTCCTGACTGTCAGCAGCACAGAAGACATAGGCAGGAAAACACAAGTCATGGACTTCTTGTAGGGAAGACAAAAACATTACAGCAGATAGCGGTAAGGTAAAGGTAAAGGTTCCCCTCGCGCATACGTACTAGTAGTTTCTGGCTCTAGGGAGCAGTGCTCATCTCCGTTACAAAGCTGAAGAGCCAGCGCTGTCCAAAGACGTCCCCGTGGTCATGTGGCTGCCATGACTAAACGCCAAAGACACACGGAACACTGTTCCCTTCCCACCAGTGGTCCCTATTTTTCTACTTGCATTTTTTACGTGCTTTCAAACTACTAGGTTGGAAGAAGCTGGGACAAGTAACGGGAGCTCACTCCGTGACGCAGCACTGGGGATTCGAACCGCTGAACTGCCGACCTTTCTGATCAACAAGCTCAGCGTCTTAGCCACTGAGCCACAGCGTCCCTTTTAGAGCAGCCATACGTCTCTATCTCTTCATATGGGAGAATGGACATCACTTGGACAGACTGGACCCCAGGAAACAGGTCCTCCCAAAGGCAAGAAACAACTGAAGGAGTCCAGAGATTCAGAAGACCTTTTTGCACAGCTGGAATTAAGTAACAACAGCTTTCAGTCCCAGGCAAAACAAAAAAACAAACCAGCAATTAATCACACTGAAGGGTCTTGGGTGCTCTCTGAGCTTAGTTGTTTTCTTGCAGACATTTCATTACCCCAAACCAGGTAACATTTATTAGTCTGATGATGTTACCTACCGTGTTTCTCATATAATAAGGCCAGGTCTTTTTTTTTCTTTTGAGCCCCGAAAAAATGGCTAGGCCGTCTTTTCAGGGGTGACTTAATTCCCCCCCTTGCATCTTCGGGCGGGCGGGCAGCGATGGCTTGGATGTTGACCTCGGCATTGGTGGGGCACTTCATATTGGGGTCAACGCAGGCAGCACCATATCCGGGTGTGCAACAAAAGTACTTCCTAACGGCAAGCCCCCCCCACCATTCCCCCCCATTTTGCATATTTTAATATCGGCCTTAATTGGGGAGAGGGGCTTAATTTCATTTCATGCCTATAAAACATGCTGGGACTTCCTATTGGGGGAGGCCGTATTGTTGGAGAAACAGGGTAGTTCGGGGAACAAAACTCCTGCAAGAAAATTGCCATGCCGAGAAAGCACCAAGGACCCCTCATTTCAACCCCGAGCTACAATCATTCTCCTTTCTCAATACCAATGAGCAGGATTTGCAGCATCTAAATAAATTCTATGATTGGCCAAAACAGGGGCTGGTATGAGACTTGGTTTTGGGGAGAAATGATCTATATTTTCCAGATCAAGGCACTTCTATGTGATGGGCTCCATCTCCCAAGGACTGGGAAGGATGGATGAAACACGCTCAACCTCATTTACCAGAGCTTAAAAAGAGAAAGGTTTTCCCAGTTGCAATGTAGGGCTGTGAAAGTTGGACCATGGTTGAGCGCCAAAGAATGGAGGCGTTTGAACTCTGGTGCTGGAGGAGACTCCTGCGAGTCCCTTGGACTGCAAGGCCATCCAACCAGTCAGTCCTAGAGGAGATCAACCCTGACTGCTCTTTAGAAGGCCAGATCCTGAAGATAAAACTCAAAGACTTTGGCCACCTCATGAGAAGGAAGGACTCCCTGGAGAAGAGCCTAAAGATTGAGGGCAATAGAAGAAGAAGGGGACGGCAGAGAATGAGGTGGCTGGATGGAGTCACTGAAGCAGTCGGCGTGCGCTTAAATGGACTCCAGAAGATGGTAGAGGACAGGAAGACCTGGAGGAATGTTGTCCATGGGTTGGATACAACTTCGTGACTAACAACAACAACCTTAAAGAGAACCCCAATATAGGTTCTGGAAACAAATGCAGAACTAACCACCTCTGGGCACTATAGAAGAAAGGTTTCTTTTTAAAAAATAAAATAAAGATGATAAAGAACTGGGCAGAACAGCTAATTCTCTAAAAGGCAGAAACGAAATTCTTAATGATCTTGATAGGTTAGAGAAATGACCTAACATAGCAGAATTAAATTTAGGACAAGATTATTTTAAAACATGGGTATAAGATAGAGGATCCCTGATTTAGCCACTGTATTTTGTGAAAATTATCTTGGAATGGCACTTGATCCATAACAAATATTTGGCAAAATGTGACAGAGTTTCAAAACTGGCAAAATGACTTTCTGACCCAACTACTGGACAAAGAACAGAAGACAAGTTATAGAACAGCAGGTTCTAGATGAGTGGGAGGAAAAATCTTCTAATAGTAAGAGAGTGGAACCAAAGAATTTAGACTTCCCTCTTCATTGGATGGATCCAGGCAAAAACTAGAAAGTATCTGGGATACTTCAATTCAGATTTCTGGAGTCAACAAACTGTGGACTCCTCTGAGCAATGAGACTTTACGAATCCTTGTTTCCTGAAACTAAGATAGTTGAGAATCCATACATTTATTTTATATTATTTTATTGACATTAAATTTATATGCTGTCAATGTCACTATTCCAACTGACCCTGAGCAGCATTCCTGAACAATTATATATGTCAAGAGGATGAATGTGTTTAACTATTTGGTCTACCATATCTGGGTTGTATAAATCCAGACAACCACTTGATTGGAACAAAGAAATTGCCTTCATTCAGATGTTTGCAGTTCTGATACAGTATCCCTACAGAAGATTAGATATAATAGAGAAAAAAACCAGCATTATATGAACACATACTAGCTACTCAAGATAAATCCAGTGTGGCTTATGTTTATTTTGAAGATATTTTCTATCTCATTTACAAGTTTTTTTTTTCTTAAATTTTACACTATGATGATAACAACATGATATCAGAAGGGATTTTCCTTATCTGTTAGATAAAATTCCGAACTGCAAGCATACGCTATCTAAGCTTATTATATACAACATGGTTTGAACCAGGTGGCAAAGTTTTAAATTAAAATTTATGGACTATGATGAACTATAAAAGCCTCCCTCAATTGCGTTTTCCTTCAAGGTGTGCATGATTAAATCCACTGAGATTTGGGCAAAGTCACATGGACTGCTTTTATTGAGCCTAAAAGAGGTGGCCCCCCTCTAACACCCCAAATGCAGAATTGGCAACAAGCTATATTTCCCCTTTCCAAAATAATGAAGGAAATACACATGGCAGATCATTCTAGCCCAAAAGGAAGTCAGTCCGTGACACACCATGCAAACTACCTTTGCTTTTTGATTGTTCTAAATCATGGGCAACTATATTCAGAAACCAAAACAAACCCAACAAACACAATTTTGCAATGTTTGCGATGAGATATAGTTCAGCAATTCTATTATTTCTTTATTTATGATTTTTTTTGGAGGAAGAGCTAAGCAAGACACCCAAGAATCAAAATTAAGACTTGCTGGCTAACTTGGCTTGTCACAAGATTGGGATATCACTCCTAATTCAAGTCATTTCACACATGCATTTCATAGTTTATTCTGACACCACCTTCTTAAGGGATTTTTCTGCTGTCTTGTTTGTTTTTCCTCTGACCAAGCCTAATTCTATTTTATTTCTGAGTCTCCATATAGGTGACCAAGGGCAGCTAGCTATTGAGTTATAAATTATTTATCAAAATTTACCTTAAATTTTCTAAACACAAATTTTATAAAACAGGGGGGAGGAAAACTACACACTGGATTTTTTTTTGGGGGGGGGGGAGGGGTTCCAAATATTCATAATGTAAGTGGGAGGAAAAAAAGGAGAATTCATCGCAAGAGTAAATTTGCACACCAGCAAGAAAACAACCTGCAGGTATAGGGTTGATTTTTCTGCCTACATTTAACCTATATTAATTTCTGGGTCCTTCATGAAGATGCAATTGATATTTATTTTCATAAAAAGTCATTCAGAGAAAAATGCAATGATATATCCAAGTTTAAAGTTAAGTAACCATGTTCATGCACTTTATAATTTTTGCCAAGTGAAATCTCAACGTTGTCCTAGAGTTAAAGCAAAAATACATTCGGTAATTTATTTATTTATTTTTGCTAAGTACTCTCCTTATATGTTAATATCATTACATGATTTTATAAGTGTAACAACATGTAATTTATTAATTCTTTCTAGAAATAGAGGAAAGGTGCAGAATATGAGGCAATCAAGATGATAAAATGACGTTTAATGCAAATTTATTTCCGCAATATACCATGTTAAAACAAAGTCGCTTCAGGCAGGGCACGAATGAAAAATGCTAACAAATTAGAATGTCAGAAGCAAAATTAAAGGAGGAAATTGATGGTTCTATTTACATGGCATTAAAAGAAGTCTCTACCATAATAATTTATCACCCCAACCATTACAGAAATTAACACGGCAACACAAGGACCAACCCCAAACAATCTACATTTGATTGAAAAATTAAAACCTAGTGAAAAGGCAATGATGATTAATCAAGCTCGTATCTTGGAAACAAACTGATTTTTACCCACCGACAACCATCAATTCTTTCTTTCTTTCTTTGATTTCATGCCACTTACAATTGTGGTCTACTTTCTTTGAATTTGAAACGATGGCAAAGTCATTATGTCAAAAATCTGCGTAAACGCAATGGCTAAAAATTATTATTTATTACATTTATTCATATTTACATAGGAAAGAATGGTTGCAGCAGGGCTCAAACTTAGGAAATTGAACAGGAAAAAAAAAATAGAAGGCAGGAAGTACATTAGGTATGTTCACCACCTTGAGCTATGCAATATATTAAAAAGGTGCCTCAAAACCCCCCAATAATACACTAAACACACTTGGAAGAATTCTTTTTATGATAAATACCTTCTTTTGTAACAGATTAACAGAGTTGGGAGAGACCTCGTAGGTCATCTAATCCAACCCCCCACCCAAGCAGGAGACTCTACACCACTTCTGACAAATGGCAGTCCAGTCTCTTCTTGAAAGTCTTCAGTAATGAAGCTCCCACAACTTCCGAAGGCAACTTCTGTTCCATTGATTGGTTGTCCTCACTGTCAGAAAGTTTCTCCTTATTTCCAGGTTGAATCTCTCCTTGGTCAATTTCCATCCATTATTCCTTGTCTGGCCTGCGGGTACCTTGGAAAATAGCTTCCTCTCTGGGACAGCCCCTCAAATATTGGAATAGTAATGTCAAATACCTTCTTTGTATTTATGTCTTGGTTTTTCTCTGGCAACTTACAGAGACATCTCCCTCAAATGCCATCCCCCATAGGCTATCCGTTTTACAGATTAATAGAGTTGGAAGGGACCTTGTAGGTCATCTAGTCCCACCTCTTGCCTAAGCAGGAGACCCTACACCATTTCTGACAGATGGCAGTCCAGTCTCTTCTTGAAAGCCTCCAGTGATGAAGCTCCCACAACTTCCTAAGGCATCTTCTGTTCCATGGGTTGGTTGTTTCCACTGTCAGAAAATTTCTCCTTATTTTCAGGATGAATCTTTCCTTATTCAGTTTCATGTGTTAAAATGTATGTCATTCTTCATGAAGCTTGAGGAGATGTTCCTCTCAGGATCTGACGATGATCAGTTCTGTTTCTCCATAACTCAGGACAGGGGTGGGGTGGGGGTTACTTAGACCAGATCAGGGCTAACAAGCCAAAATCCCAAAACAGGAGCACTGCAGATGAATGGGTCCCAATCTAGGCCCAATTTTCTCTGAAGGAATTGGCTTGCAAACTGAGGTGCCCATCTGTATTTTTAACTAGAGGCCCACTTGATATCCAAGGTGATGCTCTGACCAAGGCTTCCTGAGACTGTAATTAAACACATGCTTAGTCCAAACAACTCTCATTTTATTTCAACGCTTATGAATTATGAATTAGGTTCATTCCCAGCCCATAATGAATCTCAAATAGTCTCTCGAGATAAGCACCCACCTTTATCTCCTTTGAATTGCTGCCAACAACTAAAATGCCAAATTAACTGCAAAAAAAACCCAACCGAAGTACAAAGTCCACACAGAGCTTCAAAGTTTAATCTGAACAAAGCAAACAAAGTTGCTTCCTGCAAAGGTTTCTCTATCTTTGCCTCTCCTTTATCCCTTAGGAGAGGGGTAATCACTTCCAAACCTTACTCCCAAGTCGCCCCCTTTTGTCTCAGCTGCTCTTGCCATCTGGCAGCTCTGCGCACATGCACACTGGGAACAGGCTCCCCTTGTTCCTCTGCCTCGCTGCTGCCAGACTCCAAAGGCAGCACCCCACTCCCAGATGGTCCTGGCCCCATCTTTGCATTGGATGCAGGACCCTCGTCCGAGTCCTCTCCAGACTCCCAGACTGGTCCTCGTTCTTTCCCACTGTCCGATTCTGCTGCCATCTGCACCGGTGCTGGCGAACCACAACAGGTGAGGAATGCTTTCTGCCGGTTTGGTCTGGCGAACCAGTTACATCTGATTTTGTACAGAGATGGGTTGCCTTATGATTCACACACATCTGTTATTGCTATTTTAATTATTGCAATACAGGTCGTCCTTGACTTACAACCAAACTTTTAAGTGACTGAAGTTATAACGGTCCTGGGAAAAGTGACTTGTGACTGTTTTTCACATCCCTATTGATTGTTGCAGCACCTGCTCCCCCCCTCCATGGCCCCATGATCCAAATTTGGGTGCTTGACAACAGGCATGTACTTATGACTGTTGCAATGTCCCAGGGCCATGGGGTCATCTTTTGTGACCTTCTACAAGCAAAAGTCAGTGGGGAAGCCAGACCTGCTTAGTGATGGAATGATTCACTTAACAACTGTGGTGTGACAAGTCGTAAAATGGGCAAAACTCATTTTATTGTCTTGCTTAGCGACAGAAATTGGTTAAGTCAAGGACTATCGATTCTATGCAGGACTGTCCTTGAGAATCCTTCCAGGACCTAACGTTTTTTTAGAATGTTTGTCCATTTTTAATGTTTATTCATTCAGTGCTTAGGCTATCCTGTTGGGCAGGAGTCTCCAACTTGTCAACTCTTTAAGACTTGTGGACTTCAACTCCCAGAATGCCTCAGCCAGCCATCTTGAAGATCAAAAATCTTAAAATTGCCAAGGTTGGAGACTCCTGGAATTCTGGGAGTTGAAGTCCATAGAGCTGGAAATTAAGGGAAAGCAAAGCTGGCTGAGGAATTCTGGGAGTTGAAGTCCACAAGTCTTAAAGTTGACATGGTTGGAGACCCCTGCTGTAGGGTACACACTACAGACATTTTAGACTCGGACAACATGATCGTGCACTGGGTGCCACTCAGTTCCCAAGGCAATTCGAGGTGTTGGTATCGGTATACAAATTCCTAAAGCAGGGTTTCCCCAACCTTGGCAATTTCCAGCTTTATGGACTTCAACTCCCAGAATTCCAGACAGCAAGGAGAGTTCTGGGAGTTGAAATCCACTCACCTGGGTGAAACCAGGCATGTGGACTGGTTTTCACTGGGTGAAACCAGGCTTAATATCAGTAACTGTAAGAGGGACCTTGGAGTCTTAGTGGACAATCAGCTAAATATGAGTCAACAGTGTGCGGCAGCAGCCAAAGAAGCTAATGCAATCCTAAATTGCATTAACAGAGGGATACAATCGAGATCAAGGGAGGTACTAATACCACTCTATAAAGCCTTGGTAAGACCTCACCTAGAATATAGCATCCAGTTTTGGTCACCACACTATAAAAAGATGTTGAGATTCCAGAAAAAGTGCAGAGAAGAGCAAACAGGATGATTAAGGGGATTGGAGACTAAAACATATGAAGAATGGTTGCAGGAACTGGGCATGGTTAGTCTAGGGAAGAGAAGGACCAGGGGAGACAAGATAGCAGTCTTCCAATATTTGAGGGGCTGTCACAGAGAGGAGGAAGGGGACAAGCTGTTTTCCAAGGCACCCGAAGGCCAGACAAGGAATAATGGATGGAAACTGAACAAGAGAGATTCAACCCAGAAATAAGGACAAATTTTCTGACAGTAAAAACAATTAACCAATGGAACAGAAGTTGCCTTTGGAAGTTGTGGGAGCTTCATTACTGGAGACTTTCAAAAAGAGACTGGACTGCTATTTGTCAGAAATGGTGTAGGGCCTCTCCTGCTTGTGCAGGGGGTTGGACTAGATGACCTACAAGGTCCCCTTCCAACTCTGGTTATCTGTTGTCACGTTCAATTTGCCAAGGTTGGGAAACACTGTCCTAAGGGCTTTGAGAAGTCAACCACCTAAGAGTAGGTCTCATCCAACAACCTTAGAGAAGGTCTTATCTGTCTTAGCCTCCTGGCCACAGATTTTGGAGGGCCCTACTCTGTGCTGTGGCTGATGGATTGTTATTTGATGGTGCCACACAGGAGATGTTCTCCCTGATGGCAGGAGTTTTTGTGCAGTGGCCTTTTCCATGCCTAATGCTGATCTACATCAGGCAGATCTTGAAACTTATTTATAATTTACTTATATTATATTTCCTATCTCTTAACCACCTGTCTCCCTACCTTTTATCTTTTGAAGTCGGCCTTTCCCAGCCATTAACTCTGTTTAAGATTTCACTCGTAAAAGAATGTTTTTCATAACAGGCTTCGTAAAACCACATTGGAATACTCTTTCAATCAGAAGTGGTATAAAAAATATTTTAGTAAAAAAAACCTATAATAAATAATAATAACAAAATAGACTGAAATAAACCCACTAATATAGGAATACTATCTTCACCAAATGCGTCAATTTCAAGACGTGATATTGACTTTTACAAATGCTAGAGATATTTCTATATCCCATTCTTAAATTTCACACAGATTAAAGTGCTGCAATATCTCATGACAGTTGTGTGAGGAACAGCCATATGTTTCTGATTTTGCACGGCATTTAATGTTTGCTCTTCTGAAATTACATCATCGTTTTATGTCGACTGTTAGCATCTGCACCCTTTATTTTGGAACTTATGTTTTATTTTACAATGACCCAAAGCAATAGTCAATAAAATTCAAGTAGACACAAATATATATAGAAACAGGTAAGGCAGGATGGAACAATATTGAAGAAGGACATTTAGGAATGTAGTCCCTGCACCAATGCAACCTAATTTCACTCATCCCCATGCTCTGAAGCAACTTTTAATGCTTAAAATGTCTATGTATAGGCAACAAAACTTCTTTTTTCCACCCTCAATAACATGTCGACCTGGGTCTTATGCGTTCTAGGTTTACAAGCAGTATGATGAACGATTAGTAGCCCTTGACTCATGACTGTAAAGACTGCCCATTACGGTTGTAAGTCGTGGCAATCATTAAGCAAGATGCTCATGTGATCGCCTTGCTTAACCAGCCACAATCCTCTTTTCCCAATTGCATTTGTTAAATGATTACACAGGTCATTAAGTGGAACACAGGGCATCTCAGGAGTGGGGGAGGCCCTGGGAGGCGAGTGCAAGGCCAGCCCAGCCCTGCCACACCTCCCCAGCTCACCTGTGGCCTATTTTAAAGTTCATTTAGAATAGAGTAGAGTAGAATAGCATAGCATAGCATAGCATAGCATAGCATAGCATAGAATATGAGAATAGAATAGAATATGAGAATAGAATAGAATAGAATAGAATAGAATAGAATAGAATAGAATAGAATAGAAGAGTTGGAAGGGACCTTGGAGGTCTTCCAGTCCAACCCCCTTCTTAGACAGGAAACCCTACACCACTTCAGACAAATGGTTATCCAACATCTTCTTAAAAACTTCCAGTGTTGTAGCATTTATAACTTCTAGATGCAAGTTGTTCCACTGATTCATTGCTCTCAGTGTCAGAAAATTTCTTCTTCTAAGTTGCTTCTCTCCTTGATTAATTTCCACCCATTGCTTCTTGTCCTGCCTTCAGGTGCTTTGGAGAATAATTTGACCTCCCTCTTCTTTGTGGCAGCCCCTGAGATATTGGAAGACTGCTATCATGTCTCCCCTAGTCCTTCTTTTCATTAAACCAGGGGGTCTTCAAACTTGACAGCTTGAAGACTTGTGGACTTCAACTCCCAGAATTCCTCCTCCAGTCATGTTAGCTCAGGCATTATGGGAGTTGAAGTCCACAAGTCTTAAACTTGCCAAGTTTGAAGACCCTTGAACTAGACATACCCAATTCCTACAACCATTGTTTCATATGCTTTAGCCTCCAGTCCCCTAATCATCTTGGTTGCTCTTCTCTACACTCTTTCTAGGGTCTCCACATCTTTTTTACATCGTGGCAACCAAAACTGAATGCAGTATTTAACTTTAGAAGGTGTGGACTTCAACTCCCAGAATTCCCCAGCCAGCACCCTTGCCTGGAAAATTCTGGGAGTTGAAGTCCACACATCTTAATGTTGCCAATGTTGAGTCTTCTGCAACTCCCAGAGAAGTTCTACAGGAGCATCTCTGACAGATGCCCATCCATCATCAGTCTGAAGTCTTCAAGCAAACGAGAACTATGCCTTGCTCACTAGCTGACAGCTTGCATGTCAGACATGACAAGCGTACAACAAGTTAAAGAACAGTACACATTTAATAGAATACACATACAAGTATGAATTACATATAAGTTAATATTATGAACCTAAAATCTATAAAATGAATCAAAATAATTAAACCAGTGAGGCCTATTAACCTATAAAAGTGAAAACAAAACCTGTTCAATCAGTGCATTAAAACCAGTATTTATATTAAAACACATCAAAAATAATATATAATTTGCAATATTTAATAATAGCAATGTCTAATCGGTATGAAATAGCAGGGTACATATTCCATATGGTCACAGACCATTAAGCAGTTATTCTTTTAGGATATCAGAAACATTCAGAGAGACTATATCACTTCTACCAAACTACAGATTCCAAAGATTAAAATGAAACCTGGGTGTCCTGCCCAATTTGCTAACACCGCTGTTAAGCGGCACGCAGAAATATCTCTATGAAAGGGAAAAAGTGAACATCGGTCTTTACATGACCCACTCCACATTGGCAGATTCATTTGTTATTAGGAGTTATACTCATGTTCCAGAACAGTGGAAGGTAAAATATTAAATTATGCTAGCATCATAGCTCATCTATATTTAGATATTTCAATTTGCCTCGGATATCTGGCTGGGCTGAAATTGAAGGGTTGGCCACCTTAAGTGGACCCCTACCAGTACCCTAGATTGAGTTTCCTGGCTTTGTATATCTGTTTCTCTCTTCCTTCTCTTGGCTTTGGTGTGGCTGTACGATGTCTATGACATTTCCCTGATTGACTAAGCTAATAACATCATCGGCTAAGGAATAAAATTTAATCTGGCATGATTTTTTTTAAATATTTGTTTATTCAAAATTTCCCAAAAAAATTTAAAGAAGAAAAACATATTCTCACATTTTGCAGTGTTGTCGTAACAGTGTACCTATCCAATAGTGTCAATTAAATTCATTTATTACAAATATATCTAAGCTTGCTTACTAAATCCTTACTTATAAACATTTTTATTACATTACAATATTTATATTACTTTGCCTATATAGCTATCTATATACACATTCGTCCTTTTTCCTATTTTTTTTTCGAATTTCTTTAGTCATTTTCACTAAACATCTTTACTTCCTTTTTACTCAACGATTTGTACCATATATTCCATATTATATAGAAATCTCCTTCCTCCTTATTTTTTAATAGCATGGTTAATGTAATCATTTCTGCGCATTGGTGTATTTCATTAATTACTGTAATCTGGCATGATTTATTTGCAATGAGCTCGTGCTGGTTGCTGTTGATTGTAGTGTGCCTATCCAAAGTATCCACACATATGCTGCTCGATAATCTATTTGAAGGAAATAAGATGATCATCTGAGAAGGTTTCTTTTTCTTCTGAAGATGTAACTGTTGCTACTAACTGCTCTCCTCAGATCTCAGCTCTTCTTCAAGAGTTCACAGAGAGGACCAAAACTGTTTTTGTGATCATATTCTCTAGTTCCCTTAGTACAGAGGTCTCCAAACTTGGCAACTTTAACACCTGTGGACTTCAACTCCCAGAATTCCTCAGCCAGCTATGTATACCCTGTGCAGTAAAAGCTGCTATTCTGAAGATTCCTAATATTTGAAAAACAGTTACAAAGTAATTTCCAAAAGGGATTAAGAAACGAAGTATATGGATCCATAAAGGCCATGACTCTGGTTTATGGAGAGATAGCAGAGCTCATTTCCCAGAACTCTAAACTTTTCAGAGACCACTGTGGTCTCCTTGCATGAAACAATGACTGGAGCACTTATTGAATTGAATTGAATTCCTTGTTGTCATTGTACGTATATACACAGTATACATACAACGAAATTCACATAACACCCAGAGACCAGATTCAACATGCGCACACACATGACAATCCCCAAACACACACCCCACCCACCAAAATTCCCCGCCTCCTAAAAATACACAAGCATCCACACAACAGACCAAGCAATACATCCAACAGCTCACTGAAGGTGGTCCTTAAGTTCATTGTTAATTGCAATTATAGCTCTGGGATAAAAACTACTGGAGAAAATGTGTGGTCCGAATTTTAATTGTTCTGTATCTTCTGCCAGAAGGCAACAGTTCATGAAGATTGTAAGCAGGATGGGAAGAGTCTTGTTGAGCGACTTCCTCAAACAGTGAGATGTGAAGATGTCATCCAGGGCTGGTAGCTGGAGCCCGATGATATTATGGGCAGTTTTAATGATTCTCTGTAGAGTTTTGCCCACTACAGAGCTGCTCCCATCCCATGCAAGGGTGCCGTATGTCAGGACACTCTTAATGGTGCTGCGGTAGTAGGACAGAAGTAGATGCTGAGATAGATTGATCTTCCTGAGCATTCTCAGGAAGTACGGCCTCTTCTGTGTCTTCTTTACAAGCATGTTAGCATTTATAGCCCATGAGAGATCCTCTGAGATATAAGTGCCCAGAAATTTAAAACTACCAATCCTCTCCACCTCCTCGCCATTTATGTCCAATGGTAAATGTACATGTCTCTTCCTTCTGAAGTCAATTATGGGTGATTCCAAGTCCTCTTTTTGTCCAGAGAGTAATTCTGAAGAGCCAATCAGTTTGTCATTTCTAAAACTGATGATTTTAAAAACCGGGCACTAGAGGGGACTAAAAATTTTAGGTACAGACAATACCTACAGGCCTGTAAAATGGAGCAAAACCATATGACCATAAAATACAGAAGGAGACTTTTGAAAAATGAAATCATAAAATTATAGCCACACTATCAGCAATGTCAACAATGCATCAATTCGTAGATGCTCCTAAGGATAAACTACATCCAAAAGATGTTATTGAAGAAATGTCAGGTATAGAACAATTTTTATCTGACAAGCTAGAGATGGTATTGAAAGTGGATTTACAGCTGACAAGCCAAGGGAATGACTTTAGAAAAGAATGTTTCATGGGTCTAAAAAATGAACTGACTAAGATTTTAAAATTAACAAGGAAATACAAATGACAATCCAAGTGAATGACGTAGTTATTTTTTTTCCTACTGGATCTCAAAAAGAGGCTTGTAAATCCTTGTTGAAGGTTTACAACAATATTTAAATGAAGTGAAAATTAAGACTGTCAAAAGGAAAGGATGCAAATCTGGTTTATTTGATCCAAGTTAAAAAGTTATTTTATTAAAGCTTAGGATAAGATATGCTATACTTTTTAGACTTTCTGCTAATAGGAGGACAGAAAAGGCAATGTTTTATATATTTGTTTTTGTACAATAAATAACAGATAGGATGTGGAATGAAGAAGTAAATGTTTGTAACTGAGAGGGTGAAAACTTGTTTATATGACAGTTGGAAGTAACGTCTTTATATACTTGTTTTTATCTTCTTTTATCTTTTTCCTTATACTTTTTACTCCTTTCCATTCTCTTTTCTTTCTTTAGTTTGTATTACATTTTACTACCATTATTAAAATTCTTAACAAAAATGTATATAAAAAAAATAAAACAATTTTCTGTAAGGGATTGGAATAGCCATTCTCAAGTTAGAGAGAACTGCTAAGAAAGCCCAAGAACAAAAGGAGGAGAAAGTCTAGAACTGAATAAATTAAATTCCGGGGATGCGGGGGACAATGTGATATCCCTAGTTCATAAGGCTCTTTATTGTATTATAGGGGGAAAATGTGTGACAATTGGAATGCACAATAGGGGTAGAATTTATTTACCAGGAAGGTAACAGAGTGGGATGTGGTGGCTCAGTGGCCAAGACGCCGAGCTTATCAATCAGAAAGGATGGCAGTTCGGGGGTTCGAATCCCCAGCGCCGCGTCATGGAGTGAGCTCCCGTTCCTTGTCCCAGCATCTGCCAACCTAGCAGTTCGAAAGCATGTAAAAATGCAAGTGGAAAAATAGGGACCCCTTTGGTGGGAAGGTAACCCAGCGTTCCGTGTGCCTTCGGAGTTTAGTCATGCCGGCCACATGACCTCGGAGACATCTTCAGACAGTGCTAGCTCTTCAGCTTTGTAACAGAGATAAGCACTGCCCCTTAGAGCCAGAAACAACTAGCACATATGTGCGAGGGGAATCTTTACCTTTACTAAAAAGGTGGAAGAAAAGGAAGCTTTCAAATGTTTTAACATTTAAAGACAAGTAATCAACAAGCCAGCAGGAAATGAAGCCCAATCGTCAAATAAACTAAAAATCCTGGATTTGGTTTTCTACCTGTTCTATGTTTGGAATCAGCTGCAGGGCACCAATTCCTCATTTATTTCCTTCTATGGGAAGGCAGAAGTAAGGAGCTTCTTGGTTTCTTTCCTCTTTTTTAAAGCTCGTAAACCATCAACTTCTTACTTCACTGGTAACTCCTACGGGTCAAGAAAGGTCTGCACTCTGGGTTTTTTTCTGCAAGCGATATGGTGCATAGCATTAAACCCATCACATCACTTGACCATCAACATTTATTGCATGGTAGAATAAAAAAAATTGGTCTGGAGTTCCTTCTCCCCCTCTCTTGTGGTTAGCCGGCAGCAGGTGTGGACTGCTGAGGAGAGCAAGGACTCAGATGAGGGGCCAGGACCATTAGGGAGTGGACTGCTGCCTTCAGAGATTGTGGGGGCTGGCAAGAGTGATGAGGAGGTTCCCAAGGAGCCTGTGCTAAGTGCACGTGCATGCAGGATTGCTCGGAGGAAAGAGCAATTATAACAGCATGGGAGACTCAGGAGTAAGGCTACAAGGTAATGGCCCCTCCTTCAAGAAGATAAAAGCCAGCTCTGAAATGAACGTTCTTTGCAGGAAGCAAAGACATTTTGAAACTCCAGCCTCGTGGACATTTCAGTATCCTGAGTTTGTGTTTGAAGATTCTTATTTTGCAAATTATTTCTTGTCTGTTATCTTTTGACAAGTCTTGCAGTTTGGCAAGACTTGTGCTTATCACAGTTAATTATTTTGGAAAAGCATTACATGGTTTCTGTTCCTTTTGGATTGTGTTTGATTTGTTGGAAAGGGTCATGGGTCAGAACACCCTCTCAGATTCAATGGGATAAAACAGGGGTCCCCAAACTTGGCAACTTTAAGACTTGTGGACTTCAACTCCCAGAATTTCTCAGCCACCATAACCCCAGGAGTTCTCCTGTATCTCTCAAGTTGTGGGAGTTGCAGTCCACAAGTCTTAAAGGTGCCAAGTTTGGAAACCTCTGGGATAGAACATTAAGCGTTTCCTGCAATTGAGCATACTTTTCACATTCCTCCAAAATATGATTTTATTTTGCTTTGGTTTCCATGCTAGGTAAATCCTGATCAAAAGCTTATTTTGGAATGTTGACAATCGCCTGGAACCAAGGAGGACTCTTGCATTGGTAGAGATGGCTGCAATTCTACGGACCCTCCTCAGTGGCTGGGAGTGGGAATCCAATGTATGCACACACGCACACCAATCTCTGAACCCTCAAGGACTCCTGCTGTTCTGAGTGCTCTTCCCTCTCCCTTCCCCCCATCTCTTCAAAACAGACTTTTAAGAAATGCAAACAGGAGGAGGAACCGGGAGTGGGTTTTTTTTAAAGAGAGAATCACTTTCCCACCCTCTTCAGCAAGCGGGAGAATTCTAATGGGAGATCTTTGGATCTAATCTAATTATTTTTCCATCTCTTGGAAGAACCAAAAAAAAAAAACCAACCAAAAACCCATTACACCTTTTGGGTTACACTTTTTGAAACGCATCTTTTTGTAGAAGCAAGCCAGTAGAAAAAGAAGTTTTTTAAAAATTGAATCTTGCTATCTGCAAAAAGAAAAAGGGGGGGAAAAAGTGCACTACTCTTTAGTTTATAAAGGAAATAAACTTTCATTCATACTGTAGACAAACAATTCAGAATGGAAGAAAATGTCGACGTATCCACACACACACCTCCCTTTTTAAAGTATATACCCCCACCCGCAAAGACGATGAAATTTCTTAGAAGGAAATAAATATCCCTTGGAGTTGTTGTAGGGCTGCCAGATATTTAGTTCGCAACAGGAAAAAGAAAGAAAAAAGATTAAGTTCCTTGGATGGCCCCCAAGTGGGGCTGAGATGATGTAGAACAGCAACCCATCCTGGAGGCTCTGCTAACACCCATGTCAGGTTCCATAGTCCTAAATCTAAAGCTGAGGGGAATTTGTGCTAACCAGACATTCTAGAATGAAGTCAGAGCTAGCTCAACATCCATTCAAGCAGAAGGAAGCCATGCCCAACCTGACTGATTTTATGTTCCTCATATACAGGCATGTTATTCCCCTCTGAAAAAAAAATCGGGGCCGGCTAAAAGAGACCCCGTGCCACGCACCAAGAAATCACACACACAACACCAATGCTACACACCCTTCCTTTCCAGCCGGTCAGGTGTGGATCAGCTCCGGAGCTGGGCAGCCGCTTCCCTGGTGGCGGGGCCGAGGCCGCTGCCCGGGGAGCACCCGCTGCTTTCCCTCGCCAGGGATGGACGGTGGTGTGTTGTCCTGCGCCGCATGGCCCCTGCCTGGCAGCGTGCTTTTTGGCACGAGGCAGCCGGGTTGCCCAAGGAGCCCGGCCGGCCAGGTGAGGGGAAGGCAGCCGGGCTGGGGTGGAAAACCCTCTTGGAAGGGGCCAGGGAAGCCTGCGGGTGGAGAACCAAGAGCGCTGGGAGGCAGAGATTCAGCCAAGGCCGTCAGATGGAGAGACAGCTGGTCTGCTCCAGTGCCGCTGCTGCCGTTGCAAAGTGCCGCCATGGCTCTTCCGTTTTGCCTTTCCCTTCCCGAGGCAATGCGGGACTGGAGCTGCACGGAGCCACGCCGGCGGTAGCAACTCCTGACTCAGGGGGCCTCCGAGGGGAGGGGAAGGAGGAGAAGAAGGTAGGGAAAGGAGGGGGCAATTCCCCCCAAAATCAGAATTCCGATTTTAATCAGAAGAATATCATGTCTGATATATTAACTCCTGTAAAACTGGCTGGCTAGTAGGAAGGCCCAGCAACTTTCCCCTTCTGAATTTGGGAAAATAAGAGGAGGGTCTGTGATAATAGTACAAGGGTCTTGTACAGACTTTATAACTGCAGATTCATCCTGTTAGAACTAGATAATAATGGTCAGATCATAATGCGACCTCCTTCTCCAAAATCTCTAGTTTTGAAACTCGCTAGTTAGGCCTTTCTGCTTCCTGAAAAGTGATGGTCAAATCGAACTCTTCAACTGAATCAGTGGTCGCCAACTGGTGGGCTGGGGACCACTGTGGTCCGCAAGAAAATTTTGGTGGTCCGCAGAGAAATGCCCCCCCAAAGCATTCCCCCCAAAGCAATTAATCTAGGCTGCATGGAAACACAAGGCTGTGCTGCCTACATGGCCTGCCCACCCACTGGCCCCCACCCTTCAGGCAAATGCAAACCTTACCTTGAGTAGAGCCAAATAGAGTGAGATGGAACTGGAAGGTAAGACCAAGGGGGGGGGGCGGAATCTGCCCCAAGGTGGCTTGCTGACGTTGGTGGGAAAGTCGGTCCCATATTCCAGAGCTGCAGAAGTCACAGGACTGGCCCTTTGGTCATCCCGGAGAAGCTCCTCCAGTCCATGGCAGGCCGGTGCATCCAGGTGGAGGAGCAGCTGCTCTGGGATGACCAAAGGGCCAGCCCTGTGACTCCTGCAGCTCTGGAATATGGGACCGACTTCCCCACCAACGTCAGCAAGCCACCGTCAGTCCAAATTCATATTAATGATGTGCAGGATTTAAAATTATGAGTTTGGTGGTCCCTGAGGTCCAAAAGGTTGGCGACCCCTGATCTTAATCACCAATCAAAAATGTTGAAATAGTTAGAGCCCAAGAGTTTTGGGTGTGGCAAAACGTAGTCACCAAACCGGTACTAACACCGGTTGAATCCCACCCCTGCTTTCTATCATATGTGGTGGTCCTGTCCAGAAGCTCAAAAATACTGGACCAAAATAAGGCAATGGTTACAAGAAATTGTCAAAGAACAAATAGAATTTGAACCAGAGTTATTTATGCTGGGGGTATTCAAAAAGAAACGTGATAAAAAGATGAAGTATATGGTATTTCACGTATTAACAGCAGCTAGAATATCTTATGCCCAATGTTGGAAACACAACAACACCCCCACCCCGATGAATTGATAATTCAAAAAATCTTGGACTGTACCAAAATGGACAAATTGACCCTAGAACTAAAAGACAAAGAAGAGTCAGAATATTACAAAATTTGGGAGATATGGTATAATTGGCTGGAAAATAGACAAATAGAAAAAGAAAAAAGAAAGGTAAAATAAGTAGATGACAGATAAATGTATATAATCGCATAACAATGTATATAAATGTAAAATACACAAGAGACAGATATGTATAATATGAATGTTGCAGTACTATTGATGTTATGATTAATTTTTCTTTTTTAAAAATGTAAAAAAAATCAATACATTTTCTTTAAAGAAAGAAAAAGAAAATGAGGTATTTAGCAGCTCAGCTGCTTATCTTCCAACTCAGCAATGGTAAGTAGAACGGGGTGTGTGTGTGTATGTGTGTGTTGGAATCAACTGTGCCGCGCGATTGAGATGAGCTACAAGGCAGGAAATAAAGGACAGGATAAGGTGGGGCCAGGTGGGAGGGACCAGGCAGGAAATAAAGGACAGGATAAGGTGGGGCCAGGTGGGAGGGACCAGGCAGGAAATAAAGGACAGGATAAGGTGGGGCCAGGTGGGAGGGACCAGCTGATCATCAGAACGACAGGTTCCTTTGAACCGGTCCAAACCAGCAGCATCTGTTTATAAGTGTAGGACTACCTGCACTATGAACTAGATAAGGATTTTCTAATTATTCTGTGCCCCTTCATCTGTGACTACAAAGAGCAACCATCTCCCAGAAAATTATTCTGCATGAGTTCTCCTATATCTCTTAGGACCAGCCCAAGGACCTGGTAGAGAGAGAGAGAGCAGAGTCGGTGGCTTCAACGGTAAGGATCCTCTCGTTCTTGGCAGAAGTAGCTCAGACCCTCTCACCTAATAGCTTTTTCCCTTCCTTTCTTTGAATGGTCATCTCTCTCTTCTCAATCATAAGAAGCTTTTGAAAGTCACTTAGCTGTAATAGCAGATAATGGTATTCCCAGAAAGTCATTGTTTGAATACAATATGAAATGGAAATAGATTAATGGCTCCATGGGGGAAAAAAAAAGAAAGAAAAGAACAGATGCTAAAGGATGGAGAAAGCTGTTAGATGAAAATAAGGATAAAGGATACTCCAAGGTGCCTTAAAAATATCCTTGAAGCAGGGAACTGAAACAGAAACTGTACAAAATATAGTTTAGATACACAGACATACTTAAAACATAAAAAAGACTTGTAAAGAGAGATAATGTAACTAAAACAGAGTGCAAAGATGAAGGAAGTCCATCTGCATGTAATTTGATTGCGGCAGAATTCAGAAATTCATAAAGGCATTGCAAGTTGGCAAGAGTTTGCCAGGCTTAGGGGTAAGGATATTAAACATGGTTACTAAGATCTAGGTTAGCTTGGTACAATTTCTCAGAGTTCTATAAGTTGTCACGTGCTTATCTCTGTGCTCACAAACAAGTTTAAAAGTCTACTTGAATCCAGTCTAATAATCAAGCTAACAGGTCTGTAGTTTCCTGAGACTTCCTTCTTTCCTTTTTCAAAGATGGGGGAATTTGTTTCATTCAGTTTTTAAAATCTTACAAGTTCTGCAGGGTTTGTATCTTTAGTAGTCTAGGTCTAGGATGTATCCACCCTGCCATAGAGACCTGAATTAAATTACTCCTTCCTTCCTTCCCTCTCTCCCTCCCTCCTTTCCTTCTCAGCTCATTCTGAGCTTTAGTCAGTGGTGGGATTGGAATAACTTAAAATCTAGCCCGGTACGCATGGCCGGCTGGTCATGTGACTGGGTGGGTGATGTCACTCATCACACCCAGCCCCACCTCTCGGCCACTCACCTCAAAAGCAGAGGTAGGATTCAGCCATTTGGGGCTAATCCCACCATTGCTTGGCCCTGCCCTCATCCGTGTTTTGGTCAGTTTTTGGGTGTTTTCAGGCTGTTTTTGGAGCCATTTTCAGACCATTTTTTGAGCCGTTTATGGTCCAAAAACCAGCCTGAAAATGGTCAAAAAATGGGCCAAAACCAGCCTGAAAATGAGCCAAAAATAAGCAGGGGATGGGTGGGGGCAGCCAGTGGTGGGATTTGCCAGTTTACTGAACTGCTCAGAATCTTAACCACCGGTTCAATTGAACCGGTGCGAACTGGCAGCATCCCAACTCTGGCTTTAGTCCTATTAAGAGAGTTCCTACAATTTTTGGAGACTTCTCTCATTCTTTGGGTAGCCAGTCCTTCTTCCATTTCTCTTTGTCTCTTCACCATTTTAGAAAGCTCTATTTTTCTATGAGGATGGATCTATTTTACCCCTTTGTGGGATTTTTTTCCCTCCAACTACGTCTTCGATTTTGTAGGACTTCCCATCTTTCTGTGACTTCTCCCCTTCAGGATTTCAGTGTTATTTAAATGTTTCCTTGTACTCAGCTGACGCTCTCTGTGAAGCGAAGCTGCTCTTACCTGCTTCTGTTGGATTGGTTGGATGCGTTTCTTATTTGGATGCTGCAAGAAGTCGTTCCCAAGAACGAAGCTAACTCTGCAGAGAAGCCACCTGGGCTGATTGGAATAGATCAGCCTCTGGCACAGATCTCTGAAGAAGCCAACTTCTCAAACCAGAAAAGTAGCAGCTACATTTCATTTTTCGAGACTTTTTGCTGCTCTGTTCATTTTTCAGCAAGTGCTGTTTCCCAAACTTTTAATGCCACTATCCAAACAAAGATTTATTTTAGCCTTCTGATGTTTTGCTACAGTAAATTTGGCAGCTGAGGGAAAAGAAAAGGAATTCATTTCCTCCTCCAAACCTATCTCAATTTAGCAGGCTGTTTGCTGAATATAAGCTGTGATTGCTCTTTTGATTGAATGTTATAGTTTACGAGGGATGAAGACTCGAAGAACTTGAAGCTTGGAGATCATATTCCAGGACTTTGTGCAAAAAAATAAAAAAAAATCCATTGCTTTGTAACCTATCCCCTGCTACGACTCACCAGCAATAATAATAATAAAAAAATAGCATGGGATTATGTCACTCCACTTTACTAAACTCCTTAACATCATAGAAGTTTGCACTGATTACTGTAATATATTCTATTCTTATTATTTTCCTTTCTAGTATATTGAAAAAAACAAATAAAAGCAAATTATTGACATAATTAGATAAACAGTATTCATAAAGCCACTTAATATAAATTTCTCTTTAATATTTTTTACAGTCATACCTTGGCACCCGGCTGCTTCAAAACTCCTCAAATTTTGTATTTGACACATTTTGAAGCCAAAAAATTTGTCCCAGCACTCATGTAGTCGACATGCAAGGAAGAACTGATTGACACCAATTGCCTGGTGACTAGCTATTTCTTCTGGCCGAAATATCGGGCCATGTGGTGTTCTCAGTACTTGTCGGTTTTTAGTATCCGTTGTGTTTTCCGGAACAAATTACTGATTAGTGTAACAATATAAAACTATATGACAGTGTAACAATATAAAACCATATTATTCTAATGCAACACTTTTGCTAACACAATGGTATTAGCAAAAGTGTTGCATTAGAATAATATGTAATAATATGTAATAATATGGTTTTATATTGTTACACTGTTCAGAGAAAGATACTAAGTCTTAATAAACAAATAAAATGGGGCTAGTGCATAAATAAGTCAGCAAAGATTGAACTAATTTAAGAGACTATTTTTTTAAAAAATGGGTGCAATTTACAGGGAAGATTTCGGCTCAGTCGTCAGTTAGCAATGTTAAAATCGAAAACTGAGCAGCAATATAGTCAAATATGGGTAGGCAAACATGCTTTTTATTTCCTATTGGAAATAAAGGGCCCCTCATGCCAACCCTGAGTTACGAATATTCTCCTTTATTATCAAAGTCACTCGAGAGTATAAGCTCTTTGGTAGTGGTCTCCAACCAGTGGGCCGGGGACCACTGGTAGTCTGCAAGAAAATTTTGGTGTCTGCAGAGAAATGTCACCCTCCAAGCAACTAATCCAGGCTGTGGGGGAACACAAGGCTGCACTGCCCACATGGCCTGCCCACCTGCTGGCCCCCACCCTTTGGTGGAGTGCAAACCTTACCTTGAGTAGAGCCACGTGATCTGCAACTGGAAGGTAAGACCAATGGCGGGGGAGGGAAATCCACCCTGGAGTGGCTTGCTGACGTTAGTGGGAAAGTCGGTCCCATATTCCAGAGCTGCAGTAGTCACAAGACTGGCCCTTTGGTCATCCCGGAGCAGCTGCTCCTCCACCTGGGTGCACCGGCCTGCCATTGACTGGAAGAGTTGCTCCAGGATGACCAAAGGGCCAGTCTTGTGACTACTACAGCTCTGGAATATGGGACCGATTTTCCCACTAACGTCAGCAAGCCATCATCAGTCAAAATTCATGTTAGTGGTCACTGGGATTTCAAATTATGAGTTTGGTGGTCTCTGAGGTCCAAAAGGTTGGCGACCCTTGCTCTATGGGACTTAAAACACCCCATAAGTTGCAAAGCAGTTTCTGACTAAAGAACAGTCAGTTATCAAGTTATCATTAGTTTCATACTAATATGAAAATAGCATAAATCTGCCTAATTCTCTCATCTTCTTAGAAAAATAAGAATAAGGAATCAGGGGTTCCTTATCCAATTGAATGTTATGTCAGACACAGGGAGATGCTTGCCTAAATTTTTTTTCTCTTCCAACTCTGAAGGTCCTCTCAGGTTGGATGTTTACCAAGAACGTCAGGTGAATTTCTAGTTAAGTCATAATTAGACTATTCAGGTTATTTGGTCCTTGCCTTTACTTTCTTGATCAAGGGTTTTGGTTCATTTCCGAAAGTAAGAGATTGGGAGACCACCCCAATTATTAAATGTATCTATGAATTGATTCAGGAGGCTGCCAACCCCAGCCCACCCTCAGAAAAAAATCCATGTTCAAACTCTGAATCAAGCAAAAAACCAACAAATTCAACTCCTTGTGCAACCTGAAAACACAAGACAATGCAGCTCGGCAAAATATTGACCAGTTTTTGCGTCTTTGTTGTATTCCCTTTATAGGGCTCCACTGCCTTAGCATTAAACAATGTCCGTTTCATTGTCTTCTTGCAGCTTTTACGTTATTTAAGCTTGCCTACCCCAGGTTTACGGTCAAAGTGATGGTAAAATTTGGCTAGCTTTAAGCTTTTCTATTTTGTCTGCTGCTTGTCCAGTGAAAATAAATCCCAGTTTTGAAGTGTTCCTTGCATCTTCCCCCGCCCTCCCCCGGTACTGTTAGCTTACTAACTTTTGTTTCATATGCTGATGCCTAGCTGCCATTTGTACCATCTGTCCCTTTTCTCTTAAGTGTGCCGGATAAAAGCCAATGATCCATTTTTGGATTCCTAATTATAATTGCCAAATGTGCAAATTAATGATGGGCCTCACGTGCTCTCTCACACACACACACACGCACAATGGTGCACTGGGGTGTGACACAGCAGGCTCTTCTGTGAAAGGAGACGTAAGAAGCAGCAGCAAGGGCCTGATGCAAGAGGAAACTATGGCCTCCACCCCTTGCACATGCTCACGCCCGGCAATCCTTGGTTTGTTGTCTCTTCAGCTGGGAAAGATCACATGACCAACTCCCATTAACAGCCCTTATTTCTAAAGGGTTCCATCTTTGTCCGTTTGGTATAGGTTTCCAGCTAGTCACTTTATTACAAATGCATTTTGAACTTCTGAACTTGTAGCTCAAAATACATCGGAACCTCGGGTCACAAATGCTCCTGTTCGCAACCAAATCGATTCAAAAAAATGGGCGGTGAACAAAATCGGCATGGAAAGATTCCCTTTCCGTGCCGATTTCCCTTTTGGTGCCATTTTTTGGTGGGTTTTTTTTTTTGGGTTTTTTTTTTTTTGGCGTATGTGCTTCCGGTCACAACCAAATTGGGTTGCGGCTGAAATCCTGGAATGGATTACGATGGCAACCCAAGGGCTCTACTGTATTTTGAATATAAAAAAAAAAAGGGGGGGGGGAGATTATTGTCTAGGGCAGGGTTGTCAAACTCATGTCATCACATCAGCATCACATGACATATCGGGACTTTTTCCCCCTTTGCTAAACCAGGCATGGGCGTGGCCAGTGCATGATGCATTCTGCCCAGAGGCCGGGAGTTTGACAGCCCTGTTCGAGGGCGTGTTAAATTTTTCAACTTTTAATTTCCAAACATCAGGGGTGCTCAAAAGTTGTGGCATGCCTCAGGGATTGTAAAAGATATTTTGGTTACTTTAATATAATCGGCTGCTCACAACTGAAACGTAACTCCAACAAACGAACAACCAATCACATCACCAATTGACCACATGGGCACACAGTTATAAGCTAAAGAGGAATAGGACAAGAAAACTCTGCTGATGGTGTTACCTAGTGTTGGAATAAAATGTTCAGAAACTAAATTGAAACAAGCTTGGAGAGCAAACCTCTCCAAAATCTAGAACCCCAGCTACAAGTATTTTCTATTATTCCATAACCACATTAGTTTTTGTGCCCCAACCTATAGATCAGTGAGGGTTAGTGCTGAGAGTGTGTGTGCATGCACTCGCTTGCGGGCCTGCACCTATGAGGCAATGCATGCACGACCTCCCTGTCCCCGCACATGTGTGCAAGACCCCCTGTGCATGCACTGCACGCCTCTTCATGAGCACATGACCCCGGGTCCACGGCATGCATCTCTGTGCATGCATGCATGTGCCGCTGGGGCTCTTCCGGGCGACCTCTCGCATGCCAGCAGAAATGGTTCTGCGTACCACTTCCAGCACACATGCCATAGGTTTACCATCACGGCTACAGATCATTGGCTCCCATCAAAATGATCAGAACTATTTTACTTTAAATAGAGACTTTCCAATGCAATTAAATTTATACAATGCAAAGTTCTAACTCATTTTCTCCTCACTTAATAAAATGGGAAGGGGGAACAGATTAAAAGAAGACAATCTTTTTCTTATATACAGGTAGTCCTTGAGGTACGACTACAACCGGAATTTCAGTTGCTCAACAAGGCAGTTCTTAAGTGAGCCACGTCCAATTTAACAACATTTTTGACCATGGTTGTTAAGCAGGTAAGTCAATCATGTGTTTGTTCAGGGTCTCTTTCAAGGGCACGTGGATACACGCTGGTTTCCAAGCCCACAAATTTTGATGACATTGCAGCTGTGAGGATACTATGACGGTCATAAGTATGAGGAGTAGTTGCAAGTCACTTTTTTGAGTTCTGCTGCAACTTCAAACAGTCACGAAAACAAGTTGAATATTAAGTTGTAAATTGAGGACTAATAAGGGCACAGTTCTTACCTTCTGTCACTCTAAATTCTCCTACCACTCAATTCTACAAGTTTAAGATCAATGTCATATATGGCTTTCAGATTACTAGTTTACAATTATTCTGCAGTGTTGCTCAAATGTTTTCAGACTCTTTGATGATCTTGAGTCCCTGGTTCCTTTTTGGTGTTTGCTTCTCCAGGCCTCCACCTCCTCAAACCAGCCCCCAAACCAGTGGTGGAATTCAATTTTTTTTTACTACTGGTTCTGTGGGTATGGCTTAGTGGGCATGGCAGGGGAAGGATACTGCAAAATCCCCATTCTCTTCCTACCCCAATAACCTGCTTCCCAGCTCCGTTCTCCTGTGCAGGGCAACCAAAGAAGACCCAGCCGATCAGCTGGGACTTGGGAGGCAGAGAATAGATGGGGTTGGTGGGGCCAGACAAAGGTGTTATTTGCCAGTTCTCTGAACTACTCAAAATTTCCGCTACTGGTTCTCCAGCACCAGCCAGAACCTGCTGAATACCACCTCTGCCCCAAAGTCACTTAATTTCCACATTGGAAGGGAGAAACTGTCAAATAGGTGCCTCCGCAAATCCTGGGACAAAGTTTTCCCAAGATTCTTCCTTCCTCCAATTGTGTAAAGTTTTAAATCTGTTCCCAATTGTCAAGCTTTTAACAGGCCTTTGATCCAATTATTAGGTAGAAAACCTTCCAGGTAATTTACTTCTTGACAAATTTGAAGTCTCAGATAAGAATGCTTGGTCTCCAGCAATCGTTGGCTTTATCCAAAGACATGTTTGAAGGGCAATGAAATCCCCAACTTCAAGATACCCTGTAATATTTAAATATCTTATTTAATTAAAGTAGGACATTTTATACATCTAACCCAGAAAGAGAACAGTGGCTGCAACTTTAGATGATCACTGTACACATAACCACCTCTTCCTACTGTTGGTAACAATATAGTACAACCGTAGAATGTTGTGTTTATGCTACATAAATAAACACATTTTAAGATGAAAACATCTTTTAAGTGTGATGACCTGGGGCGTGGCATAAAGGAAACACAGTCAAATAAGCAAGAAGAGTCCCTTTATTATCTCCAACTTGCCCCCAAATGTCCAGGTTACCTTTGTCTGGAGAAAAACTCTCTCAAGAAGAGTCTTTAAGTGGAGAAAATTCAGTCCGAAAACAAAGTACATACAAGCAGTAACTAAAAATCCAAACAAACCATGCTGCAATAATTAACTTGACAGGGCAGAAGAAGGAATTGCAGACTTGAAAGCACAGCAAAACACATACAATTGGGAAGATGCCAGGAGCACAGATAAGCCTCCACAATACCAGATAAATTTATGATTTGCTCCCAACAGCTTGCTGCATGCAGCTTCCCTTTTAAAATACTATGTTCCCAGCTGCAGCTAGTGAAGGGAATCAGGGCCCTTTCCTCCCCTGTAAGCCACGTAACTCACGTTGCTCCCTTCTCCGTTCCTCCCTGCATGCCCTAAAATGAAGGGAGGATGGGCCTGGGTCTTCCTCTGAATTCCCTCTCCCTTGTTCTACCTCTCTCCTGCTCTGCCCAGTCGGACTTTGTCCTTCCCCAGTTTCCTCCACAGCCAACAGAGCCACATTCCAATTCCCTGTCAGCTGCTTGGCCTCCCCCTTGGAATCAGATTTCGACAGGAGCATGACATTAAGTTTTAACCTGGATGTAATTCATTGTGAAGGAGGACAAACCTGTGCCACTTTAACGGAATTCTGCGTAGACCCACCAGCATGATATTCTACCTTGAATTTTTTCACCAGTTCTTCAAATCTAAAAGAGATCACAAGGGGAAGGAAGAGAGAGGGAGAAAAAAAGAGGTTACATTTTGTGATTCCGTGTATTTCAAAACTTCACGTTATAGAACGCTGTGAGGATTTGAATTTAAGGCAAGAGTGTCAAACTGGCGGCCCGTTGGCTGGATCTGTCACACGCAGGCCACACCTACCCCAGATCTGTGAAAGCAAAAAAACAACCCATTGCATTACATCACGTGACTGTCAGCATTCCAGAAAGCCTCCACTCCAACAAATAACTCCAAGGCAGACATCTTCTCAAAAGTTCTGTTTTATTTGGATAGTAAACTGGCACATCTGGGGAATCCCAAATCTGAAAATTCCGGGCTTCCTTGCAAAAAGTAAAAAATTACATATCCTTCCCCTACACTCATCATTGCATCACATGCTCCAATCACCATCCATCCCAACTTGAGACGTCCCCTCACCCAGGTGCAGAAATAACATGACCTTGACTTAGAAGAAGAATGCTATTATGTCTAACCACATACACTCTCCCCTCCCCTTTTCTCAGGCTCAAGAATGTGGCAGTGTGGAAGCATCTGGTGCTAATATGGCTTCCAAAGCTGACAATGACATCAATGTGATGCAGTGAGTTTGACACCCGTGATTTAAGGCATCAATATAGCAACAGTTCAGTAGGAAATTAACTCCAATAGACCACTACTCACTGGTGGTATGACATTGGTTCGGCCCGGTTCTAATGAACCAGTAGCAAAAAAAAAAAGAAAGCTTCCAGCAATCAGCTGAGAGGAGAAAAAAAAGGGCAGGATTGGCCCTCCCACCGGCCCCTGTGCTTTTCTCTTCTTTCTCCTCTTAGCTGATTGGCACTGCAGGCCTCAGTTGGTGTGGGGAAAGCTGCGCGCACGTACAATCACCAAAGTGGTAGTGGAACAGAAAGAATAACACTGCCGCTATGACTTGCTTTTACAAGAGACCAGGTTGCTAAAGCAGGAACTGTTAATGTCAGGATTCCAGCAGCTACCCGCATTTAAATCCTGAGTCTTGAGCCAAACTTCCAAAACTTCAAAGGATTTATTGGGAGTTAAAAGGTCCGGCATTGTCTGGGTGCAGCCAACTCTGAGACAGATCATTCATTGTCACCCTTGACCTTGGTTTCCGTCCACCCCTTGGGTGTATCGTAATTCATATTTTCCAATGGGACACATTCATAGCCAAGAGTCATCAAACATGTACTCCAGTTAGAATTTTGCGTGGGAGAAACTTCGGTCACCTAGTTACTATCTTTGAAAACATTTATGGAATGCAGTTTTGGTTTTGCAAGCTGGTGCACTGCTCCTCCCTCCTTTTCTGTTGGCAACTCTAAAAAGACCATAGAAATATTTTATGAGTTCATAGTTAAAGCATTATGAAAGTCCCCCCCCCCCCCCCACATTTGTCTATTTTGGTCAACCTGCAGAGGAAATCATGAGAAAACATTTTTGTGTATGATTGCAGTGACCAAACTACAGAAGAAAAAAAAATATATCCTTTAGGATAGAAACATGAAACCTGGCATATATAAAGGTCAAATTCCAGTAGGAAGGATCCCCAAAACTCCACACACTGCACTGGATTTTAGTCAAAAGGCTGAGAAATGAGAACTCATAATGGCAATCTATTTCACTGTCATTTGAGAGAGTTAAAATGTTGTCAACTTCTAACAGTTCAATTTGCCTTGACTTTATATGAGATTATGGCATTAATCAGACCTAAGCAAACATATAATATAATGTAAGGCAATTTAATAGATGAAACTAAATGGCAAAGTAAATATTTAATAAGTTTGCACTCCATTTGGAAAAAACTTTTGAGTTCATGCTAACTGGTTTTTACCAACCCTAATTTCTGAACACTCCATCATTCTTAGATCAAGGCAGATTTGGTGCCTCCCCACAAAAAATCTGCACTTTCTTCTATAAGTTCGAAATCAATTGTGAAAGACAATTTGTTTAAGTACAAAGGAGAATTGCATCACCACACAGCACAGGTAGTCCTCAACCTGTAAACATTCGTTTAGTGACGAAGTTACAAACGGCACCAAAAAAGTGACTTACGACCACTATTCACACTTACAACCACTGCAGTATCCTCATGGTCATGTGATCTAAATTCAGATACTGGGCAACTGGTTCATATTAAGAGCCTCGGTGATGCAGTGGTGAGAGTGCAGTACTGCAGGCTCCTTCTGCTGACGGCCAGCTGACGGCAATTTGGCAGATCGACTCTCACCAGGCTCAAGGTTGACTCAGACTTCCATCCTTCTGAGGTCAGTCAAATAAGGACCCAGATTGTTGGGGGCAAGAGGCTGGTTCTGTAAATTACTTAGAGAGCGCTGTAAAAAGCACTGTGAAGCGGTATATAAGTATAAATGCTATTGCTATGATGGTTGCAATATTCTGAACGGAATGTGTATGTGAGATCCCCTTTTGAGACCTCCTGACAAGCAAAGCCAATGGGGAAGCCAGATCCACTTAACAACTGTGTTACTAACTTAACAACAGCAGTGATTCACTTAACAACAGTGGCAAGGAAAGTCATAAACTGGGTCAAAACTCACAGTAACTGTCTTGCTTATCCGATTTTGCATTTGTGTTCAAAAAATATTTGCCTCCCTGGGCACTGTTTTCCTGAGCGAGGAATCAGGCATTTTTCTCCCCGACTCGATTTTTAAAAACAGCAAGCAATGCCATTTTTTAAGCCTGGAATTCCATCCTGAATCTCATCCTGGTGTCCGTTTTTATATTTGGGTTCAAAAAATATTTGCCTTCCCAAACACCAGTTTTCCTGACTGCAGCATCACAAGGGCAGCAAAAAGGCTAACAAAGTTTTTTAAAGTAAGCAGCACCTATTTTAAGTATGGAATTCCACCCCCAAATCTCATCCTGGTGTTCATTTTTGCATTTGGATTCAAAAAATATTTGCCTCCCCTAAGGATTATATGGGAATATAAAGTATCTATAATGAGAGTATTTTTTTATGATTAAAAGTAGGGGAATGAAAATTTATTAAACTACATAGGCAAACTTTGGCTAAGTGGAAATAAAGAAAAAACATGATTACTGTGTAATTATATGTAGAGGGGGGCTATATACCATGTGGATCTGAAATATATTAGTTTCATTTTATTTTTACTCTTTTTCCATTGTTTATTATATATCGGTCTAGAGAAAGTTAAGGATGATAATGATGTACAGGTGGTAGGCTGAAAATGGAAATAATAGGGGATAAAGAATTGGAAATATATGTGTGGATGAAATGATATTGATATTGAACCAGTGAATTGAAATATGAAATGGAAATTTATCTCAAGACTAGTGGAATGGATCATGATTTGAGGTGAATTTAAATAAGATAGATGGAAAGGTAATTATGACTAGGTATAAATGTTGTAATCTGGAACCGTGTTGCTCACATGAAGAGATGTGTAAAAAATAAAAATAAAAAAAACCTTTATTTAAAAAAGAAATGCCTATTTCTTCCCAAGGCATGGCTAGATGGGAGTGGCTAGGTGGGCATGGCCATATGACTGGATGTATGTGGCTTTTTTTTTTTTTTTTTCTTTTGCAACCCCCGTGCTCTGTTTTTTGTCCTTCTGAGCTTCAGGGAAGCCTCCTGGCGGAGCATTTTTGTTCCCAAGAGGCTTCCCTGAGACCCAGGACGCCAAAAATGGAGCGTGGGGGGGGGGCACAGCAGCCCTCCCACGCACCCCTTTTAGCCTCCGGGGCCTCAGGGAAGCCTTCTGGGTGAAGCAGTAAGACAGCAAGGGGGATCCCAGAACAGCTGAGGAGTTAGAACAGCTGATTGTCGGGAGGAAAAAAAAGAAATACATACCTTAAGGACTGACTGGGCCGAGAGGGAAGGAGGGGGACAGAGAGGGGCCTGGTCAGCCAGGGGCACGATTTGCTGGTTCTCCGAACTGTGCAGAATCGTAACAACCAGTTTTATAGGAGCGGTCCGAACCAGTAGAATCCCACCCCTGGGGTTAGCTGCCATCAGCACCTTAGCTGATTAATTTCAGCTCTGGTTATGTGAAATGAAGCTGGGTTTTTTTAACAAGTTATATGAAAGTTTGGTTTCAGTTATGAGACTATGAGGCTTAGAGCCAAGATACTGCATCTCAATTATTTTTAGTGTGTTGTATATTTCAGCTCATGTAACTTGTTTTGATTTTAAAAACCTACAAAATCAATATATATATATATGGCATTCAGCTTTGTTCGGGTATTTTCCCACGTCATTATAGTTGTGCTTTTAAAGTTGCAGCAACGTTTCGGCAGAATCTCATCTGCCATCATCAGGCTTCTGTATTGGGTTCATATGTATGTATGTATGTATGTATGTATGTATGTATGTGTATATATGCATGTATGTATGTATGTATGTGTGTATATCCTCGCCAGAATCTTCAACTTCATTTATGCCAGCAACTGATCCACAAAATGAGTCAGAGGCTTCTAAAGGGGAAACTGACAGATCGTGGATTGACGCTAGAACCAGGAGAAGAATGAAACGTCAAGCTGAAGGGAGGCGTCAAGCCAGACATTGATTAGAGAGACTGACACGCCCATCCAGGTTATTTAAGGAGGATTGCTGATTCTCAAACTTTGCTTGGAAGCAAAGTGTTTGATGTGTCGAAAGGATACGTGTGGAGCGGCCTTTGTAATTTATGGACATTCTGAATTACCAGACAGATTCCGGGAAGTCTGCCAAGGACTGGAATATAATACCGTTAACCCTTTTTTAGTCTGGCTCTGTTTTGTTGGAATATTTTGAACTGTGGAACTCCTTGTTCTCACTTGTGAATATAGGTGAGACATAACATTTATATATATGTGTGTGTTGTGACTGAAAGGATCGATCCTGCTGTGAGTTTTGCTTCTGATAACTCTGAGGATGAAAGGCTGGAACCTGCTGAGAATTTGGAGTCTGAATTGTTAGAGGACACAGATGTGAGCCAGGGGGATGAGAGGTTATCACACAGACATTCTTCGCCTGAATCCTCGACCTCATTCATGCCTGCAGTTGAGCCACAAGATGAGTCAGAGGAGTCGAGTGAGGAAGCTGACAGATCGTGACTAGATGCCAGAACAAGAAGGAGGTTGAAACGTCAAGCTGTGTGGAGGCATCAGGCCAGACGATGATTTAGGGAGATTGACACGCCCATCTAGGTGGTTCACGGAGACAAACTCAGTTAGAAGGGAGGGCGAGCCAATAATTAGTAATTAGCACATTGCCTCAAGGATTATAAAAGGACACAGCTGTGTGGGGGAAGTTTGTCAGGAACAAAGTGATTGATTATGTGCAGAGGTTTTTGGCAGAGGCTCGAAGCTTTGAGAATTTGTGCCAGAACTGTTGTGATAAACAGGGCGTGTGGAATATAATCTTGTAAGACTCCTTTCTGTTGGATTTGAGTTTTGGGGCGGCTGCCTTTGGTTTGGTTTGGTTGGAACTTTGAAGGGGGAGCCATAACATTTTTGTTCCTGACCACAGAACAAACCATCTTAGAAGCAAGATGGATTCTAATCAACTGCAGCGTCTGGTAGAGCAACAACAAGAGCAAATAGCTTTTGCAAAATAACGTGACACTGCAAAATCAGGTAACACAATTGCTGAATTATGTTTCCAGCTTACCAAGCACTGCTGCTGCTTCCCCTGCCCCTCCTGTGAGGAAAAGTCTGGTATCCATGCCAGAGAAATTTTCTGGGCAAATGGACAGGTTCCCGGCATTTATGGGCCAATGCCAAATGTTTATTTCTCTGAGACCTGAAGACTTTCCAACCGACCGGGCTAAAGTAGGCATTATTATTAGTTTATTAACTGGGCAGGCTGCCAATTGGGCTACTCCCTTGTTATTTCAAGATAGCCCATTATTGAACAATTTCCAGGGTTTCCTCCAACAGATGAGGGTAATGTTTGAGGATCCCATTAAAGGACTAACTGTGGACAGACGGCTAATGGATATTAAGCAGGGAAAACGTTTACTACAAGAATACTTTTTCCCATGCGCATACTATTCTAGGAAGCTCACAGCTTCAGAGCGCAACTACACCATCTGGGAAAAGGAGTTGTTGGCCATTAAGGCTGCTTTTGAGACCTGGAGACATAATTTAGAGGGGGCTCGGCACAAGGTAGAGGTTCGTACAGATCATCGAAACTTGGAACATTTGACGACAGCTAAGAAATTGAACCGCCAGATTCGGTGGTCGTTGTTTTTTGCCAGGTTCAATTTCTCCATTACTTATGTTCCAAGTGGACAGAATCGGAGAGCCGATGCGTTGTCTTGGAAGCCCGAGTATATCGGTCCTTAGGTTTCTCTTTCTCTACGAACTGTGTTACCAACAGAATCCTTAGCCGTACTGCAAGATCCTGTAGATTTGAGGGCTTGTATACAAGAGGCGCAATGATTAGACCCGTGGACGCAGCAGAAAAAGGAAGAAGTTGGACCTGATTCCCCATGGTCCTTTGAAGAGGGCTTGTTATGACATCGAGACTTGTTGTATGTACCCAACAGGACACTTAGAGCCTTCATCATGACACAATGTCATGACAATCCAGCTGCTGGTCATTTTGGCTTTCACAAAACCCTGCACTTGGTCACCCGGACTTTTTGGTGGCCTCAGGTTCAACATGATGTGTCTTCTTATGTCGCTTCTTGTATACAGTGTTGACAAGCGAAAGCGGCATCGGGTGCACCTCCTGGACTTCTTCAACCACTGCCAACTCCGAGTAGACCATGGGGAGCGATCTCCATGGACTTTCTAACGCACTTACCCCTTTCGTCGGGTTGTACGACAGTGCTAGTAGTGGTTGACATGCTCACTAAGATGGCCCATTTCATCCCATGTAAAAAATTACCCTCGGCTCATGTTACTGCCCGGCTTTTCATACAACACGTATTTTGTTTACATGGCTTACCAGATAGAGTTGTTTCAGATCGCGGTGTTCAGTTCACCGCTCAATTCTGGAAAAGCCTAATGAATGCTCTACGAGTGCAAGTGTGTTTAGTGTTGGCACATCATCCGGAAACCGATGGCGGGACTGAGAAAGTCATTGGCATCCTCGCCCAATACCTCAGATGTTTTGTCAATCAAAGACAGAATGACTGGGTGACCTATCTTCCATTGGCAGAGTTTGCTTTTAATAACTCTTGGCACACCTCCACTCACATGACTCCTTTTTATGCCAATGTGGGTTATCATCCGATGTTTTTTCTGCTATCCATCGTGGATTCTCCAGTTCCGGAGGCACGAGATTTTTTGTCAGAATTATATGCAGTGCATTAATTGATTTCTAGACAATTAGAACAAACGAAAGCTGATTATAAGCGTTTCATCAATCGTTCGCGTCGGGCGATGCCGCCATTGGCTGTGGGAGACAAGGTGTGGTTGTCAACGAAACATCTTTGGGTCGATCGTCCGATTAGGAAATTGGATCATCGTTTTATTGGTCCCTTCCCTATCGAGGCAGTTATTAATCCGGTAGCTTATCAACTTACTTTACCGTGCTTTATGTGCATTCACCCTGTTTTTCATCGCTCCCTGTTAATACCTGACACTCCATCGTGTAATCTTCGTTCTCCAGAAGATACCGGTTCTCCATCTAGGCTCAACATTGAACCTATTACGGATTCTACAGTGATTGGAATTTATGATTCCATATAGTTAAAGGGACGATTCCAGTACTTTGTAGGAAAACTGGACAATGAAACTGAAATTCGCTCTTGGCAGGATGTATCCAAGGTGCATGCCCCAGATCTTATTTGCATATATCACGCACAATTTCCATCAAAACCACATCCTGATCGTCAGACTTGGGGGAAGGGCCCTGCGGTGAGGGATAGTGTTGTAACTGAAAGGATTGATTCTGCTGTGAGTTTTGCTTCTGATGACTTTGAGGATGAAAGGCTGGAACCTGCTGAGAATTTGGAGTCTGAATTGTTAGAAGACACAGATGTGAGCTAGGGGGATGAGAGGTTATCACATAGACATTCTTCGCCTGAACCCTCGACCTCATTTATGCCTGCAGTTGAGCCACAAGATGAGTCAGAGGAGTCGAGCGAGGAAGCTGACAGATTGTGGCTAGATGCCAGAACAAGAAGGAAGCTGAAATGTCAAGCTGTGTGGAGGCATCAGGCCAGACGATGATTTAGGGAGATTGACACGCCCATCTAGGTGGTTCACGGAGACAAACTCAGTTAGAAGGGAGGGCGAGCCAATAATTAGTAATTAGCACATTGCCTCAAGGATTATAAAAGGACACAGCTGTGTGGGGGAAGTTTGTCAGGAACAAAGTGATTGATTACGTGTAGAGGTTTTCGGCAGAGGCTCGGAGCTTTGAGAATTTGTGCCAGAACTGTTGTGATAAACAGGGCGTGTGGAATATAATCTTGTAAGACTCCTTTCTGTTGGATTTGAGTTTTGGGGCGGCTGCCTTTGGTTTGGTTTTGTTGGAACTTTGAAGGGGGAGCCATAACATACATACATACATACATACATACATACATACATACATACATATATATATATGTCTGGCATTCAGCTTTGTTCGGGTATTTTCCCACGTCATAATAGTGGTGCTTTTAAAGTTGTAGCAACGTTTCAGCAGAATCTCATCTGCCATCATCAGGCTTCTGTATGGTGTTTGTCTGTGAGTCAAACTTTTACAGTGGTTTCAGATTTAAATTTGGGGCAGCCTATTGCTGTGTCAGAATGGTTTTTTCTTCCTCCTGATTGGTTGAGAGTCTTGGTCTGTGTTTATTGGTCTTGGAGTTTGCTGTGTTCTGCTACTAATATCTTCTGTCTTTTTTTTGGGGGGGGGCTCTTTTTGTATCTTGATTGGCTGGCAACATTGTGTTACTTTATTGGAGGCCTTTAGTGCAGCTTGGCTTCGGGTAAATGGACGGCTATCATTAGTAAGGAAGCTGGGTTTCATCTGGGTGCCTGGTTGGGGTGTGTTTGAGCTGGAGGTATCAGGGGGGATCTGTTTGTGCCCAGGTATTTGCCTGGCTTGTGGTGTGGAGATTTTTTTGTTTGTGAGTGCAGGCTTCCAAATGATTGACAGCCTGGTGGAATCATCTCTTCTGTTCATGCTTTCTGGTCTTTTTTCAATCTCTATGGCTTCTCTGATGATTCTGTGGCTGGGATTTTCTATGGTGGCTAGGGTTTTGGTGCCATTGAAGTTGATGTTATGACCTGTGGCTTCCATGTGTTGGACGAGTGAGGAAGTGTGTTCCAGCTTTTTGACTGCATTTTTGTGTTCATCCAGGCGGGTGCTTATTCTTCTATTGGTCTGTCCAATGCATGTGGCCAGGCATGATGCACAGGGGACTTCATATATGCCTTGGTTTTCCAGGTCAATTTTGTCTTTGGGGTTCCTGAGGATGGCTGCTATTTTTCTGTCTGTTTTGAAGGCAGTCTTGATGTGGTGTCTGTATAGAATCTTACTAATTTTGTCTGTAGTGCCTCTTATGTAGGGCAGGACAGCTGTTCCATAGGTCTGTTCATCTTCTGGGTCTCTATTATGTCTCAGTGTGTTTTTGTGGATCAAGTTGGTGATTTTGCTTTTGTGGAAGCCGTTGGCTGTCAATATTTTAGTTAGGGTGCATAGTTCAGTCTTAATGTGTGTCTTGTTTGCCAGGCGTTTGGTTCTAGTAATTAGTGTTTTAGCCACGGAGTTTATCTGTGCTGGGTGGTGGTGGGATTGGGCGTTGAGGTAGCGGTTGGTGTGTGTTTTCTTCTGGTATATGGTGTGTCCTAGTGTGCCATCTGTTTTCTTGTAGATTAGTACATCTAGGAATGGTAGTTGTTTGTTTGTTTCTGTTTCCATGGTGAACTTGATTTTGGGGTGCGCGCTGTTTAGGTGTTTTAGGAAGTTGTTTAGGTTTTCTTGTCCTTGGGGCCAAATCACGAATGTGTCATCGATATATCTTAACCATAGTTTGGGTTTGAGTATGGCATTAGCCAGGGCTCTGGATTCGAATTCTTCCATGAACAGGTTTGCAATGACAGGTGACAGTGGTGATCCCATGGGGGCTCCTTCAATTTGTTTGTATCTTTGTCCTTTGTATATGAAATATGTGTTGGTTAAGCAGTGTTCTGTTAGTTCCATGAGGTGTTTAGCTGGTTGGTATTTATTTTTGATGATTTCGAGGGTGTCTTTTATCGGGACTTGAGTGAATAGTGAAACCACGTCAAAACTTACAAGCAGATTTTCTTGCTCCACGTGTAGATCTTTGATTTTACGTGTAGATCTTTGATTATGACGTGGGAAAATACCCGAACAAAGCTGAATGCCAGACATGTAAGTACCCGCGAAAACTTAAGAAAACATATATATATATTCTTAAGTTTTCGTGGGTACTTACATGTATGGCATTCAGCTTTGTTTGGGTATTTTCCCACGTCATAGTAGTGGTGCTTTTAAAGTTGTAGCAACGTTTCAGCAGAATCTCAGAAGCCTGATGATGGCAGATGAGATTCTGCTGAAACGTTGCTACAACTTTAAAAGAACAACTACAATGACGTGGGAAAATACCCAAACAAAGCTGAATGCCATACATGTAAGTACCCGCGAAAACTTAAGAAAACAGATATATCTCTCTCTCTCTATATCTATATCTATATCTATATATCTATATCTATATATCTATATCTATATATATATTGATATCGATATCTATATCTATATATATCATGTAGTAAATGTTTTCAGCCTCCATCTACAGGAGTGGCCAGCATTTTGCTCCTGATTATAAAATATTGATTTTTCAATGATTCTGCTAACCTTAGGAGTGAATTAATCAAATTTTAAATGTAAGAGAAAGGAGTCTCTTAATTTTATTTCTTTAATTAATTTATATACTTGCTCAGCTCACAATCACACCTCTTTTTCCCAAGAGTCCAAGGGCTTTGAGCAAAGAAACCTCTTTTCCAAACTCTAAACCAAAGATTAATCTGGATTTTTTTGCTATGTTGAATGGCCTGAAAACAGAAAACTGGTCCTTATGGTATCTAATCCTGTTGTTCCAACTGCTAACCGCTTTTGAGTGGGTGAGGTGGATTTTTTTTAAAAAAGTCCTGGCAGAAAGATATCATAGAACCAGCGTCTACACAAGCTTCATGTCCACAGACTATTTCAATACCTAACTTTTAGTTTTTGCACAAAATAGTTTTAAATTACACATTCGGTTAAACAAAAATACATAAGGTGGGGGGAGGGAGGAGGGAATTACCAATCTTCCTAACAGCAAGGGGTAATGTTATATGTCTGCTTACCTCGAGAGAGAAAAGTAAGTTTATCAAAATAATGTTTTAAAAAGCATGAAATAGTATCAGTAAACAATGTTCTTGAATTTCCATATCTGCTTGGTAAATAAGAATAATTTAAAACCATTTAAATTCAGAAAAATGTACAAAAATCTGACTTAAATATCTACCACTGACAAATATTTATTTTAGACCTATTACTGTCAAACATTTAATGTTAGAATCTCCCAATTTATTTATTTCAGAAATTTTGCACAGCATTCAAGGAACTTTCAGGTAATGGCAAAAAAGTGGCTTTTAAAGTTGAGATTTTTTTAAAAAAACATGGATAAAACTTGCTGACTTTACTAAAAAGAAAATAAAGTATTTAAATCACAGAGCTAATGTTTTAACCTTACTTTTGTGCCCCAGTTACTTTTTTACATCTTGTTCCAATATTGTTTAAATGTAAACATGTGGAAAATGTTCTTTTAGCATCTATTAAACTGACATTTAAGTCCATTTTTTTTCAACCCCTAACGTTTGTGGTAAAATATTTCAAAGCTATGAATCTTCGAAAATGCACAGGCAAATTGTCTCTTTCATATATAAACATCTGTTTTTCATAACATGGAATCTGTTTAGAATTAGTGACTTCTGATTTAGTTGCTATTTGTTTAGAAGAAGTGGTTTTGGAAAATAAAGTCCTAGTTTGAAGTAATTTTATTTTGCAAATAATAAATACTTTTATAAGGAGTTGCCATTTTCATTCTATAAAAACATATAAACTTTCAAATCTGTAGTATATACTTGACTCTTAATGCGCTCATCTTCTAAATGTGGCTAGTTGTAAGTCACACTTTATCAAGGGCAAGGGGAAAGACTGTTGTTTAATTGTTTAATTTCCACTCATTTCATTACTGGCAAAATATGTAATTAATAGCTATTCAAAACCTTGGGGTTCATCAGCCGTGCTCCCAGATAAAAGCACTCAGCGTTCCAGAGGAATACCAATCATATACCGAATAGCTGATGTAGAACTTCATAACCATGGTCTTTGTTAATGATTTTCTTGGCTTCTCTTTGATGGTTTGATTTGAAAACAGAATATTGGGGAAAAGAAGAAAAAGGCAATCTCTTCACGCACAGAGGCTGAATTATCTCTGGTAAGCTGCCGGATTTCAGCCTCTCCGTTTAGCCAGCCAATTTTCCTGCTTTTGCTATCTGTCTCTCTACATGATGATTTTGAATTATCCTGACTGAAACCTGAAATTTGAAAACCGTCTAGGTTATAGTCCGAAGGCCAGTTTGAGGTAGGAGATAAAAAATTAATTAATTGTTATTTGCTTCTCAAAGCCTGTTTTGGTTAATATCTTGGCTGCTGCACATTTTTATTCTTTTGGATGCTTTTATAGTTTCATTGTTTTTCATTGTTTTAACTGTTTTATGGTTTTATAATTGTTAAGTTGCTCAGAATCACTTGGCTGAGATGGACGGCTATAGAAATCAAATCAAATCACATCAAATCAATCAATGTAGGAGAAGGAGTGGCAGATTCTGGAGGCAGGGTCAAAAGAGAAATCAGCAAAGAATCTCTATGTAGCCACAAATGGACTAAGTCCACCCCTCTTGAATCCCACTGAAAAATTTTGAGTGAGTTGGGTTGATTAGTGTCAGGGATGACAGATAGGAATGTGAAGTTCCAATTAAAGTGATTTGTTATTACTTGTGCTTATGCAGAGGCACCTATTCAACTAACAGCACTATCTTGGTAAAGGTTAATAGAATTCAAGAAGAGTTGCATTCAGTCCATTTGTAGCTATGTAGAGATACAATGCTGCTTCCGCTTTTGGCTCTGCCCCCAGGTTCAGCTATTCCTTCTCCTACATCAATCAATATCTATAGGAAATGCTAAATAAAACCAACAAGATGACACTTTCAAGACATTTGCTATTAAGGCCCCGACACATAGCAGGTTGGATTGGGAACAATTAACAGGCACATAAGGACCCAGAAACTTCTGATCAGCACGTCTATTGTTACCAGAAATAACTACG